>VZTH01003006.1:14236-50455 GCA_013397815.1 Aleadryas rufinucha | reverse complement strand
ACGTGTGCACACTCCTGTATATAGATGAATTACCAACCGAACAAAATTAAATGTATTGCTTAATTGTCAAACACCTGGGGTAACACCACTTGCCTAGACCTTAATCTGAGTTCTAAATCCCAGTTTTTAAAAGAGAACACAAACACAGTGAATATTTTTGGTTTTAAGTTTTATTGTAGTGCCCAAAAGCTCACAGAACCATCCTAGATTTTGGGAAAATAAAATTCAAGGCCATCTTGTGCTGTACTGCAATAAGGACTTTCACTTACAGTTAAATGCAAGTTGGGCCAAGCTTTGAACATTCACTTAATATTTATATTTCCTCTAATTTTTTCCCTTGCCTGTGTGTGGCTGTGAGAGCCTGCTTGTGCTATTGCTTTTTTCCAGATGTTTTGCAGATACCTTCTGATGTCTTCTGGCCGACTGGGTGCAGACAGCTCCAGCTGGGGCATGCTGTGCTAGGCCACTTGTAGACAGATTCTTAATTTTTTGGGGTTTTGTTTTGCTTATCCCTAATGAAGTTTGTTTATTTGGGCAGACATACCTGCCTTCTCAGGCAGAGCAATAAAAGACAGCAAAGGGGACTCTGAGATCATTCACAGGGCCATGCCTGTTTAGAACTTACCTGTTGTACACAGGAGATAATGTAATGTATGTTTACAGCATAGAAAAATATCTCTGCAAAAAAATTCTCATCTGACCTGATGACTTGTGCAACAAACCAGAACATTGTTTGTACAAAGGATAATTTTTTTACATATCTAAGGATTGTTTTTATGAAGAATACCATTGTATGTATCCTCAGAGGAGCTTTTTACAATACTGTACCACTGACAGCAGGAGTCAAATTACTTTTCCAGTTTTGACATTATTTGAGAAAATAAGATATTTAAACTTTGATCTGTAATTCTTGAAGGAATAAGGACTTCGCAAATTATTTTTTTATTGTCTTCTTTTTGCAGTAGGATTGGAAACAACATTAAGACCAAGACTCATCCTCTACACAGCAGCAGGATTCTGAGGGAATCGTCTTTGCATGATAAGGAAGATGAGTTTTGTCCGAGTCTTCCACTGAGATTCTTCTATGTAGGGAGTCTGAATCACTCCTAATCTAAAAGGGATGAAATAGATCCTTTAGTGTGACTTGTGTGTTCATCAAAGCAGCTGTCCTGGGTCAGACCAAGGTCTCCTCCAGCTCAGTATCCTGTCTCCAGCAGTGGCTGTGATAAACAGTGAAAAGCAAAGCCAGGAAAAGCAAATGGGATGTTTCCCTGGAGCATCCTCCTAACTTCTGCCTTCAGCCTGGGAATTTCTTCAGCTGCTCGGGTTTTCTGCGCATTTAGTAACCCTCAATGGATTTCTCTTCTGAGTACTAGCCCGATCTCCCCTTAAGCTGAGCTATATTTCACAACTGTCACAGCATCTGCTGTGAGGGACACCAAGTGCCACCTCCACCTGGGTTTTTCAAACCCTGCTGACAGGAGATTCTCTGAGATCTTTAAATCTAATGACCCAAAGAGATGTATGTGAACACAGTTGATACCTCTCAGTTCCTTCTATCCCAGGAAGAAGCTGGAAAGGTGTCAAGTCACACATATTGCCCACGCCCTGGGCACGCCCAGGGGCTCTGGGTTTTGTGCTGCCCAGGCTCCTGGCCAGCATTCCCTTGATGCAAACAGGCATTTTCCCAGAATACTGAGAAAACAGTCATTGTGAAAGAGCAGTGGGAATCCTGGCTGAGGTCTCTGCTGCTTTGCCCATCAGGTCCAGTTAAGCACAGGCCATCAGCACCGTTCTGTGTTGTGGAAATGCCAGTGCCCAGCCTTGCACCTTGCTCATCCTCACCCCAGACCACTGACTTGCCTTCATAGCTTGGCCTCAGCTCTGCTTCATCACTGTGGACCTGTCTGACAATCAAAAAGTCATGGAATGGTTTGGGTTGGAAGGGACCTTAAAGATCATCTTGTTCCAACCCCTCTGCCAGGGGCAGAGAAACCTTCCACTAGCCCAGGTTGCTCACAGCCCCATCCATCCTGGCCTTGAACACTGCCAGGGGTGGGGCAGTCACAGCTTCTCCAGGCAACCTCTTGCAGTGCCTCAGCACCCTCAGAGTAAAGAACTTCTCCCAAATATCTTATCTAAGCCGACTCTATTTCAGTTTGAAGCCATTCCCCCTTGTCCTGTCACTACATGCCCTTGTGAAAACAGCTGTGGCTGACCCTGTCTGAGCATCCACGGACTTGAGATGGGGATGGGACTTTTGGTGTCACCTTCCTCATGGGCTTGTAGTCACCCTTGGCTCTGGCTCGCTGTTCCCAGCAGAGCATCCAGCTCCTGCTATTTCCTGGCATGCCTTGTGCTCTCCCCAGTGCATTACCAACTTGTCATGTCATTCTGGACTGACAAACAAATCTAGGTATATTTCAGCTGTGTCCTCCCTTCTCCTCCCCAGCTCTCCTGCAGGTACAACACTTGCACATCAGTGACTGGTCAAGCTGACAGTTTCAGTCCCTGGCCAGACTCTTTCCTTCATCCCACTGCACCCTCTGTGTGAATGGCACAGCCTGACTCATACGACTTGGCCATGAACAAACCTAATTACTACTAGGCATAAAAATAAGGAAGTTTTAAAATCCATATATATTTTCTGTTTCAGCATGTCAGAGACATAAAGAGAATGATGATGTTGAAGACTTGTGAGAAATGCCAGAGAATTATGGATCTGTTAATGTTTACAGTGACATTGTTACATTATTTTATCAGCTCTCACTTGTGGAAATTGAGGGCATGATAAGGTGATTATCTTACTGTCTGCATGGAAATACATGCAAAGAAATCAGTCTTTCAAAAGACAGATTTTGAAATGGTGTTGGAAGCTGTATTTTCTTACAGTTAGGATGGATTGGTAAGCACCTGAGTTTCTGGAGTTATTTTAGAGTTATTGGATTAAGAGAGCCATGCTTTTTTATGTTATTACAAGTTCTTGCCTAAAGTGCAATGAAGGGATGAGATTTATTTGCTACTTTGAGCTGCTCTGTCCTGCTCCCTTTCCTTGCTCCCTGTTACAAATCCTCTGGCCAGGTTGCTAGGCAGAAGGGAAATAATGTCGTTTGTTAAACAAAGCAGACAATGTCTTTCTTTGTAGGCTTCTAACATTCTTTCAGGGGTGTGAAACCCGTGTTAGCAATCATCTCACAGTGAAAAGGTCCCAGTTAAACATTAGACAAGAGCTGTGAGGTTTGTGTACTATCTGAGGACACGAAAGATGCCATTTCCTGAAAATTTACCTGGATCCTTCAACTGGTCAAGGAGCTTGTTGCCAAGGTTTTCTGACTAGGAGAAGCAGAAACATGAGCCATGCTGTGTGGAGGAGAGGAGGACACAGGACAGACACCTGGCAGTGGGGGTGACACAGGTCCAGCCTGTGTTAATTTTTTTTTCCCTTGCCCTCAGAGTTTTTCTGATACTTTTTCTGGTCATTTTAGACTTCTTTTTTTTATCCCACTGTGGTTAGGAATAAGGAGAAATGCAATTTGTTTAAGGATAAATCTCCTTATGAGCTGCCCTACAATAGCTGCCCTGTGCCCTCTAAACTCCACTTACTGTTGGGGTGCCCTGTGCAGTCTCAGCTCATAGATGGGCTTCGTGCTTTGCTGAAAGACATCTTCAGAGACTAATGGAGAGGGAGACTGTAGGAAATGCCATCTTATAAAGACCTGTATTTTGAGTGGTCTTGTCTTGCCAAAGCTTTGCCTTTTCCCTGCCTAGACTGCATTGGAGGGAGGCAGTTCTTTGTGTTTTAAGGGGATGATTGCAGGATAGACACAGCTGTTTAAAGGACTCACATCTCAGCTTTCAGAAGGGAAAGAATGCAGATCTTCCCTGTGATCAGCCGTATCTGACCCAAGGCTCTGTTGTGGTCAGCAAGTATTTGCTGTGTGGTAACACCACCATGTACAGGGAATGTTGTACCTCTCTAACATGGGCCATACCAGGGTGTGACAGAAGAAAGGAATTTGAATAAGCCCTCCCTTTCCACGACTTCTTAACACCTAAGCCACAGCTTCTAAGACGCTACTTCAGCTTCAAGCATTAGGAACTAACTAGACCAGTTAAACCCAAGGACACCCTCTCTGCTGCTGTATATTTGTTGCAAATTTGTAAAACCAGAAAGTATGGTCTTTTAGACATGATTTAGTTTGATCTGTTTAAAATTCCCTGTATTAACCACTGTTTTGAGTAGGTGTTCCTGAGTTAGAGGATATTTTTAAAGAAAATTTTGATTTGCATTTCCAGGAACACAGTATCCACCTCACGAACACACTACTTTGGTGAATAGCTGTGTTTATCATTAAATCTTTATTTAAATTTCCAGTTAAGCTGATTTAACACCTATTTTCAGTAAGTGGAAATAGGTCAGTATGATGCAATTTTTCTAGTTTATAAATCCAACAAGCCCGTCTCACTGATCTCAGATTTGCACTGGGAGAAATGATTGGTCTGTTGGCTAAAGGGAGCTTCCCTTTTTGTTTTAAGTAGTTTCTCATCAGAAGAGTTTATATATTGATAGAAATGCAGATGTACGTATATGTATACCACTAGCTAGCTCTGATGTCCTGAAAGGAAGACTTATGTTGGAGTGAAATTAAACCCATGGCAACTTGTTTGCCTTAAATCACCAGGCCAAGCACCATCCCCTCCAAAATGCTTTCCCAAGGGCTTGGTGTGGTACCATCTTTTGGGTTTCAACACATCACTGTTAGGAAGCCAGGCTGGACAAATTAAATCACTGGAAGGAGCATTGCAGATCACCTACAGTGCTCTTGTATAGTTATTCTCTGCTGTTCCCATTTAAGTGACCAGTGAACTCACTCTCTCCTCTGTTTGCAGCTGCGGGACTTTCCCTCTCAAATTCTGTAACTTCTCCAAGTTCTGACATGGAACAAGATTTTTAAAATAAAAAGCTGTAGTTCAGAGCAGGATATTAAAGTGGCTTTTACACATTTATTCTGTGGGATCAATGACTGCTTCTCCTCATCATGGCAGGGCTGCAGCTTCTCTAGCTGAGATGTGTGGATGGAGTCCAGGCTTGGCCAGATCTCTCTGTTCTCTGAGATAGTCACAGCCACTGTGTTTTATTCTTTGAAGTTGACTTTGACTTTCCTTGGAGTGTGAAAAAAGCTCTAACACTGCTGCTACTGCCTCCCAGGAGAGGCACATACACCCATGTTTTTCTCACCTGGCACTGCAGGAGGAGAGCAACCCCATTCTGGTCACCTCCATTATCCCCCAGCACGGACTGGGGAATGGGACGGACTGTGTACAAAGCAGACAATTAGGGCCTGACCATCTTCTGGGTCATTAAAGGGACAACTCAATTATCAAAGTCAACTCCCCACTAGAGGAGAAACAAATAATAAAAGCAGACTGAAAACAGAAAAGGCAGAGCAGGTGTGAGCAGCCACTGCAGATTTCCTGGCCCTATCCTGTGGGTCACAGCAAGGTTGAGCTCCACCACACCTGGCATCTACATTTCACATGTTTGCAGCCACCAGAGTGTCTGTGTTCCTTCTTACAAGCAACGACAGGAAAACAGACTCTTCTGGGGAGAGTTTGTGAGAACTGCAAATAACCTTTTGTGTTGAAATGTTCCCCAGGAGCCCAGGTGGTGTGTGCCAGGTGCAGGTGTAATGGGTGCGGTGATGTAGCTGCTGTGCCGACCCTTCAGAAGAATCACGCCAGCCATGTCTCCCAGCACAGACTCACCTGGGCTTTGCTGGGAGGTGGCATTTCAGTTTTTGCGGCAGATAAACCCAGCTCAGCTGTGAACACAGCAAAAAAACCGCCACCCTCATGAGCACAAATGCTAAAGATCTGACATACACACTCAAAGGGCAGAGAAACCATCAGCACCGCAGCAAAACCCTTCCAGATATCCAGCTGCCCATCCTCAGCCTCCAAACCAAAGGGTAGCCTTTGAAATGTGGGATGCAGGACTGGAATGAGGATCAGGCACACCAGCGCTTTCATCTCATTTTTGGTGGAGGAGCTTTGAGCTGATGTGGAAGACATTTGATCTGCCTGACCTTTCAGAGAATTAATTGCTGGCTTAGATTTTAAAGTTAATAATTTGTTTCTAGAGAAGGTGCTGCAGCAGCAAGGCAACGTTGGAGCAAGGGGAGGGCTGGAGTGATTTGAAATGGGAAACATGTCTGCCAAGAGTGGAGTTATTTTGGATGCCTTTGGAGAAGAGCAAACTGGATTAAGGAAGGCAAAATAAAAGGAGTCATTCTCCTCCATTCGCAATTGATTTCTACAAGCCAATTCACTTTGAATCTTTTTAGGATCTGGAAACATTACGGTCCACTTTGAATAAAAATAAATTATTCTGGTTTCCAAGCTGATCTCACGGTATTTTCTGTTAGCAGAGGAAATTCTGAAAATCTTGTAAGACATCCTGTTCTCATAAAATGCCCAGCCCAATTTTGTAAATTCAGGAGGTTTTGGCTAGGCCAGATAAGCTTTGGAGAAGCATTTGAATATTCACTCAAGCTGAACCCACACTCCAGACAGTGGTGTGAATAGTTTCCTGCATTTCTGAGCTTCTGATGCTTTGAAAAAATTTTACTGATTCTAGAAGCATGAGGGTAGTGAGAAAAAAACCCAAACAGGCAACCTGTTGCTCCTCTATAGTTAGTATATTGGATAAAGAGAAGCTTGTTTTGTTGTCCAAAGGCTGATGGATGGGATAAATTCAGCATGGTAAATGTCCTCTCCTCAGTGGCATGCAAATAAGCAACCATGAAAGCTTCCCAGGTTCAGAGATCTCTTGGGAAATAATACTCATAGAGGCTGCTTTGGTGGTGGTAGTTTAAGGTAAAAATTACCTAATTTGCAGGTAATTTTACCACTATTGCATTAACAAGACATATCTCCCACAAGAAAAATCATGTCCCCATTCAGCTTCAGTGTTCATGCAGTTCCCATCACAGCAGCAAGGATCTGAGAGTATTACTGCTGCATGGGAAGCTGCTGGAGGTAGCAGGGCTTGTTGGGGGTCACTCTTCCAGACAGGACTTTTATGCCCAGTTGTTGAGTAGGACACACAAACCTCCTGTGAACAGTCAAGCAGTGAGGAAGTCTCCTTCACATTACTTCAACAGCAGTGAAAGCCCAGGTTTTCCCTTTGTTATAAAATAATTCCTTTAGCGTCATACATTAAGTGTGCTATCAGCATTCTAACATTAACAAGTTCTCGCCATTAGCCCAGTCTCCACAAGTCTGGGGCACGTGCTTGTCCTTAGCCCTTGTCCCAGTCCCTATTTCAGGAAATAGAGTGGGTGCCTGCAGCAGAGCTGTAATTCATTCATTGAATACAATGCAGAGAACTTCAGGCAAACATGCTGAGGGCTGTAATGCTTCCTTTTGTCAGCACAAACATGTCGATGGGTCCAAGGTTATTTTCCAAAATTATCAGTCTGAGTTTTTTAAGGTGTTTTAGTTTGCAAGAGTCTGGAAATTTTATAGTAGAAATGAAAACTCCTATGAAGTGAATTTAAATCTAATGATATGATGATAGACTTGCATCTTTCATGTACCTTTCTAAGTATCCTTGNAAGAGTCTGGAAATTTTATAGTAGAAATGAAAACTCCTATGAAGTGAATTTAAATCTAATGATATGATGATAGACTTGCATCTTTCATGTACCTTTCTAAGTATCCTTGAAAAAAAAAGTTAGAAGAAAATGCAATATAGAGAGAGTTCCCCATGATCACTTCCTCTTCTGATATAGTATCTTTTCTTCAGTCCAAATCAGCCTTCCAGAAGAGACGGTCCAGTCTTGCCTAGCTTTCTGAAGGCAACCTGTGCCATGGATTTTTCATCTCTGAATAACCCATCCCAATACCAAATCCCAGCCTGCATTACTATCTATGCTTGTTGTTGCTCTGAATTTTGAAGCAGAAGCTGGCAGTCAGTAGCTGTGGACAATGGCAGCACTGACAACAAAATTGGACAGTAAAGGAAAGGTAACATTACAAGCATAACACATGACTTTGATGTCTCAATAGCAAACAGCTAAGGAAACACTGGAATTAAAGTTAGCTGTGGAATTTCAACTCTGTCCTCTGCTACAAAACACCTTTTCATTATGTCTTGCTATTCATGCCTTGCCCTAACTAGTTACTGATTTTCTAATGTACTTTTCTTCCCAAGATACTCTGCCTTTAGAGTCAAGCTCTCAGGAATAACTCATTTCCACAGCATCATTCAAGTGTGAAGGAAATGAGTCCCTTTTCACTTAATAGCTGTGAAGATTAATGGAAAGAATATGTATTAATTTTGGTGTCTGGGCTGAGGCTGTGCATTTCACATATTAGATGTGGCAGGCAACAATTCTGACTCCAGGCTCTGCAGTTTGCTCAGGGAACCAAGGCCTCAGGTAAGAAAAGACTTGTCTGGGCTCCTCCTCTCCCCTCTTGCTTCATTTCCCCCATTCTCCACAGCTACCACATCCTTCTGGCTCCCGCCCTGTCCTGCCTTCTACCCCACACTGCTGTTCACATCCATGTGCCATCCCCAGCCTTGTCCTTCTGCTTGTCCTGTTGGGAGGATTCCTGAGTCTTCCCTCCCCCATCACCACCCACATGTCTGGCTCTTGTCCCTTCTGCATCTGAATCCAGGAATTTTTCTCCTCCACATTGTCTCACCCCAATGAATATCACCAGAAGTGCAAGAGACAGACGGCTGGCTCTCCTTCTTCAGGTGCTTGGCCTTGTCTTGGGCTGTGAAAGTCTGCAGCTGAAACTGCAGGGGAAGTCCTGCTTGAACTGTGGTTGGAGCCTGCTCAGGGAGGATGAAAACTTCAGGAGTTCAATTGCTAAAATGAAAGGAATCTCATAGTTATCCCCTGAGCATGTCCAAATTCAGCTTCCTAAAGGCATATAACATAGCCAGATTTGGGCAGGTTTACAGGAGGGCCAAGGGGATATCTCTGATGAAAGGAAACCCTCTCCAAGGAAGAGAGATGCCAGAGCTTTTCAAAGAAAAGGTCACAATTGCTTTTTAACTTGGACAAAACACTGAATTTTTCCTTACCCTCATTATTGGAAACAGCCAAGTTTGTGGACACTTTCCAAAAACTTCAGCCTGAGGCAGATACCTGGCATGGAAAATTTCATTCCAAATGGTTATAGTTTGGCAACGTTGTAAATGCTTGAAAATAGGCTCTTACAGTCCAAAGGATCAAGCTTTCACTGCAGTGTGAAAGGCTGAGCCACCGGCCCTACCTGCAGTCACAGCCCAACATTTTTGCCTCATCCCCTGCTCTGCAAACAGAGCAGGGATGCACATGGGGGGTGGCTTTCCACCCTGTCCAGAAGGAAATTGCTGGGATTGATACTGAAGAAATTGGTTAGAATGAACATTCTGTAATACACAGGAATTTCTAGCACAGAGGAGCTTCGGACAGCAAGGGTTACAGAGCTCCTTTCTGAGTTCTGCAAGTCTGCAGAACTTGTCTACATGCATTCACATGCTTCAAATAAATGAGATTTTCAGTTTTCTGACAAATGTGTTAGCAACAGCTTACCCACACAGTCCTGGTTCCCAGCTTGCTCGAGTTGGTCTGTCATTATCATTAACTCAGCCATCCATTTCCTTCTTTTATCACACCACCTCCACCACCTCTGCCTGCTCATGCTCTGGAGTGATGAATGCGTAGACACAGACAACCCCAAAGCAAAATTAGAGCAGCTGGCTGCTGATGTTGCATAGCACAGGATTTTTCAGGGAGAAACCATCAGCCCCTTCCCAGTGGATCCTTTCCTGAGTGTCAAGCACAGTCCCTGGCTTTTTGGCCGCATTTCTCACACCATGGCAGATGAAGTCCTCTTTAGAACTGCTGACACTTTCATGAGTAACAGTCCTCATCTGCCTAAAAAGATTTTCTTATTGCCCAAGTTATTTCACTTTTTTTTTTTTCCTGAATAGTGGTAGAGAAATATAAAAAATTTGGATAGATAATATCTTCTTTATTGTCAGCTTTGGGACATCAAAGAAGGAACAAAGGCAATGGTGTAGTTGTGCTGTTGATGACAGCCAGGGCTACCTGAGGAATCGGCCTGGCAAAGCTGGCTGATAGTTTGCAGGTGGAGGAGAGAGGGGAACATTTCCAGCACTTGTAGAAAGAGGATTAGAGGCAATCACAGCAGCATCTGACTAAAACCAGAACTGATAAAAATCAGAAGAAAGGCGAGAAGCAGGATGAATAAAACACGAACGGGCTGAAAGCACAGTAAAACACAACTTGCGCAGCAACACCGGCCTTTTATCTTACGCCTCGAGTGATAACGAAGGTGTTTTCCTTTGTTTCCCAGCGGAAGGTGTAACAGCCAGACGCTGTTTTGGGAAGGCCGGTGCAGGCTGGCGGGATCAGGAGCATCCCCGGCAGCTAGAGGGCACCGCCGGCCGCGGTATGGGAGCTGCTGCTGAGGACATTGCCTCGGGACTGGAAATACAACAAGGTAGATTTTGCTCAGAAGATCATCAGGAAGAAAATCCCCAACAACCCGGTGATACGGGAGAGCTCACCAACAGGTCCGTGTTTCCAGGCTTTGCTGAGTAATCTGTCTCAGTGCTCTCTGAACCACACGTGTTTTCTGGAAGAGTTGTAAACGTTTAAAAAGAGACAGCACCATCGTGAAAAATGTTTCTGTTTTGCATTTGTTTCTCCCGTGCTGCTATAAGGCCAGAAATCTGTTTTTGTCAATTGGCCTGGAGGAGGTTCAGTGCTGCTACATCAGCAGAGCAACAGCACCAGGTGACCCTTCCGGCCATTAAACTCCTGCCTTGGCCCACAGAGGTGGGTACAGTCACATTCCTCAGAACTGTGTGGAGTTTGTTGCTAGGGAACATTTTAATACTGTTTTCCACCTGGGCACCCTTTTAATCCCTCTGAGCTACAGACCTGAGAGCCGGGAGCTTTTCCAGGTCATGTCCCGACCCTGTCCGTGACATGAGAATTTATCAAACTACCTCCATAACAATAAATTCTGTTGCTGAAATGAGAAGAAAAGAGAGGATTTCTGTTATATGTTGCATTTGCAATAATCAGAAAAGGAAAGTTTGCCATGTTTTTACATTCCCTACAAATCTCTTCAGCAATTTCTTCTGGTTACTTTCTCCCTGGTTCCCACTGATCCCCTGCATGCATTTTCTGTAGGGAGCTAAGCAGGATGATATCACAGAAACAGCTCCATCCTTGTCTTCATCCATCCCCTGATTTGTCTCACAGTGCTGTGAGTGTCAGGGAGGTCCTGTGTGATGTTGGCCAGGGTCAGTAAGGCTTACTGATCCCCCCAGGGCCTTGACAGCAGTGTTAAAGTGTCAATTGCTGCCCACAGACCTTAGCAGCAGCAAAATACTCACATGCACAAATGGCCAGCAAAAAAACCCATAAGAAATCAAACCCCAAAAAACCCCCCAGACAAACCATAACCAGAAAACCAACCCACAAACCCCCAAAACTCAGTTTTGCTTTTGGGACTTACTCTGTTCAATTCTAACTTGACAAATTCCAGCCACAGCAAGAGTTGCAGAGCCAGCTGATGTGTCACCCACCCATGATGTTTAGACAAAGGGACAAAAAACTTAACAATGGGCTGAATGAAGCCAAAATGAGACCCCAGTGGTCTCTGAGTCACAATATATTAAGTATTGTGAAAAAAAAATGTAACATTCTCCCTCTCCCACAACTCCACGCCCTTGACAAAAGCCCTGTGGATACAAGCTGCATGCTCTGCAGGAGGGGTCCTGTCCTACCAGTTATCAGGAAATGATCCAAAATGCAAACCCACCCCCCCAAGATAGGTCCAGGGCTGTTATACAAGAGGAATAAAATACAACTGAGCTCCAACAGAGGAAGAATCTGGATGTAATCTGGTCCAATACCACACAAATAATGATTTCGTATTGTATTGGGCTTGCAGGGCGAGGTTTTGCTAACAGAAGGGCTACAGGGGTGGCTTCTCTGAGAAGCTGCCAGAAGCTTCCCCTGTGTCAAACAGAGCCAATGCCATATGGATCCAAGATGGACCCACTGCTGGCCAAGGCTGAGCCAGGTGGTGACATTGACAACACCTCTGGGATAAGAGATTTAAGAAGGGGGAAGAAACCTGAATACAGAGAGGAACAGCTCTGCAGACACAAGGTCAGTGAAGGAGGAGGGGCAGGAGCTGCTCCAGCTGCCAGAGCAGATTCCCCTGCAGCCCCTGGTGCAGCCCATGGTGAGGCTGCTGTGCCCCTGCAGCCCTTGGAGGTCCATGGGGGAGCAGAGATCCAGCTGCAGCCCCTGGAGAACACCACACTGGAGCAGGGGGATGCCATCAAAGGAGGCTGTGACCCCATGGGAAGCCTGTGCTGGAGCAGGCTCCTGGCAGGACCTGTGGCCTGTGGAGAGAACCTCATGCTGGAGCAGGTTTGCTGGCAGGACTTGTGACCCTGTGGGGGGCCCACGCTGGAGCAGCCTGTTCCTGAAGGACTGCACCCTGTGGAGGGGATCCAGGATGGAGCAGTTCATGGAGAGCTGCAGAATGTGGGAAGGAGCCACAGTGGAGAAATTGGTGGAGGACTGTCTCCTGTGGGAGATCCTCATATGTGCTCCCACACCCCTTCTGAACAAGCCTAAATTCATCAGTTGCAGGCTGCAGAAGCACCACGGGGGACAGTGCATCTGGAGGGGCTCAGGGAGCTGGGAGAAGAAGCTTTGCAACAGTGCCATCCCTTGCCAAGACTCTGTTGCTTTTCCCTGTGACTTCCAGGCAAAATTAATTATGAGTTCTGAGCCAGCACACAATGTCATATTAAAAGAAAAAAACATACCAAGCAGTTCATCTCAACTGGAGATGGTAAAATATCTCTGCAGTGGGATCTTTTACTCCTGATGTTTTACTTGCTGTGGCTACCTCACATGTGGAGGGAGCTGTGTAAGCCATGGTGCGAAATCCATACAGCAGGGAGCATTTTCACGTTTGTTTCTCCTACTCTTGCTGCACACGTGACCAGTTCTCCCCTCACCAACTTGCTCTGTCTTTCATCCTGACTCTTCCCTCTCAAGGCAGCCCATTTCCCTTCTGTCTCAGAGACATTTCCCTCAATGTCTCTGCAGTTTACTACAGCTCATTGTCCTCTTCTGTGTCTGTCCTCCAACTCAACCATTCTTTACAGAAGGACAAGAAACTCTCCTGCACAGGCTAAAAAACATCCTCTAGTCTAGGCTAAAATCCTTTCTTGATCTTGGCTGTGTACAAACTCAAACCCTTGGTTCAGCAGGTCATCCTGCAGGGCTTCTGTATCCCTGCCCATGGCTGCAGCCTCAGCAGTGCTCATATGCCCCCACCCAGGAGTGGCCCCACAGCCTCTTGTCCTACCAGCCCCAGTTGGTGGCACCTGCCATGCAGTGATGTCCTCAGCCCAGAATGACATCCTGTGGTTTGGGCTGGAAACCAGAACATAGCTTCTTACCAGAAACCCTGTGTGTCATGCTCCTATTACACACTTAAATCGTAGGAAACTTTTATCACTATTGGTTGATGGACCAAAAAACGTTCACTTTAAAATACCCAAGAGATGTGGGATGGGCAGTTTTGCATGAGGATGTGAATAAGCAATTTTTGGCACAACACAAGTAGCAGCTCTTTCCTCATCCTGCACCTCGGCTTGTTACTTAAAATTGCTTGTTTGAAACTTCTGTTTCTGCAAACCAATCTCTTGCAGTGATAATCTCTTTGCAGAGATACTTAAACCCTGGACTTCTTGGTCACTCTGTTAGCTAGGCCAGAGAGGCACTGAGCAATTCCCCTCGAGAAGGGGAACTCCCTGCTGCTGGCGGTGGCTCAAGCATTTACTACAAGGGGAGAAGGGTGCACATCTGTGCCGTGCTGGGGGCAGCAGGGACTGCAGCCAAACCCAAATCTACGCGCTCAGCCCTCCAATGTCGCAGCTGTGCCTCACTGCGATGACACAACACTCTCCAAGCACAGCAATGGGATGGTGAAACTTGCCACAGCAGCCCTTAAGCACTCTGAGCTCCAAGGCTTGCTGTTTTTCTCCAACAATTGTTGAAATACATCCAAATATAATATAAGAAGTGATGTTGCATCAGTTTAAACAAATTGATTTTAGTGTAAATCTTTGGGTTTTCATTTAGCGTTTAGGCTGGATTGGAAAACATGTTTTTGTTCTTTTTTTTTTTTAAAAGTGTGGGTCCAGGGTGAAAAATAGCTTTCTTCGGTTATTGAATGAAAAAGCTCTCAGTATCAAGGGGTAATTGTTTCCAATACATGTAGGTCAGGGTTAACATTGTGTAATTCTTAACTAGGCTACTTAATGACTATGATATGCAAAGAATTTGTGTTTCCAAACCAATCCAAGCCAAAGGTTCTCCTCAGCAGCATCATAAAATCACTATGACGTCCCTCAGAGAAGAAAAGAGATAAATGTGCGCATATACTTTATTAGTTATAAATCTTTGCCTCTCACTATGATTTTCTTACTTTTTTCATACTGACTTGGAAGAAAGGCAAGGTCTCTCTTTGTCCAACCAGTCTGAACAGAAATTACACTGTGTTTAAAACATGGCAACTAAACTTAGTGAATTTGTTTTTGGTATTAGCTAAACCATGTTTATTGCCTTCAACTGTGACCACACTGAGGAAGAACTCACAGATGTTCAACTTAGAATTCTGCTTTACTGTGCCATTCTGACAGCTCCATGAAATAGGGGTTTTTTGGGTTTTTTTTTGGTGTTTTGTTTTTGGTTTGTTTTTGTTTTTTTTGGTGGTGGTGGTGGTGGTGGGGGGGGGTTTGTTGTTTTTGTGGGGTTTTTTCGTTGTTGTTGTCATTGTTGTTTGGTTGGTTTTTTTGTAGATAAGCCATATATTGTTTGTTCAAATGACATTTTGCCTCTCAGTCCTTTCCCAGTTGCCACCAGTGCTGATCACGTTTAAAAAACTCATCAAAACAAAAAGTCCTCTTGCCTGAGTAGTAACCTGTCACCTTCACTGAGATTCTCACCTTTCCCTCCACCTTCTTAATTCTTACCAAAGAGCTAAAAGGAAGAGCATGGAGGGAAAATGGCTATGAATCTGCTCTGCTTGTCCCAGGCCCTGTGAGGTGCAGGAGCTGTGGTTTGCTGGTGGTGAGGTGACCAGCACCACAGAGGATGGAGCCGTAACGAGGACACACTCAAGCCTGACTGGGTATGGGCATTAAAATTCCAGAACTGATTTTAGAGGTCTCAGCACCCCTGGATTGAACCACAAGATGCAGAATGACTGGCCAGCATGTTTCTGTGGAAAAGTCATCAGTGAAACCTCAAAGCGATGCATCCTGCAGGTTGAATTTTTTATTTTATTTTCTGCATATATTGCACAAATGTGTATTTCACAGTTTTTTGTACAAAAGCATGGACAAAACCTTGCTGTGGGGCAATGGAGGAAAGTGGATAGACTGAAACCAACCAGAATTTTGTGAGTCTGCTGAAGAGATGTTGGACTGATCCAAAAGTATTGGATATAGACCTGTGGAGAAGGGAAATGGAGAGTTCATTGCTTTTGTTAAAAATTTCTAATATATATGCAGATTGAGCAAAAGCATTTAGTAACATTTCTAAGCAATTGTTTCCAAGAGGAATCTGTGGTGGAATGTGCTGTTCTGTTGTACTTTTCCTCATTTTGAACCTGAAGGTTTGTGTGGAGGTAATCACCACTCCACTCAGTTTCCTTGGGAGTGGAGTAGGTAAATACATTTCTCAGGTTAACACTACGGCTGAACATGCTGGGAAAGGAATGGGAATATGAAAGGATATTGGCTATAGTTCCACAGGTAAATGCCCACTGGGTGCAGAGACTGCCTTGCCAAAACTTCAGTCATTTGCTTCGGAGCTGTTCGTACGATCGGATTTGATGCCAGAGGAACAGTAAGAGATACAGGGAACTTTACATTTCCCACTTTCAAAGAATTAAAGTTGCCCTCCATTTTCACAGTGGAACTCTTTCCCTGCCATCTGCAGAAGGTCAGTCTGTTGGGGTACATGAGTGCAGCTCTGGGCAGGCTGCACAGCATCTGTGGCTGCAAGAGGAGGAAAACAGGGAAAGGAGGTGTGAGCGTAGAATTGGGGCTTAAATGTTTTCAAGGTGGATGGTTAAGGCAGATGTGCTGCACCTGCAGATGAGAAACTCCTTGAGGAGAAGCATATTGCAAGCAGCTTTCTGGGAAATTTCTAGGAATTGCACAGAAACGTCAAAGGCCATGCATAAGGAAATGGTATCAGGACTGTCCATGGAGGAAAGAAGGGCTTTTCCATTCCAGTCACCGAGGTATTTCAGAATCAAAGGAAGGTTAGTCATACAGTCTGCACATTCCATGATAAAAAGGATCACATTCCCTAGGACAGGAACTCTTCCTCTACTCCTCTCCTCTACTAAAGCATAAAGTGACCTTTTTTTTCCCCTTCAGGATGGAGAATTTCAGAGTTCCTAAGTAAAACAAAGCTTACTGCAGTATTTGGATTATATCGCTGTACATTGTGAAAACTTTCTCTTTAAAATTACAGCAGCCCAAGACTGTCATTGAAATAGACACCATATTGTTGGGAAAAGTTTATTTTATGCTCTCAAAATTTATTTTGAATGCTTAGGTTTGTGGTTTTGTTTACTTTCAGCGAAATGCATTTTGGCTGTTTTGCTGGCTTACAGTAGTCAGTCAGACTGCTGCCCAGAGGCTGTAGGGCAGTCTTCTTTCAAGGCTTCAAAATGTTTATGAAGCAAATTACTTTCCTTTAAAGACCATACCTTTGTTTACCCTCCCCCTAGAAAGTCAGTGTCTTTCAAAGGATGAGGTGTCTTGGGCACTGTGGATATAAGAAAAGTATAATTGTGTAATGCTGCAGTTTGTGACCCTTCCTTCCCCTCTGGACCTGCTGTGGCACCTTGGGGTCTTGCTCTCATCCCACTGTGCCCATGGTCACCAAGAGTTTGCAATACCAATACCTAATGCAATGACTATAGCGAAAGGCAGAAATGTGAAAGCGGTGCGAATAATTGCCATTTATTGATTTTTTTACACAGAGAACCCCAAAAGAGACGTACTAAGATAATCTGCTGCTTGCTGGAAGATGCTGGGGTCAAAAGCAAAGAGAAGTGCTGCTTTCCTTCACACAGAGAATTCTCCCCACTAGATGGAAGGGATAAACTGACATGTAGTAAATAAATTACTGGTCTAAGTCGGATCCCCACCTTTCTCTGATGCATAATGAAACATGGATTGGAAATATTTTTTCTGCTTATCTAGACGTTTGGGCTTTGACTTTCCAGTGGGATGAGAGAAGCAAAGTCAATTAGGAACAGAAAAAAATTAATGAGGTGCCATGCTAATTACTGGTTCTTGTGTGGATTAGGAAAGAAATTAGAAGGTAAGAGAGCCTTCCAGGAATGGCTGCCCCAGCAGGACAGTGGGTGCACTCACTGGGAGAGGTTGACTCTGACCTTTAGGCATGATGTGTGGATCAGCAGAGTGCTTTTGAAGACAATGTCATGTTTGTTCCCATTTCCTGGGGTTTGGTTTGCATCATGGAGCAGTGTCGGAGTGTCTGAACTGGGCTCTCTTTTTGGTGATACAAGGACAGAAGAGCCTCAGAAGAGCTGGAGGCACAAGTGGGCATTTGGTCCCTAGGACCAGGCCAGAGCTAGGCCTCTAAAGACAAGACACCCAAAAGGGTGCACAGGGCAAAAGTTATGTCATCAGCCCCAACTCCTTCGCTCCCTAGTACAGATTTGGCCAGTGTAAACTTCTCTCTTTGGCTATTATTATTCCCTGCACCCAATACCAAGACTGTCCTTGGGACCTGGAGGCTGGAGGATGACTCAGAGTTAACCCTGCCAGGAGAGCATTCTTGGAGGCTGTTGTCCCTGTGAGAGAGATGTGGTTGGGGCTGGAGAGAGCCTGGCATGTGGTTATGGCTTCACTTCTTACCAAAACATTTTGCTGGTGGATGCTGAGTAAGCTCATGGCCTTGGTGACCCCATTTGCAGAGGGCAATGGCTAATTAAAGGGTCTTTTCCTTGCCCTTGACCAGTTTTTCACTATCTAGCCATGGCCTAGGGACAGAGAAATGAGGTGTAAAAGGTCTTTAAATAGCCACTGATTTGTCAGACTGACAGGCCTCAATCTCCCGAAAGAACACATTTGTGCTCTCTTTGTTTTTATTTTTGTTTGGTTGGTTTTGACCTGAAAAGTGTCAGAAAGGCTTGTATTTTCTTTCTTTCGTTCTTTCTTGCTTGCTTGCTTTCTTGCTTTCTCACTTTCTTCCTTGCTTTCCTTTCTTTCTCTTTCTTTCTTTTCTTTCTTTCTTTCTTTCTTTCTTTCTTTCTTTCTTTCTTTCTTTCTTTCTTTCTTTCTTTCTTTCTTTCTCTTTCTTTCTTTCTTTCTTTCTTTTTCTCATTGATGAAAAACGAACTCAAAAACTTCTAACCTTCTTAACTGAGAGGGATGAACTTAACCCATTTCACATCTTTTCAAAGACTGAGTTTAGCAGAAGATAACAAACAAATTTGAGAGAGGGGACCTGTAAGACATGCAGGAATTCCTATTTGTTCCAAGAGTGGAGAAATTTCCCTAAGTATTCAGCTTTGTAAGTTTCAAAAGCTTCTACATTTCTACTTCACAACATGGAAGTCAGATCTTCACAAAGGAACTACTTACCCACATTAAGATGCTTAAAAAATTACACACAGTACTCAAAAGGGTCCCACTTATACGTGAAGAAAGAGCCCTTTTTATGTCTAAACAGAGGAAAAGTATCTGTAGTATTTCTACAAAACTCATGCTAGCATGGAGGGCACTGATGTTCACGGTACTTAGAAAATACTTTCAAGAGTTTGGATTATCTCCAATACACTTATGAGAGACTTATTATAACATCTCAAAAAAGGGTCATAAAACTTTATGTGACAGCTTCACAGATGGTTAGAGAACCACAAAAACACTTGACTTTTCTGTTTGGATATGCTTTCACTGAAAAATTCCCCTTGGAAGTTTCATTGCTTAATTTTGGCAAAGAGGATTAATTTTATGTCTTTCAGTTTGTCCTCTGAGAAGAGAAATGACGGATAAGCAAGATTTTCATTAAAATTATTATTAATTGTTAGCTCTTACACTTATTGCACATTTCTGATCTCTTTCACAACACGCTTCACTGATTAATGGAAAATTCGTTGTATAGAAAATAATGACTAGGATAAATAAAAAATCTGAAATCAAACATTTAAACTCAAGTTCAGGGCTAATTTTGATTTCAGAAGGAGGAGTGGTACCTATGAATCAGTGAGTTTTATGACATTTCACAAAGAGATTAACAACTGATAGGAGTCAGTTAAACATATCAACCTTTCAATATTTTGGGGTTATATATAAAGGAGAGGGTTCTGTGCTTATGCAGGAACCAGATATTGCACGTAGAAACCAACTCAAGCACAATTCTGTAGCATCACATGCATAAACGTTCTCAGCACATTTTTCTTTAGCTTTAAATTAAAAACTCAACCTACAAATAATTTCTGCCAGAGTTACATCCTGCTTTCTAGTCATAGCTGTGCAGACATGCACAGAGCACACACAGAGAATTAATGTTACAGTAAATCCTTTGCTGGGCTTCTGTGGCTGCATCCTCTCCCAGCAGTTTGTTCCTTGTGTGTGCAGGGATGTCCTTTCTTGCTTTAGGCATAAAACAATTTGAACTACCAAATAAACAACGCTTCCATTTGTTTCTGCTTTCTTTCCTAATAGTACGTTCCGTCAGTTGTAGCTTTTGTTGAGCCATCCAGAAAATCACATCAGTAAATAGTAGCCAACAGGGAAAATACTGATGTTGTGTTTGCCTGACACCAAACAGATACCTCAGGGCAGTCCAAGAGCTGCTTGAAAGCTTCCTGGCAAGATATTATGATTTGGACTTTTGACACCACCACGAACGTCGCATCATGTAGCAAATGGTAGAACTGCACACTGACAGAAATATTTATGATTCTCGCAGGAAGGCTGCAATCAAGAATTTATTGCTATTGCTGAAATACTGAAGCTTAGCATTTGAGAATCTTTCCTTACTTAGAAATCAGCAAATTTGGTGCCATGTTTATTGTTCGCAAAGTTTTTTATGAACTTGAAAGGGGTGAATTTATAGAAGAGTTCCTAAATAAGTAACTCAAATTTAACCAGCTAAGTACACACTAAGAGATTCTTCTTATACAGAAACAGGAACGTTCTACAAGTGAACAATTACTCTAAAACAGTGCAAACTAGTTATTTCTTCCCAGAAAGCTTGAAACTCCAAATGAATGCACAGATAATTTTTATTTTTGCACCTATAGTCCCTATGTGATATTTTTTCTGCTTGGGAGTTTCTATTCAGGTAGTAATGAAAAAAAACCCCAAAATACCTATTTTCTGTCTCGAGAGAAGTAACCACAGGAGGTGCTGCTAGTCAGAAACCATATTATTTGCAACCTACATTTCAACTTTTCTAGGCTGTTAGACCCTTCCAATGAAATTTTCTATTTAGGGCATACTATTTACGGTTATGATACTTTAAAATGAACATGTGGCTTGTTTAACAAAAGAGGAATATAGTCTGTGTTTGAAGGAGAAGACATTTGCTCCTGGGCAGCAGCTGCAACAGTAGGTTCTCTCTCATGATCCCTTCTGATATCCTTCAGATTTAAAAACAAAAAGCTGGAATCAGAGAAATGGTAAAAGCCTGATCTTTTGGTTTCAGCAGTTCAACATCCACTCACAGCAAAATTTCTTCTCAAGCAGGATGTGAAGAAGGGAATGAACTCCCCAGCTAAAGATTATGATTCTCCAAAGAGTCCTTTAAACTGTCAGAAATTCTGGGAAAGTATTAGCTTTTCCAGAGATCAGAGTGACCAGGAACCTCTCCCTCTCCAAGAGCTTCCCTACTCTTCTCTGACCAGCCCCCCCATAGACACTCAGGGAGATGGTGTGGTAATGGAGTCCACCCAGCTGGCTCAGCATCAGAAATCAGATAAATCAATGTTTCTTGCTTCAGATTCCACAGGGGATCCCCCCAGTTTCAAAATAAATACATGTGTGTTCTTGATGGGAAAAACTTTGCTTTTTAGAATAAAGAAAATATTAATTTCCAACCTTTGTCCAACAAACCCAGGACCTGTGTGTGCAGCAAATCCAATGTGAACAACACTCTCTCTCTCTTATTTTGTAATGTTGTTGTACTGATCTCTTTGGATGAAATCACATTAATTGAACTTTTACAATGAGAAAATGTTCAGATACAGTGGTAAACAGAAATACTCCATAGCCTTGAGCAATAATTGTTATATGACATTATCTTTGTATTCCTAGTGTTAGCCTTAGGACAGGATTTCCTTAAAGGTGCCCTAAAAGCCATTTTTAGTTATTTAATAACAGCAATGTTGGTATTTTAAGCAATTGCCATCATATCTATTTAAGCATTTGAGTTTATTGTTTAATCTAAGAGATCTGAATACGAAATTGCATCCTATTTTGCTCTAATGGAATTGAATTTTACTTGAAATTCGTTGTAGACCTTTGACAAAATTTCACAATCACATTTACATCTGGAGTTAAGCATGTTAGTAGTCATGATAATTGACTTTATAACTAGTCTACTTCACTTCATTCATAAATATGTGATTTAGATTTTGGGCTGTAAGTAACTGACTACTATTTACTGTCATAGTTGAAGACTCTGATAGTGCTGGCTGGTAGTTATTGCCAAAATACGAATAGTAGAGTTGTACATAATCAAATATTTTTCAACTCATTATTCAATTGTTTCCCTTTGTTCATCTGCATAACTCGGCATGTGTTTTACTGGCTTTGTTAGAATCAGTAAGCCATCTAGTTAAAAGTAAATAAATCCTTTGGCAGTCCTCAAAGGTATGAAAGGGTAAAGTGGGAATGTGAATTTTGTTTTGTGGTATCTATTGGTAACTCATTGTTTACTTAAGGTTTCCCTCAGCTAGCCCAGTGACAATTATCTAAATCAATATAATTTTCACTGATTACAAAAATTAGAATTTTGTTTCAGCAGTTTGAATCACATGAAGTGATGCTCAACAGCTTTGTGAAATATTCTGTTGTTCCTAGATATGCTGTTCCAATACAGATTCTACTTTAAAGATCTCGTAGTCATAGGGGAGAAGTCTGTGCCTGGGTGAGAAGATTAGGAAACACTGCCTGGTTTGTTTCAGCACTTGCTGATCCACAGGGGCTGCTTGGTCTTCCCGTGGATTCAGAGCAATGCCATCCTTTCCTGGTGTGTACCATGCCCTAACCCTGGGATGTGGTATTTGTTTAAAGGCTATAATAATCTGTTTGTTCTGGTAGGTTAAAACCTTTGATAAAACATTTTAAAAACATTTCAGGAGAGCCTCTGCTTCCCGGTCTTGTGCAACGTTGCTGCCTACCCCAGAAGTTTCCAGCAAGCCAGGCGTCTGCACATATAGTGCCTATGTATATGAAATAAAGGGGGAGAAAAAGCCCTGAAGAGAGCCTTTAAATGTCCTCTTTTGCAAGGCACTGAAATGCTCTATCTGCCATCTCATCATCCACCTTCTCCCTGCTGCAGCCTGCTGGAGGGCATGCCCTCACCACGATAATGAAACACATTCAGCTCAAAATGACCTGCCCTGGTTTCCTGCCTGCTCCTCTGCCGGGAGCTTTCTGCTCGTGGGTGTGGAGGTCACCCACCCCATGACCTCCAGGATGGGGCAGAACAAGGAGGATCATTCTCCCACTCCAAGGGCTGACTCACGTTTCTCAGAGACCAGGATGCAAAGTGATTTACATTCCTATGCAGCAAGTCATGTTTCTTGAAACTAGGATGTGAGCTTCTAGCTTGGGAGCAATTTTAAGAAAAGGCCAAATTTGTGCAGCTTCTGAGAAAGGAAGAAGCAGGTCATTGGGGACAGTGCAGACATTGCTCATTCCCAAGTGTCTTGCACAGTGGCTGGAAGCTGACCTGTGACAGGAGTGAATTGTAAAAATCACCCTCTTTGATTATGAGTGCTCTGCCAGGAAACGATTGTATTTTAGGGGTTAAATCTGCCAAGACGATATAATGAAGTAGCTGTGCTTTCTTCTAGATATTCTGGTCCCTTGTTCAGTGCTTATTTTCAGCTGCCAGCTTCTTTGAAGATGGTCTATTTGACTTGCAACCTATGTGCCACGTTTGGGGCAGTGGACACGTCTTAATGACAGTAAGACATGTATTTACAGATCTACTACTTCTCCCCCAAAGGGGAAACACATTGATATTTAAATATAAATGCAATGAAAAGGTGCCATTTCTCATACATATAGTTTCAGTATCTGTTGTGGACAGAACCATTTTCCTGCCAAAAGTTTCAGCTCCAGTATTATCTAATGAGTCAACAAAGACCTCTTCCATTTCTCCTTCAAATGTTTTTCTAAGATGCTAAACCAGATCAACATTTTCAGTGATCACATTTTCATATTTTCAGTAATTTTGAATGTACCTGCATTCTAGAGTATCCTGTCTCCCCACTTTTGATCGGAGTCCAATTCTTCATTGAGCAGCCTGTAAAAGCCTAATCTGCTTTCTCAGTGCTACCAAAATTTGGTAGCACAGATCTAATGATTACTTAAATCTATATGATTGATGAAACTTTACACAAGCTTTCCAGGTTGGGGATTTTTAGCTGCAGTAACGCAACAACAATTTTGTTTTGTTTTCACATGTGCTGACCTCACTGCCTAATTATTCTCACAGCAAAATACTCCAGGAGTTTTTCAAGCCATTTTCTAAACACCTCTTTGAGCTGCAAGTCCTTACGAAAGCTTTAATTGCTCAAGTACAGATTCTTCGACAAGGTTAAAACACAAAAATGAGCAAGGTTAATCTTGTTTGAGTGTAGGCATTGTTCTGCATTTCTTACACTTGGTTTCTCTTTTCCAAATAGTGAGTGAAACGAAATGGCAAACTGGGCCTTGAATTGACAGGAATCTTTCCAGTCTGCCCACAGGCAGTGGATTCTACCCAGCAATAAGTAGTCTGCTGGGAGAAAAAATGTGATTTACTTCCAGAAGCACACTATGATAGTGATATAATTACTGAAATTCACATATTTTGCTGCCTGTGTAGCTTATTTCCTTATAAAAAGTTGCATTCTATCCTTTCCACAAAAATGACTCTTTCAGTATGATGCAAAACACTATAGAAGTTTAATTTATTTATATAATTTCTTAGCCAGCAGCTCACTCACTGCCCAGGAAGCTGTGCTAGAAATCTGATGAAATATCCTGGCCTACCTCATGCAGCCCAGCAAATGTGCAACATGAGAGGCTCTAAAAAATGCGAACCTGGTTGCATGTCTGTGGGTTAATTCTGGCTTAACTGATTCAATAGCTGTTTGATCTCCGTGTGCAATGACTTCTCTCTCAGTATCCTTACAAACCACTTGCATGCTGTGTTTTATAGCCCTTACTTAGGAGATGAAGAAAAAGCCATCAGACATGTCTTAAAAGACTTCAGACTTACTACTGAAATCTTAAATGCTTCACAGAGGTCTGCCTTTTTCAGATTCGAGCCTGGAAGCTGATCTGTGTAGGTGCTGGGTTAGTAATATGTTTTTTATGTGTTTTTTCCAAGAAGGAATGATAGGATGCTCCTAGGGGTAAGATAGGATTATAAGTAAGCAAGCTAAGAAAATTAACTCTTACACTGAAAAATCAAGAAATCTTACACTTTTGAATTCTAGGGTAATTTCACGACAGTTTAGCTGTTTCTTAGTGTGACACAATCTATCCCTTTTCAAGTCAAAGTTGGTATGCATTGTCATCAGGAAAGGTTTGTCTCTTTTGTAAAGAAGGTGGCACACAAGGGGCATATAAGCAAGAAACCCATGTCTGTGCTGCAGCCAACAGGGAAAAGAGGAAATCTGATCTAACCCATCTCTGCAGCTCCTGTGCCAACTGCATTATGCCAGTGGTGACAGTGGAACCTGCAAGCTACACCTCCGACTCTTCCTGTGTGTCTGCTGTGTAAGTGTCCGATTCCTCTACATTAGTTGTGCTGTTTTGTAGGCACATTTTGGAAATCAAAGGCACTGCATACCCTGGTAAGGTATTAGGTGTGCAGCCTCTCTTTATTATCATCTGACTTCATCTATCCAGACAAAAAAGGCATTTTTAGTTACTTCTTGTGACACAGTAATGATTTCTGTGTATCAGACACCAGTCTGTCAATAAATTCAAGGCCAGCAACAGTGGGAGGTTAGCTCACAACTGTGTAGGACAAATGCTTGGTAGATGAGTGCTTTGAATTTACAAAAGTCATACTAAAACCCAGTTAGTTGAAAATATGCAATCCAGAAACTTACTCCAAACAGATGCTAAGGATAACTGACTTCTCTCCATAGTGTAATGTTTGTCGCAGGTTTCAGTTTATACAATTGTTGATATCAAAACCACCTAAAACATTAGACTAAAAGTCTGAAACTAATTAAGACATAGATCCAGAGTTGATATTTCATATCTTCATTATGTTGCTGTTTGAACTTACATCATACATGAAGCTTTTTCTATAAAGCCCTTTACTACTTTATGCATCTGTTAAAAGATTTACAATGGAAAAACCCAAGGTGTGTCTTGTGTGAAAAAGCCCAATAATAAATTCCTGCTGCTTCAGCACATTATTTTAACAAATATATTGAGTGGAAAGACTGGCTGAAGATTTAACATGGTACTTAAATTCTTACCACCATTATTTTCTGAACTTTCAAATAAAAGCCATGCAATATGTATGGTTGAATTTTGAAATATCTGTTGTTGGTTCAGGTGTTCAAATTAAGATCTCCCTTCAATCAAAGCTTGGCACTTAATTCAAACTTCCAAATGTGAACTAAAAGAGATTTTTCTCTCCTTTTAATAAAAGTGTGTGTATATATACATATAGTCACATCACAAAACACTTTACATAATGCAAACATAACTTATTTTACTTTGCTCTAGGGCAACTTCCATTCTCTAGCAAGAGTTATTTTATCATCAGAAAAGTGTGGTGAAAACTGTTACAAAGCCAAAATCCTGAAATGATGTGTGTATTCCCAGCAGAAGACTTGTGACTTTCACGGCAATTCCTACTTTTCTTTAAGAACTTCCCTTGCATTTAAAAGAATTTCAACTAAAGATGTATAAGGTAAGTTCCAACAACGTGACCACAGGGCCTAGAAAGGAGAAGACTGTGTTAGACTGCAAGAAAAGAGTGTTTTTTAAGAATTTATTGTACGCTGTGAGCACTGACCCAGTTCAAAGTCTGGTTTTTGATGTGATACTGCCATTGCCACTTCTGGGGCAAGGCTTTGCAGTTTGTTTCTTCTGCAGGATAAGTAATTCCCATCCAACAGACCAGAGTCTGGCCAAGGAAACATGAAATTTAAACAGTGAGGTCAGAATGGCTTGACTTAATAGCCTCTAAACTGAAGCTTGGAAGAAAACAGTTTTTCTGTCCCCTTTTTCAACTTATTACTTTTCTACAGTGGTATGAAAACAAGACCATTTGAAGCTTTTTTGAGAAAAGGACAGAGAGGAAAACACTCCTTTCCATACTTGTTCCATGCTGCAGCTTACAAGACCTCTTGCTTGTAGGACGCTTCTTTCTCCTCCTTTGGACACAACCATGTCTGGAGAAGAGCAACTACATATTCAGGAGAGGAAATGGAGGTTTGCTCCACCATTTGCCCCAGGAAAAATGCAATTTCTCACCCTTCATGTCTGCTGGACAGAAGATTCCAAGCGCCAGGGAGGATTTTTTGGGTATTTACCTTGTCCCAGTTCCTAGCTGAATCTGGAGACACATGTGAGCATGTCCCACTTACACATAACTGGACTCTGCTTCCAGCAGGTCTTTAGAGATGCTCTCTGTATGGTGAATATATGTAATGTTTATAATATGAATTTAATATTTGGTATTCAACTAACATCAGCCTGCTCAATACGTCAGGACCTTCTCACAAGCCTGACATACTGAAAATTGTCTCTTTTTTCCTGTAAATTATTATTTGAATAATTTGGCCCATTTCAGTTTTGTCCCTTAAAAAAATGAACAAAGATGATAATTCTTCTTAGCCACAGAGAGGTTATGATGGTGGTAGTTCCGATTTCCAAAGGGCACAGGAGCAGGCAAATCCTAAATGTCGTAGGTCAGAGGAGGCAGAAAGCCAGCTTGGCTGAACAGGGACCTTCTCTTGGAATTAAGGTGAAAAAGGAAGGTTTATGGCCAGAGGAAGCAGGTCAGAGAAGAACCTAGAGAGGCTGCTTACTGCTGTAGGGAGAAAATTCGTGCAGTCGAAGCTCAGTTTGAGGTGAAGTTGACCAGAAGTGTGGAAAATAAAAGGTTTTTTGCAAATAAAAGGTTTTTTCAAAAAAAAGGCTTTTCAAATACATTAATAGCAAAAGGCTGAGACAAAGTAACATCAGCCCATTACAAGAGGACGGTGGTCAACTCACCAAGAGGGACACAGATGAGGCAGGTGTGTTTACTGCAGTCTTTGCCTCTGTCTTCCACACGGATGACTGACCAAGAGGGTCTCAGTGGTCTGAGCTACAGGACCATGACTGTGAGAATGATCAGCTCCCTGTTGACTCTGAACATGTGTGGGATCTGCTGCTCCATCTGGATCCCTACAAATCAGTTGAGGGATTCATCTGAGAATGCCCAAAGAGCTGGCTGGTGTCATTGCAAAGCCTCTCTGGATGATTTTTGAGCAGTTTTGGGAATCCAGAGGGGTCCCAGCTGACTAAAAGCAGCAAATGTTGTCCCAATTTTCAAGAAGGGTGAGAAGGAGGAGCCTGGAAATTACAGGCCTGTCAGTCTCACTGCAATGGCTTTAAAATAATAAAAAAGATTATTCTGGGAGGCATTGAAAACCACCTGGAGGATAATGCCATCATTGGTCACAGCCAGCGAGGCTTCATGAGAGGAAGGTTGTGCTTCTCAAAANTTCTCTTGGAATTAAGGTGAAAAAGGAAGGTTTATGGCCAGAGGAAGCAGGTCAGAGAAGAACCTAGAGAGGCTGCTTACTGCTGTAGGGAGAAAATTCGTGCAGTCGAAGCTCAGTTTGAGGTGAAGTTGACCAGAAGTGTGGAAAATAAAAGGTTTTTTGCAAATAAAAGGTTTTTTCAAAAAAAAGGCTTTTCAAATACATTAATAGCAAAAGGCTGAGACAAAGTAACATCAGCCCATTACAAGAGGACGGTGGTCAACTCACCAAGAGGGACACAGATGAGGCAGGTGTGTTTACTGCAGTCTTTGCCTCTGTCTTCCACACGGATGACTGACCAAGAGGGTCTCAGTGGTCTGAGCTACAGGACCATGACTGTGAGAATGATCAGCTCCCTGTTGACTCTGAACATGTGTGGGATCTGCTGCTCCATCTGGATCCCTACAAATCAGTTGAGGGATTCATCTGAGAATGCCCAAAGAGCTGGCTGGTGTCATTGCAAAGCCTCTCTGGATGATTTTTGAGCAGTTTTGGGAATCCAGAGGGGTCCCAGCTGACTAAAAGCAGCAAATGTTGTCCCAATTTTCAAGAAGGGTGAGAAGGAGGAGCCTGGAAATTACAGGCCTGTCAGTCTCACTGCAATGGCTTTAAAATAATAAAAAAGATTATTCTGGGAGGCACTGAAAACCACCTGGAGGATAATGCCATCATTGGTCACAGCCAGCGAGGCTTCATGAGAGGAAGGTTGTGCTTCTCAAAACTGATTTCCTTCTATGACAGGGTAACCCATTGAATTGATCAAGGAAAGCCATTTGATGTCATTTTTTTGCATTTCAGCAAAGCTTTTGATGCTGTCTCTCACAGGATCCTTCTGGACAAAATGTCCAGCCCACAGCTGGATTAACACATCCTGTGATGGGTGAGCAGCTGGCTCATGGGTGGGGCACAAAGGGTTACAGTGAATGGGGTGACATCAGACTGGGGACCTGTCACTAGTGGGGTTCCACAGTATACCCGTGGGTTCTTTTCAACTCAGCATATTCTATGATTCTATAAATTAAATTAAATTATCTCAGTTCTTAGAAAGAGTCTATTAGGTTTGGCCTGGGAAAACAGTTCCTCTCTTCAGACCAAAAGGTAAGTTTTGCAAAATTTGACGTAAGTAAAGTGAAGTACTATGGAGTGAAGTTTTCTATATAATGAGATGAAAATAAGATGTTGGGAAAATGTGTCTTTAACGTCAGTGACTGTTCTGGAATAAGTCAAGCCATTATGGCTGAGTAGCAAAGTTTGTGTGCTCACTGTGCCTCTTGTTACCCTCACAAGGAGCTGAGAAGATGAAATGAGACTTTCTTTCAAGGTTTCTGGGTTTTTACTGTCAAGAAGGGAGAGACAAATGTTCAAAGAATTCCTATGCAGAGAGGCTCTTCATGGGTGGGGCAGAGCAGGAGGGCTGTTTGGAGGTTGGCTACAGCCCTGCCATGTCCTGTGGGATCTCAGTGCTAGCAGTGCGAGTAATGTCTCCTTTACTTCCTCTTAAACCCATGCAAGAAGAACATTTTGAGTTATAGGACTGGACTACAACTACTTCCTCTGACAGGAGCTGAACATGAGCAGCATTAAGACCTCCTGTCAGCACCGTGGGGACCTGTGAAAATGAGGAGGGGTAGAGAAGGCAAAAAGAAGCAGAGAGACACTGTTCATAAACTAACAACTTTTATTAGCATCAGAATTGGTCTACATCAAATCCTGAATTGGTCTGTAGCTCTTGTCATCTGATCTGAGCCTTGTTTCAGGTCCCTCTGTTCTTCTGCCTGCTCCTTTGGTCCTGTTGTTTCACAGATCTTGCTGTTCCACAATCTGCTAGCAGGTACAGCCTTGCGCAGTACCTCGCTCTTGATGTACTGGGCTGTGTCCAGCAGATCTGTGGCATTGGCTGTTGGTTGTTGCTTCTCCCTCTCCTGTACAGATTGCGTTGGAGGTTGAGGGCAGAGCCCTCACTGCCCTCCGGGCATGGCTCAGCCACCTCTGTCCAGCTGGGGTGTTGAAGACAGGAGGGGCAGGAAAGCTGTAGGCACATCCTGCAGGTCTTTCTGCTGAAATTGCTTCATCTGGGCTTTGTTTCCAGTCCTGCTGCTCCTCCACCTCTTGGAAAGGCCCCTGGACCATAAGCTGGGCCTTCTTAACAACTTCAGTCGTGATGTAGTCGGCCATGTCCAGCAGAGGCAGATCATGGGCTGTGGGGGGCTGTGGGGCATGTGCTGGGCTCTCTGCCTCTGCTGCTCTGGTTGTTGCTGCCATTGCCTCATCCCTGCTTCCTTCTTGCTCCCAGTCTTCTTCTGGCTCCTGAAAAGGTCCCTGGACCACAAGCCAGGCCTTCTTAACAACCTCAGTCCTGATGTAGTCAGACATGTCCAGCAGAGGCAGGTTATTGACTGTGGGGGGCTGTGGGGCATGTGCTGGGCTTTCTGCCTCCTCTGCTCTGGTTCTTGCTGCCATCACCTCATCCAGGCTTCCTTCTTGTTCCCACTCTTCTTCTGGCTCCTGGACAGATCCCTGGACCATAAGCTGGGCCTTCTTAACAACTTCAGTCGTGATGTAGTCGGCCATGTCCAGCAGAGGCAGATCATGGGCTGTGGGGGGCTGTGGGGCATGTGCTGGGCTCTCTGCCCCCCCTGCTCCGGCTGTTGCTTCTATTGCCTCATCCCTGCTACCTTCCTGCTCCCACTCTTCTTCTTGCTCCCCAACAGGTCCCTGGATCATAAGCCAGGCCCTCTTAACCACCTCAGTTCTGATGTAATCAGCTGTGTCCAGCAGTAGTGGAGCATTGGTTGTGGGGCTGTGCAGGGCAACTTCCAGATTCTCTGCCCCTACTGCTGTGGCTGCATCTCCTGCCACCTTGTCCCTGCTTTTTTCCTGGCCCCACATTTCTCTTGGCAGCTTGTCGAGACCCTGGACCACAAGTGCAGCCTTGCCCAGGCCCTCAGCCCTCATGGACTGGGCTGTGTCCAGCTGAACTGGGCCATAGCCTGTGGGGCCGTGCGGAGCAGGTGCCTGGTTCTCTGCCCCTGTTGCTGTTGCTGCCTCCATGGGGACAGAAGAAGCTGGTGGCTCTGTCTTCTCATGTTTGAGAGGTGTGTGGTGCTCTTCTTCCTTGGGAGCTACAAGTGGGGCAGAATCAGCCAGCTGAGCACCTGCTGGACACACTGGGGCAGGAGATGCCCTCAGCAGTTTGCCAGCTGCCTCTCCTGCAGCCTCTCTGCCCACACTGCTGGGGCAGCTGGGACCGTCCCTAGGACCAGTGTGGGAGCCTTTGTTGTCCTCCAAGCCCAAGGAATTGACCCGATTATGGACAGAAAGTGACCCAATGGCATCTGCCCCTTGAGACAGCTCTGTGTCTATTCCGGCTTCCCATTCCTCTTCCTCTGACAGCTCAGTGTCAATGGCATCTTTCCATTCCTCTTCTTCTGAGAGCTCTGTGTCCATGGCATCTGCCCACTCTTCTTCCTCAGACAGTTCTGCACCAGTGGCATCTTCATGCTCCTGTTCCCTGGTCAAGGCCATCGGCTCGATGGTTGGAGCTTGGGCTCCCAGCTGCCCCTGGAGTATAATCAGTGTAATAAATATCACCTGCTTACTCATGCTACCCTTTGTGAACCTCCCTATCACCTGTGGCTGCTGTGGTGTGGAGCAGCCAGCCACCCACGAGAGGCTCATGCCCCTGTCCCAGCCCGTCTCAGGCCGTCCCATTCCGTCCCTGGCACTCACCTGCCCAGGTGTGTCACAGAGCCCCCTGGAACACCGCAGGGAGGAACCCTGTCCTTGGCTCTCCGTCTGCTGGAGCTCCCTGTCCTCCAGGCCATCCTGCTGCTGCGGCAGGGTGGCTTTCCAGAGTGGGGCCTGTCTGCACACACTGCGGGCCAGGCAGCTCCTGTCCAGCTCTTCTGAAGGCCTCCTCTTGAACGACACGATGATCTCCTTCACAAAAGGCCCCTGCTTCTTGCGGCCCCACAGCCACGCAGCGCTGTGGTAGCACTCAATGCACACTGACAGCCCTGCTGGCTCCTGCTGGTAGCCTGTCCCTACATCTGCATCCCTGCTCAGGGAAGCTGACACAGCCATGCCATGTGCCTGTGCAGGCCATGCTGGCAGCTGCTCCTCCTTCTCCATGGCTGTCTTTGGCATCCTCTGCCACAGACTTGTCACCGTTGCCCTGGGCAGCTGCTGCTTCCTGAAGGAGGAGCTCTCCTAGGGCACTGCATCACAAATGGCCGCTGTCACACCAGGTCACTGTCACAAAGGGCCATGCCCTGGCACCACCCCCGAGGGCAGGGCAGATCCCTGTGATGCTGGCTGGGTCCTGTGAACTGCTACTGCCTGGGCCATGGCACAAGGGAAGGCAAAAGGGGTGTTATAGAGGGGTTGGCTTTCGTAGGCTGGTTGCACGTCACCAAAAGTTAATTAGTTGTTATGTTGGGGTTGAGTTTCATAATTGGATAAGTTGTAAGTTAATATTAATTGAGTTGTAATGGGTGCTGATGTACAGGTGCAACGCCTTGATGTACCCACTAGGTGGGGATAATATGAAAAGACTAATGGGAGGAATTTTCTAGAACTTTACCACAGAAATAATGGCGTCATTCTGGACCAGGATTGGTGAACCAGTCAACCAATAAGACGGACATGTTAACAAATGATTGGTCAGAAATGCACCCTGGAACGAGCCAATTGGAGACACGCTAGATGGACCAATCAGAGAGTGGATTGAAAAATGGACCAATCCCGTTTGAAAAGAGACTATAAGAGCTCCTCAGGTGCTCTGCATCTAGTTCCTCTGCGGTGCTCGTCTGCCAACACGGCACCCAGTGTCACGCACACTGTTCGCTCTCTGGTTTGTCACGGGGATCTTTGGGCTTATCTCAGGGTCCCGTTCTCAGTTGTTACATTTAATTAATAAACCAGTTAACCTGCTAAAGGTTTATTTCAGGAGGAAGCCAGGTGGTTGCTTTCCCTGCCTGAGAGCCCAGGCTGGGTTGTAGCCACCAGAGAGACAGGGAAGGTCAAGCTCCAGATCTCTGCCATTGGCTACTGCTGGCAGATCTGGGCAGAGCAGGACATCTGAGATGGAAAAGTTCGTTCAGAGACTGTAGCTTTCAGTATTTAAAATTTTGTATGATGATTAGAGAAAAAGATGAAGTTGGGACCTGAGCCTTTGGGGAGTCCTAGCATGCCGTGGTTGGATTGGATATTGTATTGGGCTGAGCTTGGTGCTCTGCGATGCTGACCAGAGAAGTTGCAGTATCCCAAAAGGCAGGGGGTTTTTTTGGACTCCCTGGCCCTGGCTGGGTACAAGTGTCCCATTCCTTTTGAAATGGTTCAATTTACCAATACTGGCATGAGTTCAAAGAGATTTTGTCTCACGACATCACAAACACAGCCAGTCTTAACATTTCTTGCAGCCACAAAGTTCCTGTTCTGTCACTGAACAGGAAAAATAGTTGGAAGCTTCTCCTTGTTGGCAAATCTCTGACAAGAGACAGTGCAGGTGTTTATATGAAATCACACAAAGCAAGGATCTCTATGACAACCAGATTACCAAGTGTAGTTACTGCCTCATATAAGATGACTTGATTGGATGCTCCTAAAATGCCACAGGCAGTTGATGAGATTTGCAAGCCAAGAGTGTCTGCCATGGAAAAAATACACGGATGTGCACAACTATATGGCTTCCTGGGGAATGTGTTTTGCCCAGCTCCTGCTTTTTCCTTGTCTTGGCTTGAGGGCTACGAAGACTCTCAGATGCTGCCTTTTCATGCTGAGGAAGCTGGTTATATACTACAGTCATCTGATGCAGCCTTTGGAGTTGTGCCTTGTGTGCCAAAATGTTGGATGGCTTCATTTCACTTCAGGTTCATAGAACCAAAATGTGCCATCAGGCCATCCTTGCCAGTCCTGTCATCACTTATGTTTTTCACGGAAACTCCTTGTGACATTTGGATAGTCCAGCAGACAGAAGTGGCAGCTGTGGTCTCATTCCTCTTACATTCCCCTCAGTCACTACACATTGGCAGTGAGCCTTATGACCTTAAATCAGGAAAGTTCAGAAAACACTCAGCAGTATCATAAAAATTCAGTGATCTATGAAGTATGTTTTTAAAGCCTTTCTTTACCTTGTGGCATTTCCAAATCTCTAACTACAAAACTCTGGACCAATTTTCATTGCACAATCCTGTGGATGTTAATGGAATCACACAAGTGTTGAAGAAGTCAGAAGCTGTCCCTTCAAGTTTTCTGTTCCTAATCTCAGCCTGAAGCAGAAGCAGCAATGCAATTTTAAACCACTGAACTTTCCTTTTTAAAGACTTCTGCTTTTTAAAATAGGAAGAAGGTGGTCACCTCATCAAGAGGAACACAGACAAGGCAGGTGTGCTTACTGCAGTCTTTGCCTCCATTCTCCCCATGGATGACTGACCAAGAGGGTCTCAGTGGCCTGTGAGACTCTGAACAGATATGGGATGTGTTGCTCCATCTGGATCCTTACAAACCTGTTGAGGGATTAACCTGAGAATGCTCAGAGAGCTGGCTGGTGGCATTGCAAAGCCTCTCTGGATGATTTTTGAGTGGTCTTGGGAATCTGGGGAAGTCCTGATTTTCAAGAAGGGTGAGAAGGAGGAACCTGGAAATTACAGGCCTGTCAGTCTCATTGCAGTGCCAAGTAAAGTCACAGAAGAGATTCTTCTGGGAGGTATTGAAAACCACCTGGAGGACACTGCAATCATTGGTCACAGCCAGTGAGGCTTCATGTGGGGAAAGTTCTCCTTGTCAAACCTAACTTCCTTTCATGATAAGGTACCCCACCTAGCTGATCAAGGGTAGCCAGTGGATGTTATTTCTATCTTTTGCATTTCAGCAAAACTTTTGATACTGTCTCTCACAGGATCTTTCTGGACAAAATGTCCAGCTCACAGCTGGATAAACACATCCTGTGATGGGTGAGCAACTGGCTCACGGGTGGGGCACAAAGGGTTACAGTGAATAGGGTGACATCAGACTGGGGACCTGTCACTGGTGGGGTTCCACAGGGCTCCATCCTTGGCTGTGTTCCTCAACAGCTTCATATTCCACTTGTACTTAGGACTGAAAGGGATGCTAAGTAAGTTCACAAATAATACAAAACTGGGCGGAGCCGGTGACTCCCTCAAAAGCAGAAGGTCCTGGAAAGACACCTCGACAGATTAGAGATGGGCAATCACCAACTGTATGAAGTTCAACAAAGATCAGTGCTGGATTCTGCACCTGGGATGGGGCAACCCTGGCTGTGTGGATAGACTGGGGAAGGAGATGCTGAAAAGCAGCATCACAGAAAGGGACGTGGGGCTCTGGGTCAATGGCAAGTTGAACAGAGTCAGCAGTGCCATGGCAGCCAGAGGGGCCAACCCTGTCCTGGGGGGCATCAGGCACAGCATCACCAGCCAGGCAAGGGAGGGGATTGTCCTCTCTGCTCTGCACTGGGGTGCCCTCACCTCGAGTGCTGGGGGCAGTTTTGGGTGCCACAGTGTAAGAAAGGCATTAACATATAAGAGAGTGTCCCAAGGAGGGCCACAAAGATGGTGAAGGGTCAGGAAAGGAAGTTGTGTGAGGAGAGGCCGAGCTTACTTGGTCAGTTCAGCCTGGAAGGGAGGAGACTGGGGGGACCTCATTGCAGTTACAACTTCCTCATGAGGGTAAGCAGAGGGGCAGACACTGAGTAGCAGCTGAGGGAGCTGGGGTTGTTTATCCTGGAGAAGAGAAGGCTCAGGGGAGATCTTACCACTCTCTGCAACTCCCTGAAAGAAGGCTGTAGCCAGGTGGGGACCAGTCTCTTCTCCCAGGCAACCAGCAACATGATGACACAGCATTTAGCTGTGCCAGAGGAGGTTCAGGCAGGACACTAGGAAGAATTCCTTCATGGAAAGGGTGATTGGGCATTGGAATGGGCTTCCCAGGGAGGTGGTGGAGTCACTGTCCCTGGAGACATTTACGAAAAGACTGGATGTGGCACTTGGTGCCATTGTCTGGTTGACATAGTGGTAACAGGTCAGAGGTCAGACTCAATGATGTCAGAGGTCTTTTCCAACCTGATTGATTCTGTGATTCTGT
>VZTH01003006.1:0-13857 GCA_013397815.1 Aleadryas rufinucha | reverse complement strand
GTGAGAAGGAGGAACCTGGAAATTACAGGCCTGTCAGTCTCATTGCAGTGCCAAGTAAAGTCACAGAAGAGATTCTTCTGGGAGGTATTGAAAACCACCTGGAGAACATGGCAATCATTGGTCACAGCCAGTGAGGCTTCATGTGGGGAAAGTTCTCCTTGTCAAACCTAACTTCCTTTCATGATAAGGTAGCCCACCTAGCTGATCAAGGGCAGCCAGTGGATGTTATTTCTACCTTTTGCATTCCAGCAAAGCTTTTGATGCTGTCTCTCACAGGATCCTTCTGGACAAAATGTCCAGCTCACAGCTGGATAAACACATCCTGTGATGGGTGAGCAGTTGGCTCACGGGTGGGGCACAAAGGGTTACAGTGAATGGGGTGACATCAGACTGGGGACCTGTCACTGGTGGGGTTCCACAGGGCTCCATCCTTGGCTGTGTTCCTCAACAGCTTCATATTCCACTTGTACTTAGGACTGAAAGGGATGCTAAGTAAGTTCACAAATAATACAAAACTGGGCGGAGCCGGTGACTCCCTCAAAAGCAGAAGGTCCTGGAAAGACACCTCGACAGATTAGAGATGGGCAATCACCAACTGTATGAAGTTCAACAAAGATTAGTGCTGGATTCTGCACCTGGGATGGGGCAACCCTGGCTGTGTGGATAGACTGGGGAAGGAGATGCTGAAAAGCAGCATCACAGAAAGGGACGTGGGGCTCTGGGTCAATGGCAAGTTGAACAGAGTCAGCAGTGCCATGGCAGCCAGAGGGGCCAACCCTGTCCTGGGGGGCATCAGGCACAGCATCACCAGCCAGGCAAGGGAGGGGATTGTCCTCTCTGCTCTGCACTGGGGTGCCCTCACCTCGAGTGCTGGGGGCAGTTTTGGGTGCCACAGTGTAAGAAAGGCATTAACATATAAGAGAGTGTCCCAAGGAGGGCCACAAAGATGGTGAAGGGTCAGGAAAGGAAGTTGTGTGAGGAGAGGCCGAGCTTACTTGGTCAGTTCAGCCTGGAAGGGAGGAGACTGGGGGGACCTCATTGCAGTTACAACTTCCTCATGAGGGTAAGCAGAGGGGCAGACACTGAGTAGCAGCTGAGGGAGCTGGGGTTGTTTATCCTGGAGAAGAGAAGGCTCAGGGGAGATCTTACCACTCTCTGCAACTCCCTGAAAGAAGGCTGTAGCCAGGTGGGGACCAGTCTCTTCTCCCAGGCAACCAGCAACATGATGACACAGCATTTAGCTGTGCCAGAGGAGGTTCAGGCAGGACACTAGGAAGAATTCCTTCATGGAAAGGGTGATTGGGCATTGGAATGGGCTTCCCAGGGAGGTGGTGGAGTCACTGTCCCTGGAGACATTTACGAAAAGACTGGATGTGGCACTTGGTGCCATTGTCTGGTTGACATAGTGGTAACAGGTCAGAGGTCAGACTCAATGATGTCAGAGGTCTTTTCCAACCTGATTGATTCTGTGATTCTGTCATCTTTTCTTTGTGGTGACCTGTTGCGGTTGCCCAGCCTTCGGGTGGGCTGTGGTCTTCAGACACCCATCAAACCATGGTGATCCAACGGTTGGATTTCCCCGCCTTGGACAGCGTACAGGGCAGATCAGAGGATGGCACCAAGGTCTGAGGCACCACCCATTTCCAGAATCTTCTCCCCTGTTCGATACCCCATTGGTTTAATGGGGTAGTGCCCTCCTCCAAGTTCACCCCATTGGTTGTTGTGTCCTTTACTCCACCCCTGTTACTTTACCCGACTGGTTGTACCCCTATTCTCCGGCCCTAACCCTGTTGTTTAAAAATCCTGGACAATGCTCAGATCTGGCTCTTTGTCCCTGTACCCTCCTGAGCTAATAAACCCTGCAGAACCCATACAAAGAGTCCCTCTCTGCTCCTTTGCCCCCGCTGATGTGAGACAACAGCTACCAGTTTGGGGATTGCTCCTTGCTAACGGAGCCAGATGGAAGAAGCTGCAGCCACCCTTTTAGCTTGCAGGAAGGACACTGTGCCTCTGTGGGCGGCCCCAAACAGCATCAGTGACCAGTGACAGAACCCAAGGGAAGTGCCTGAGACTGTGTTAGGTTGGATTTTAGGAAAAGGTTCTTCACCCAGAGGGTGGTTGGGCACTGGAAGAGGCTCCCCAGCGCAGTGGTCACAGCACCAAGCCTGACAGAGTTCAAGGAATGTTTGGACAATGTGCTCAAGCACATGGTGAGACTCTTGGTGGGGTCCTGTGGAGGGCCAGGAGTTGCCTCATGGGTCCCTTCCAACTCAGCATATTCTGTGATTCTGTGATTTCTCCCTTCTTAGAAGGATTTTATTTGTTTATTCATTGGCGTACAAAAATGCTGTTCTCAAACGGCTCCCAGTGTAAAATTCACTCTTAAAAGTTGTGAGTGCACCAATGAATGAAAGCTAAATAACTGGTTGCAAAATCTTGATCAGATTTTTTAGAACATTGAAAAGGCTGAAGTTCCACATATTCTACAGTTTGTGTCTTGTAACAGCAGCCAGCAGAACTTTGATGGAGCATTTTTGTCCAGTACAGTGTTTTGTCCCGTTAATAAAATTATGGAATTAAAATATTTGTTTAGCAAAAGGACTGACATCATGAGATTTTGAAGAAAATTAAAAAACAAATGAAAATACAAGTTTTTTCCAGCTGAGTTATTGGAATGTCTTGATTAGAAATATTAAAAATCATCTTACAGTGAAAATAAAAAAATTAAACTTTACAAACTACTCACATGTAAAGTTTGGATCAGCTTGCAATCTAGAAATGTCTTCCTCTTTTCTCCAAAACCAGTTAATTTTGTTTTGAAAGAGTCAATCTGAAATGTTTGCATGATTCAATGTGAAAACCTGATCTTGTGTTAAAATTTGAAATTAAATTAAAAAATGTTCCCTGTTCATTTAACAAGTCGGCCTCCAGACAGTGATAGTCCAAGCTACATATCTGTAGATTTTCTACATATTTCCCTCAAATTTCACCTTCCCTTTTTTATAGCTTACAGAAGTATTCCATTGCAACTAAATCAGAAAATACAGAGCTATGAGGGAGATGAGAGTTGTGCAGCCCCAGGCAGTATCAATTGCCCACAGATGCTCCTCTGACCTAGACCCCCAAAAGCCGTAACGCAGTTTCACCTGTGCTGAAATTTAGGGAGAACAGGCTCTGCCCTCCTGCTTTGCATTTACATTTCATTTGAGGGCAATGTCTGCCATGTTTCAGCTGGTCTTCCTTACCTCTGGACAAGGAACTTCTTTTTCCCTTCTTTGTGTGCTCAGTTACCCTCATCTATTGGAATTCCTTAGGGCCACCCCTCCTCCCAGCCAGCAGTTATTTAATAACAGTAATGTTTAATATTCTGCTGGCCAAATCACTGAGGAAAATATCAAATCAGCCCCCATTTAGGGCAAATTCACCAAAATTCCTGTTTGATTTTTCCTTCAAGTGAAAAACTGGACTGTACCTTGTCTGGTTTCTACCTGCTAAGCACCCATTTAATTGTTCATCCATCTAGAAAATGTTTCTTTGATTAACCTCTGAGAAAGCCTAATAAGGGTTTGTGTAAATCAATATAAATGGCATTTCCAGCTTCTCTTCATCCAGTGCCTGTTTTTGCCATAAAGAAAACTGGAGTGGTTTCACGTAATTTGTTTTCAACAGTTCCGTGTGTCCTTTAATTTATTGCCTCCTTACCTTGGGGACAGTTGCTTGTTTGTTCTTGTATTTTTTAGTAACTGGAATGAATCTGACTGGGTTCTTTTTTTTTTTCCTTCTCCTTTTTCCATTTTCCTCTCTGCTAAAATACGGCATTTCTGCTTTTTGCAGCTTTTGGAAATACCTTTCTGCCCATCAGGCATTTTCTTCATGCCAGAACTGTTAGCAGCTCTGCATCTGAACCACCTTGCTACCTCATGTAAATTTCACCAGACCAGCACATTTAAAAAGCACGTATTTAATCCTTACCCTAACCAAAAACTAACTCTAACCCCACTAATGCACTGATAATAAGTTGGGTCACTGGGCCACAGAGACCAGTGACCCTGTTCTGCCAGCTCTGGTTTGACCTCTGCCTGTAGGGTCGATGCCTTGGTGACTTGTATGGACCTTCATTCCTTCTCATTAGTAGGTCTACTGTCATCATGTCTTTCATAAAGCCTGTAGCTTTGATGAAAAGAGCATTGTACTCTCTGGTTGTCTCTGTACATTGCATCTCCAGTTACGAGCTCAAGCAGACTGGGGATTGTTTTTTTCCCACATCCAATGAAGATCCAAAGAAAACTCCACAAATACTGTATTTTCCCTTTAAGTAATACCTGTAAAATATTTTGAAGTGTTTTAGCCATTGCTACCATATGTATGTAAACACAGTGAAATCCAGAATCAGGTTGCATCTTCAGCAAAGATCTAAGGCCATCTGCTACTTGAGGTGTATCTTTGGTGAAAATCTTGCTGCTGGAATGGAGAGGGTCTGAGTGATGTGAAGTGTATCCTTAAGCTCTTGCTCTTAGGCAGAACATGGCAAGGCTTTTCAGAGTTGTGAGCTGGTGATAGATTTTTTTGCATACATGTTATTTTTCTAGGCCATTTCTGCAAGGTCTCTGCAGCATTTGCTGGCTGCAGTGAGTGAAGGGGGTATGCTGAGAGCATGGAAGATAAGCAAACTTAGCAAGTGCAGGGACAGGAAGCTGTACTTCCTCCAAACCATTCTCAGCACTGTTTCTAAGCTGTTTACTTCCTATTTTGATACCTAGAGCAACAAGAGACAAGGTTTCCAAGCAGACTTCAATTGGCCTTGGGCACTGTTTAGCCTCACTTCCTTTCAGGAAGCAATTGTGATAAGGTCTGGGACTTTGTTCTGGGAGGTTTTTCCATCCATAATGTTGGGAATGGAGAACTCCAGTTTTTCTGCTTTATAAAAAATTTTTAAGGCACCTTAGTATTTTTAAGAGGTGTTTGTGTGCTAAACAATGAGGTTTCAATAAGTGCAGTACGGGTCCTTTCTAACCTAAATGCTTCTATGATTCTGTGCTTCTATTCTATCTGTCATTCTGTGTATTTTCTGGGAATGATGCCTTGAGTTTCAAATAAATATCACCTTTATTCCCTTACTTCTGTCTAGTCTCTCTTTCCAGGTAGCCACTTCAGGCATCACTAAGAGCATCAGCTTACTGCTGCTGGCACTCAAATACACATTTTTCTGGGGTCCAGCTCTCCTGGTGTTCCAGCTGACCTGAAGACTCCTGATCTGTTCAGTAGGAAAAGTGCTTTAAGCTCTGCTTGTGACTCTTTCTGTCCCTCTGTGCAACTGGCCTTTATATGAGACCTTAAGAGTGGCTTCCTAAGTTACAAAATCCTTCCCAGCAAAGCCAAAAGATGAAGGAAAGCTTGGGTGCATGCAGGCAAAAGTCACTGGTAGTTCTTTTCAGTGGGCTGTCTATCCAGCTACCCCTGCAACAAAACCCTAAATAATAAAAGCAGTCCCTGATGAGTGATAAAGAAAAAGGCAGGGATGAGTACACGGTACAGAAATACACAGGACATACGCCTCACAGCATCCTGCTCTGGTGCTTTAGACAACATGGGAAATTACCATATCTCAAGGGTAAGGTGATATCCTTTATTTACCATGTTCAGTTCTTGACTGTATTTAAAAACAACTCTTCTTGTTGTCCCTCACAGTTCTAGTCCTGCTTCAACTCCAATTGAGCTTTGGCCCAATGAATTTTCTCCCTGCAGTAGCAAGCAGCATCTCTGTATTCTTACCATGTCACCTGATCTTCCTTCCACTGGGCAAATACTTTCCTTTTTCACTTTATTTCTAACAGAAGATCCCTGTTCAGCCAAGCTGGCCTTCTGCCTCATCTGCTTGACTCCCAACACTTAGGAATTCCCTGCTCCTGTGCCCTTGGGAGCTGATGCTTAAAAAGTGACCAGCACTGATGGACCCCAGCCCCTGCACAACCGTTTTCCCCGGGGACTCTATTTGCTAGTTCTCCTCATGTCCAGGGCTGAAGGTTTGCTGGCACTTCTTGTCCTGTCAACAGAGGTTTTAAATTCAAACTATTTCTGTTAGACAAAAACCACATAAATATATCACTGAATGGCTTGGGTATAAAATATGAAATATAAATAAATAACTGAATGGCTTGGGTTGGAAGGGACCTTAAAGATCATCTATTTCCACTCTCCTGCCATGGGCAGAGACACCTTCCACTAAACCAGGTTGTCCAAAGCCCCATCCAACCTGGCCTTGAACATTTCCAGGGATGGGACATCCACAGCTTCTCTGGGCAACCTGTGCCAGTGCCTCACCACCCAATATTAAAGAAATCGTCAGTATTGAACTCTGTAAGGGACAGTGTATATATATGCAAGACTTACTGTAAGTTAAAGGCAAAACATGGATAACATTTCAGTCAGTAGGACTAAAGGCTTTCAGAAGTGCAGGTTGAACTCAAGCATCCCGGGGCAAACGGGAATCATGTGGGGTTCTGAACCTTCAGAGGTGATCTTCAGACAGATGAACTTCCACATCAGACATCCTCCCATACCATGATGTGTCAAGAAAAGTGAAGCCTCAGCAGTAAAAGAGATACAATTCCAATATGATTTAGGAAGAGAACAGAAGCAATCCAAACCATCCTGAGGAACTGCTCTTAAGAGCTCACTCAATTTTTCCACAGTAGAGTAGAAAGACATGAGCCTATGGCAGGGAATTAAAGGAATGCTAAGTAATAACTGGGACTCAGTATAAATAACGAGGGAGTGCAAAGAATGTATATAACTGGAATGTATAGCCATAGAAGACTAAAAAAACCCAACCAAACAAATTAGAAAGAAAATAAAAGCCAGTACAAATTTTGCAGGGAGTACATTCTTGGGACCATCCTCTAGAGGGAAATTTAGAGAAGAAAAAACATTAGATGATGAGGATGGTAGGTGGGTAAAGGAGGATGTAGGTATTGAAAATAACTCAAAAACTTTCAGGGGTATGAACCAAAAATTGTACACAACAGCATCAGGAAGAAGGAAAGATTCAGAGTCAGATGACTGTGGTTTCTCCTTCATCTGGAGAATTATACAGCATCCTCCTGATTCCAAGTGGGTTTGCATCAAAAATGTTAACAGGAGGGACTGTTTTCAGCTTGTGCTGTATAGGCAGCTGAGCATTTTCTTATTGGGACAATACTGGCAAGGACAGGTTCCCTGACTGGTTTTGAACCAATGTGGAATTTGTAATTTTATTTTAGATCTTCTGGATTAGAAATAATCTTTTATAAAAGCCTGGGAAACATGTATTTGGCCTTTGCAAAGTGGGTAAGGGGAAGTGTATTAGGAGTCCTCCTTTCCTTAAGTATGTCACAAGGACAGGATGGATGCAGTTCATCTGCTTTCACTCATGTGGCAATTTTCTGAACAGGAGCTGGACAGAGTGTGTGCATTGTCTCAGTGACTGCCTGCAGAGAATTCAGAAATGNAGTCGCAAAGGCGCCTTGGAAAGGACTCCAGGACAGCCGCGACCCCGGATTGCTTCAGGGCAGCCCCCACGGGAGGTGACACAGAAAGTCCAAAATGCCTTTATATGTAACACAGTGCACTGAGTCTGGGTGCCTGAGGAATATCTTTTCTTATAAAATGTGCTTGTATGAAATTCAGCTTTTCCATGGCTAGTGACAGTGAAGACAGTGGTGGAGCATGGCTGTGTGCTGCCACAGGTGTCCAGTCTAGCCACCACTGCACATTCGTAGGTTAAATCTTTGTAACCTGTCACTTTAGCAGGAGTACTTTTGTACCATTTAAACTCACATAGCTACACAACAGGTATAAAACCCAGTATGTACACTACCTTTATGAAAAAACAGTGTATTTGCAGTGTTTTGGCAAAATAGTCTCTTTGGCACAAATACTGTCAGATTGCAAAAGTGTTTAGAAGCTGCAGGTTGTAGATAAACACCAACTGAGATTTCAAGGGTGATGATGTTGGCCAGATGCCTAAAACCCAGCTGGCTTCCATACTTAATTACCTTTGCTCTATGGGCCACAGAGCTCTTAAACATCCGTACACACAGCAGGAAAGAGTTTCCTGAGTATGCATGCTGCAGTTTAAACTACATCAGTACCTGGGCAGAATTTGCAGCATCAAACAGGTGCAGTTGAGAGAAAGATATAAAAAATACATGCAGAAAGAATTTGTGCAGGGTTCAGGCCCATCTCTATAGATTCTGTGACTCGCTAATTAGTGGCTATGCTTTGCTAGAAACTTACATTACAAATGCAAAAGCCTAGGTAGGACCTGAAAACATCAAGATCTATAAGGTATAGAGAGCAATTGCAAAAACAGACTGAGATTCATCATTTGATTCTGGTGGCAGGAAGAGAGCCCCATGCAGAAAATGATTCTAAACAAGCAGCCAGGTTGCAATTGGCTAATTTCTACTGTGATTTTTCTATTTACAGATAAATCTCAACTTGTTTTTACCAAGATTCTGGTCCAACTGCTGAAAACAAATTCCACCTCTTCCTGCACACGATTTATGGAATGCTTAATGGCAATCAATTCTGGCATCAGTTGTGTCCTGCAATGGGTGTGTGGGCACAGGGCTCTGCACCACGGAAAGCCTCCGTCTGCTTGGACACCACCATGTGCTGCCTTCTTAGTTTTGCTTATTGCCAGTAAATAATGGGCCACCCCATGTCTCAGCAGAGAGACTTCCTTTGGCTTGGTTTCCTTTTGTTTACAGTTTGATGTTATCATAGATTACCTCAATGGGTTAAAAAATGGGTCTTGCTTTCAAAGGTTGTGTTGAAAAGTTGTCTGTAGGAAGTACTACAGGCATTGGTGTCCTGCCAGATCACTACACTGAAGTGACTGCTTTCTCTTCGATGGGTAATTTGCTTTAACACTTAAACTTCTTTAAAAAAAATAAACCTGAGAGTCTCAGTTATATCCTCAAGGTTAGGAAAAAAAGACATTTTACCAGGGAAGCAACTTGTTATGACCTTAGGTGAAATGCCAACTGCAATAAAAAGTATTTTCAGGTGTTTTTTATATACTAAGATTTAAAAAAACACTAAAAAAAAAATCTGTCTGTGTTTGCAAAAACCTATATAACTTTATGTTCTCAGAGATAATGAGGCAAAATGTAGCTTGTTTGTTTCAGAGTAATGGCATGACTTTGTGGTCACTAAATGCTCAGTGGAATTTTTTTTGAATAATCATGATAAGCCTGGGCTTTAAAATCAGACCTGATTGTACTCTAGTGGTTTTTCTAGTTTCTCTCTGATGGACTGTGATGAGCAAGTTCCCAAGAGGTACCTGTTTCCCAGGAGAGCAGGTAGCAGAGAAGCCCTGCAGACAGACATCGAAAAATTAGAGGGCTGCGCAATCACCAACCACATGGAGTTTAAAAAGGGAAAGTGCGGGATTCTCAACCTGGGATGGGGCAACCTTGGCTGTGTGGATAGACTGAGGATGGAGATGCTGGAAAGCAGCACCACAGAAAGGGACCTGGGACTCTGGGTCAATGGCAAGTTGAACATGAGTCAGCAGTGCCCTGGCAGCCAGAGGGGCCAACCCTGTCCTGGGGGGCATCAGGCACAGCATCGCCAGCCCAGCAAGGGAGGGGATTGTCCTGCTCTTCCCTGAGCTGGGGTGGCCTCACCTAGAGTGCTGGAGGCAGTTTTGGGTGCCACAGTGTAAGAAAGGCATTCAGCTGTTAGAGAGTGTCCAAAGGAGGACAACGAGGATGATGAAGGGTCTGGAGGAAAAGCCGTGTGAGGAGTGGCTGAGATTGAGGGGACACCTCATTGCAGTTACAGCTCCCTCACAAGGGGAAGTGCAGGCGCAGGCACTGATCTCTTCTCTGTGGTGACAGCGACAGGACTCAAGGGAATGGCCTGGAGTTGTGTTAGGGGAGGTTTAAGTTGGGTATCAGGAAAAGGTTCTTTGCCAGAGGGTGGCTGGGCACTGGAAAGGGCTCCCCAGGGAAGTGGTCACAGCACCAGCCTGACAGAGCTCAAGAAGTATTTGGACAGTGCTCTCAGGCCCATGGTGTGAATTTTGGGGTGTGCAGTGCAGGGCCAGGAGTCAGGCTTTATGATTCTTGTGGGTCTTTTCCAACTCAGCATATTCTATGATTCTATAAATTAAATTAAATTAAATTAAATTAAATTAAATTAAATTAAATTAAATTAAATTATTCTAGTCTTCAGAAAGAATCTGTTAGGTTTGGCCTCGGAAAACGGTTCCTCTCTTCAGACACAAGGTAAGTTTTGCAAAATTTGATGTAAGTAAAGTGAAGTCCTATGGAGTGAAGTTTTCTATATAATGTGATGAAAAGAAGATGTTGGCAAAATGTGTCTTGTAATGTGACTGTCTTTGACTGCTCTGAAATAAGTCAAGCCATTATGGCTGAGTAGCAAAGGTCGTGTGCTCATAGTTCCTCTTGTTACTCTCACAAGGAGCTGAGAAGATGAAATGAGACTTTCTTTAAAGGTTTCTGGGTTTTCACTGCTGATACCAATCTGATTTTTATTTATGCCTCAACATACATTATTCCTATAAAAGCTGTTCATGCGCTGGCAGCCCTGTCCTGGGGAGGCTTCACCTGGCAGCCAATCAGGGCAGAGAAAGCTTCCACCATCAGGCTGTGAGCAACTCCTCACTTGCCGGTGAGACAGATACCCCGGATGCCCGGGAAATCGGGCTGGGGGAAGAACCTTAGGACACAAAAGCAGTTAAGTGCAACACAACAAAAGCCATTTTGCTTTCGGGTTGTTATGAATGATTTGGGGAAAAATTGGCTTTTACATGATGATTATTAAGAAGTTCTGATTCGCATGAATTGTGAGTTGTTAATAAGGTTAAGGATTAATTAAGAGGTTATCTAGTTGATTGTTGTGATAAGGGTTATCTGTTTAAAGGGAAGTGTTTGTCGTTTAAGGAAGAAATTTATGTTTGTTTGGAAAATCCACTCATTCTAATCTCTAGTTGAGTGTGTTCCAGGGCTGACAAGACCATTTCTAAAGGACCAAGAGCTAATTTTAGAAGCCGAAGTGAGGCCTGCAACTTGGAGTGATGGAAACCCTGCATATAAATGAGGGACTTTCCAGGATCAGCCCGCCAAAACCAAAAGTGATGTCATCTGCTTAACTGCCCCTAGACAACGTGCCCATGATTGGTTGAAGGATTCGATGTCACTGTGGAGGTCTATCAATGAACTGATAGCTGAGGGGACGGACTGTGGGCGGTCCTGGGCGTTCCTGGGCGGGGACACAAGGGTATAAAGGACTGTGCCGGACTCCCAGAAGGGCTCTGCTTGGCGGTTCGACTGCGCGGTAGCAACTCGCTCCGTGGGCTAGCCAGGCAGAGACCCGTGCTGCCTTAGGCCGCATTGCTCCTACAGACAGCACTGCAGGTTCCGGACTCGGGCTGCCTAGCCGTGCAGGCTCTTTTCCTCGGTCCTCATTTCCCGTGTTCCCGGGCAATCTTATTTTATTTGATTATTGGATTTTTGGATTATTCTTTTATTTTATTATTCTTTTGGGGTTGCCGGTTTATCTTTTTACTGAATTTTATCGTGTTTGGTTTTTTTTTTTTATTTTTCATTTCCGGGCTTGGGCACCGAGCCCTCCCCAATTAATAAACTAATTTAAATTTTAATTAAACTGCAAGAATTGTCTTTATTTGTGACAATTCTCTGGAGACTCGTCCGGGAGCCCCATTTTTGGTCAATTTTTGACTTTTTGTGAGTTTTTGAACTTCTTGAAATACCCGGATTAATTGACCAAACTGCTGCGGATCCACCTGCGGGAGAAAAGGGACCACCCGATGTCGACCTGATAAGGCCTAACCCTTTCTAGGGAACACAGATAGGGACTCCCTTTTTAGGGTAAAAAGATTTCTGTTCTAACCCTCTTTAGGGCAAAGAGATTTTTATTTTTGAGGAGAGGACGAACTCCCGAGTGCATCTGCTGAGGTGTGTGTGTGGGGGTTGTGTGAGTGTAGGGAGTGAGTGCAGCAGACGAGTGGAGCAGAAACCCACCACGAGGGAATCATTCCCCAAGGACACAGGGGGGAGACCTGAGGATAGGTCTTGGATCGAGGGTGGATGGGGTTTCTCGGAGGGAGGAAGTGTCCTGCGAAGGTCTCTCTGGCTGGCCAGCAGGGAGCCTGTGGTTTTTGGTGTGGAAGTTGGGATTTTGTGGTGAATTGTGAAGTGTGTGCCCAGGGTGAGGCAGTAATGCGAGCTGCTAGCCCAGTGGAGCTGCTGTGGCAGCCATTTTAGATCATTGATTTATAAGTTTGATTTCTTGTTAAAACTTAAGTTGGTGAAGGAAAGCTGTGGGCCTGGGTTTGGGGGCCCCAGTGAAACTGCGTTTTTGTTGTATTGTTGTAGTTTTCATTTATTTGTAAGGGAGGTTGTGAACCTGGGTTTGGGGGTTCCAATCGGTTTCAGTTTAAAATTAATTTAATTTACTGAGGTTCCGTAGGGGAACTGGGGCGGGAAGGATCTGCCATTAGGTCGCGGTTGTTGAGTGGGAACACCCGCCATTTTAAAGGTTTCGGGCGGGAAGACTCTGCCATTTTGAAGAGTCTTCAGATTTTAGGCGGGAAAGAACCGCCATTTTGGAAGTCAGTTAACTCCCTATATTTTTACATTGATTTAGTATTATATAGGGTGTTGGTTTCTTCGATTTTAGCATTTTTGATTCAAATAATTTAATTTTGTTATGTTCATTGAATGGTGTTTATTTCTTTTGCTTAGTTGCAATTGCTTTGCCATAGGATTATTGTGGCTAGTTACAGTAGACGCCATTATTCGGTTTCTTTTATTTGTTGTTAATCGGTTTTAATTAGTATATGGAATTGTTGAGTTAGACAGGCGGTGGAGAATTGCCATCTTGAACTTGGGCGGAAGGGATATAGCCACCATTTTGAAAACTGACAGAAGAGTGGCCATATCGAATCGGAAGGGGATGTTCGAATAGGGAACTTCCGAGAAGCCATATTTGTTTTGAAACTTTAGTTTCCATGGTCCGCCATATTTTTTTAGGATTTTAGTTCCCACGGTCCACCATTTTGAATTTCAGCTTTACAAAGGGGACTGTATTGTTTTGAATTATAAATAGATTGATGTCGTAAGGTTGTATTTAATTTGATGTGTTTTAGGAATCTTATTTTTGGTTAATTCTCAGTTTTCTGTTGGAAAAGGTATTTCATTTGATTACTTGCTTGTCCTATTTGGGTATTAAAAATGGGACAACTAAGTTGTAAGAGAGGGAAGGATTCTGCCATCTTACCAGATAGCCCCTTAGGCATCATGTTGAGGCAGTGGGAGGAACATCCTCTCTGTCATAAATGACTTTATGCTGTGACTTTTTGCAGTCCTCAGGCATCTAGGACTCTGCCCATCCAAAGGACCACAAATGAAAAGTTTAATTAAAAGTCAACAGTTAAATCAAAGCAGCTTTATCTAAAACAGTTTATTAAGATGTTGAACTAAGTTGTTGTGTGTTAAAAACTTGTTAATTGTGAGTGTTATTCATGTTAAAACCCTTTTTCCATTGGAACCCCTTAGAAATCCCTTTGAATTCTGAGGCACCCCTGAAGCCGGGCTCCAACGGCATTTTCTAAAAATAACCTCCCCTGTAAGTAAGCTCCATGGTAACCCTGAATGCTAATGAGGCTCCTTCCCGCCAAAAGGACAGGCAATGANCCCGCCAAAAGGACAGGCAATGACATCAGCCTGTCCTCATCCCCTAGATACACGAGCCGATTGGTGGGAAGGGAGTTACCTCATCCCATGGCCACACCAATCGCCGGGAGCCATGGAGGAGGGACAGGGG
>VZTH01003003.1:0-22122 GCA_013397815.1 Aleadryas rufinucha | reverse complement strand
CTTCTCTCTCTCTTTTTTTTCTTAACATATTCAAAAATATGTTCAACTCCTAGGTGAAATCATTACATTCAAAGAGATTTCTACACATTCTGTCATTTGAAATCATGTGTGATATTTCTGTCTTTTTCTGAAATCTGGTTTCAGACAAGAAAACATGACAAATACCCCTTAGGGTGGCAAACAAAATTCCAAACCAATCTTCTTTACCCTATTTCTGAAATTTCTCTTTCTAGCATCCAAATGCATAACAAGTCTCTGAACAATATAGTCACAGTTCAGCAAAGGTAATCATAAAATTTCTTTCCTGAGTAATTTCACACCAGAGTTGACAACAGAACATCTAATCAGAATGTAAGAGCCTACGTTAGTCTTGCAAAATAAGCATTCTGTGGGCTGGGTCAGCTTGCCAAGAGGGCTGTTCCCAGTCAAACTCAGAGTCTGGATATTACTACTTCTGCTAATGAATGTCAAAACCCGCCTGTCAGAGCAGCTTGCAAGTCACAAAAAACTCAGATGGTCATGCCTTATAGCCTCTAGAGCCTCTTCAGACATGATGGATGTATATCCCCCTGGCTCCCCCAATGTACACTCACCTGACTCAAACTGGATGGCTGGACATCAACCAGTCTTGGAGACAGCAAGCCAGCTACAAGACACCGAGTGTAGCTGTCACGAATGGCCTCACTTATTAAAGGACCAGATTTCTTCAAAAACTTCAGGGTCTGAAACATCAATCAAAACACACAGATTAAGACAGCATTCAATCACTAAAGTTCTGGATCATTTAGACTGCCAAAAAGCTGCATTAGTAGCAGCAGGCTTTACGTTAGCAATTTTGGTAAGCATTGCTATGTAGAGTCTTAAAGATGACAGCACACTAACAGTTCCAGTTTTTAAAAAAAATATCCTGTAGAAGAAAAACCCTTGCAATGCTGAAGGAAAGTATTTTCCAGTTTCTCAGCCAATACACAGGCCTTCCCTTTCCCTGAATATTGACACAAATTACATTCTGTAGAAGTTAAAACTAACACAACTACAAATCACTCGTTCAAAGACTCTATGCTTGTTTGCTTGTGCCAAAGATGATTTACATGGGTNATTAAGACAGCATTCAATCACTAAGGTTCTGTCTTAAAACAGCAGCCAAACTAACAGTTCCAGTTTATAAAAAATATCCTGTAGAAGAAAATATCAACCCTTGCAATGAGAAAGAAAGTATTTTCCAGCCTGTCAATACATGGGCCCTGGTATTTTCCCTGACACAAATTACATTCTATAGAAGTTAAAACTAGCACAAAACTTTAAATCACACTTCTTTGCTTGTTTGTGCAGAAGATGATTCATGTTGCAATATTTAGTGAGCTGGAACTTAATTTTAAAGAATTTGTCACAAGCTCTGCAGTGGCTCAGAAGCTATAATTTGGCCAAGGCTGGGAGAAAAAACATGCTTTTCCTTAGTAATTCTTGAAAAGTGAAATAACTTTTCCCTTTCTCCATGCTGTCCTCCTTTCTCAAGTTCATCAGGGGTCAAAACCCTAACTCCACACTGTGCAGACAGTACAAAGTAAACTCTTTCCCCAGTTCCCCCACATTCCTTCTTCCTACTACTGCAATGCTGCATTCCCTTCGAGCCATTCAATCCCTGCTCGTGCCTCCCTAGAACAGCACCATTGGCATGAAACTGGCAGGATGTGACTGCAGTTATGCATTTGGATGGGCAGTGTGAGCATAAAGTGTGCTCTCATACTCAAAGTAGTGCCAAGAGTAAAGCCTGAAAAGGTTCATCTCTTGACAGTCTCAACAGAGATACAGTAAAAAAGTCACCTCCTTCTGGAAGCCGGTGCAAGTCATGTGAACAACTCCCGAGTTGAGCAAGCACGTAACATCTGCAGAAACAAGGAACGTTTGACAGACACTGTTACCTTATCACCAGTTTATGCTTTTTAAATAGTGCTATCTGGAAAGACACACCTCGAGCACCCCTTGCCTTCAGCACATCACTCACAAACTTTCTTTAAAAAGTAGTTACCGTCCGTCTGTAGAAACTTAAGCTCGAGTGCTACCCAGGTGCTGTGCTCTGGGCCTCAGCTCATAGCCATTTCATTTTAGGACCATCACCCCTTCCCAGGCCGTGTTACAGAAGCCCCAAAACCCAAAACTCAGCAGCCTGTCAGATACATTGCACAAGAGTAAATACCTTGTTAGGACAGGTAACCAGGTTTGAGAAGGGTTGGGGGGGGTTTTTGTTTGGTTTTTGTGTGACAAACAGTGAATAAGAAAGAGAACCACTAAGTGGCATTTGACCTCAACTGAAGCTTGTCACTATTCAAATGAAAAGCAGTGAAATACCTACCAAAATTATAGGTGCTTGGATTGAAAAACTGTTCAGGTGGTGGATAAGAAGGAGGAACCCCCCGACTCAGGCTACGCTCGTGTACCAGAATATCCAAAATGAGGTTTGGAGAAGTCATGCTTATTACGGGATCCAGTGACCACAGTGCAAAATAGGGGCAATCATGGAGGAATTCTTCTGGCCTTAAAAAAAAGCAAGTGCATAAGCTCAACAGCGACTTTCAAGTTAATCCTTTGTAAGGATATTGAAAGCAACTTAATTTAAACCTACCGCAGTGAGTCTGGCATTTGAGCGTGATACCAGCGATTGATATCAAACACACCCAAGTAAGTAGATGGTTTTCCCTGACCATAGGTATTCACTTGCCAGCTGAAGATTGATACACTGGTGTCAGGAGAGATTACTGTCAAAGACAAGACAATGTTTCTTACTGTAGAAAATATGAGATACTTGTTTTTACTTCACTCATGAAACACAACACTTTACTAGGAATGATAAAAAAAAATATGGAATAGCAACCATCTCTGCAATGTGTTTCAGTCATACTGCGTCTTTTTCTTCTTCAAATTATATTTGTTCCAAACAAAATCAAATATACAACTATTAATTAATTAAGTTTTACATGCTGGATGAATAATTTGGGGGAAAAACATGCTAGGAATACATAGATTGCTATTTTTAGAAAGCATACTTTTAATTATCTTATATAGTTGTATCACTCAGCTAGCATGATTGATAAATAAGAAGTCTAAAGAGTCACAGTAAAATAATAAAATTATCAGACTAAATAAATAATACTTAAAAATACAAACAGGAAATTGGAATAAAGATTTTAACATAAAACATTCCCAATGTTCTATTCTAGTTCCCCCAGTAAGTGGAATGTTTTGAGTTCTTTGGCGACAATGCATTCTATAGATGTAAAACAAAGTATCTGAATATCATTTACTCTAATAGAGCAAGGAACAAAAGAAGACAGTATGATTGGCAAAATGTTTCTCTGTTCTCTCTTCATCACTACTGTTTAGGGGTCCTCACACACTTTGCTATGTCTCATTGTGAACTTCTGTGCCATTTCAATTTTGTCAGCTGCTGAAACTGCCTTTGAGTATAACAATTACCTTCACAATTCAGAAGACAACTTCACTGCTAGCCTCAACACACATCCAACAGAAGCTCATGTGTGCCAAGAAATTAACTTGAGCAGGTTCTGAATAAAATCTAATAAGAAACCACCAGAAAACTAAGTTTTTCACCATGCCTCATACTTGATAAAAACAAGACAGAAAAGGTTTTTCTTCTTGTTTTTATTTTGGGGATTTGGAGTTTTTTAATGTGGCAGGGTGGCTCATATTCAGCCACCTGTCATGTAGGTCTCCTACGTACTTTTCCACCAGGCACATTTCCAGCCACTTTTCCCCAAGCCTGTAGCATTGTAAGAGGTGTTTGAACCTCATACAGTTGGCCTCAGTCCTTCAATCCAGCCTGCACAGATCACTCTGCAGAGCCTTCTTCCAGCAGATCAACACTCTTGTCCAAGGTGGTGTCATCCCAAACTTACTGAGGGTGTACTCGATCCCCTCATTCAGATCATTGATAAAGATATCTCACAGGAGTGGGCCCAGTTCTGAGACCCGGGGAACTAGATTCACTGGGTGCAGCCAGAGGCTTGAGCAGGATAAAAACAAAAATTCAGGTAACACTCCTAAGCAATAGACAGAATGATCTTACTGTTCAATGAAGCCACCTGGGAGAACAAACTGACTGACCAGCATTATACAGATGACCCCATACACTGCTCTAGCATCCCAGCAAACATAAAATAAAACCTAGTTTGTCCCTTAAAGAATGATGTTCAGAGGGATAAGAATTCTCACATAACTTAAGAACCCAGATTTTTTAAAATAAGCCCAACAATCTTGGCTAGACAGATATTTAAGACTAGGTACAAAATGGCATTCATTGCTTAGATTCCCAGACCATGTAGTTTAGAATAACCAAACAGGGACATCAGAACAAACCTTCATTAACGCTGTCCTCTCTGTCAGCATGGTTGCGAAACTTTTCTATGGTCTGACAGCTGAGTAATTTAGTATTGCTGGTCTGCCCTCTCCAGGGAAAGATTCCACCAGTCAGATCTAAACTGAAGAGTTTGACACAGTATTTAAAACCCTAGGGGAAGAAAATGAAGAAGAGAGGAAAGGTCATTTTGAAATAACAACATACATTATACCTAAATATGAAATAATGCAAATATCTGATATGCTTATTATACTGTATGTTTCCCATCAATAGGAACTACATCTGACATGCAAGAGAATTAAGTGTCAAGTCATAATGCGCAAGTTTGGCTGTAAAGGCTTTTGCACATTTTCAAAATATAGCATTTCCCTAACATTAGATCTAAACATGTTTTGCAGAATTCCTTGCATCATCAAGGTGTCTTTACCTGAATATATACTTAGAGAGACATCTGAAACAATGCAACACATCTGCACACAAAGTCTTTGCTCTATGTTTTGATTACAGAACCTGACATTACAGCAGCTAAAGGTCTGTCACGAAACGTTATCAATTGGCACATCAGTAAAGTGAACACTTATCTCTGTAGTAACAACGAGAACTTCCTAAAGATTAACAATCTTCTTTCAAACCACCTAAACTCTTATCAGTTCCTCCTCTAATCTTGGAGGCAATCAGTGAGTGAAACAACCCTCAATTCCTTATCAAGAGGATGTGGGATGAAAATGGACAATGTGTTTAAGATTCCAAACTACTACAGAGAAAGCAAATTGCTTTAAGATATACAGAAACAGATACCCAGAAAGGATGGCCCTGAACCTCTGCCACCACCATTTTCTAAGGAAGCATTAACTGAAATACTGTCTTTCCAGCACAGCCTTCATTGAACCTGTCTACCATGCAACATGTGAATGTGTGTGCCTTGCGGACAAATAGCACCTCTACAATTAAAAAAGCCCAACAAAACACCAAACTAAAAAAACAGCAAAACCACTACCAAACAAAAAACAAGTTTCCTAAACTTTCAGAGATCTAAAATGAACTGGCATGAAACAACACATTCTCATTCTATACATTTTATTCATCTAATCTGAGGAGAGACAAGCTTGCTTTTAATGGTTCCAGGAAATGCTACAAATAAATACCAAAGGTCTCTAAAATAAATAAATAGATTAAAAAGTCTTTCATTGCTGAAAAGAAAAAATGGTAAAATTTGTCCTGAAGCATGTACATTCCATTCTATTTTATTCAGGAATTTTGGAAATAACAGATACACATGCACAGTAGCTAAGAAAATCAAAATCATCTATTTGAAAAACTAACATGAAGCCTAAGCAAAGAATCTCATCTTTCTTATAAAATGACTAAAAATAAAATCAATTCTAATAAAAGATGCTGTCCTGAACAAGATGTCCACCATACCAAAGGACAGTTCCATAAGACAAAGCACTATAATTCCATAAACTCATCAGGCATTAATTTTAATGACTAGAATTTTCAGCTTTCATTCATATATAAAGAGCCAACTTAAATGATACTCAGGGAAACTTTATCTTTTCATGTCTCACATGCAGGCCTGTCTTACCTCATATGTGACTTGTCCTGATGCCAGGTGTTTCCCGTCACCAAATGCTAACTGCAACAGATGTAAACTCACAGCATTCCCTTCACTGAAAAAAAGTATAAATGAGGAGATTTGATTACAAAGCTGCTTTACAATCCTCATGAACATTTTACTAGATCAAGGCTGAAACTTACTTAAGAGCATGCTCTTGCTGAAAAGAAAAACACTGCTTCCCAAAACATGATAGTTGGTCACATTTAGCCAGTAAAACATAAAGCAGGAAATTTTGATGCTAACAGCTTCAGGGGCGAATGCTAACTGTACCATTGGAAAGCTTTAATACGTTGTATGGACCTAACATTGTTGGAAACAGCTTTTCACAGTAAAGTGTTCTCCATGAAAACTGCTTTGAAGTCAAGCTCAAGAAGACTGCCACTCTGTGAACAGCTGGGCTAAGTAGCTTGCTGATGCTGAGAGAGGAAGGTATGTTTGTCCCCTTCCCACCAAAGTTCCAGTCCCTCTCTTGCATGCACTGCACCCTTCCACACTCTGACTTATTCCTTATCCCAGCTGGAAACCATTAATTTGTTTGCTGAACACTGTTCATTTTCTGCCAGGGAAGCTGAACTGCCACACAAGGACTCCAAAGACTTCTGAAGCTTTCACAAAACAACCAGCAATACTGTCATTGCCCTCCTTTAGGGACAGCTGTATGTGATCAAATACTAAAAAAAAAAAAAAAAAATAGCAAAATCAGTGGCTTATGGTAATTTTTATTTACTTTTGTTGTGTAGACTGAACAGCCCACAAGTAGCAACAATTTTGAAGGTCACTCTCAGGCTCTTGAAAAGTAAGAGAACAGACAGGAATCCTTCCTCCTCCAAGCTGAGTGTAGTGCCTACAGGTTTGCAAAAAAAAAAAGAAAAAGACAAATAATCGAGTCAAGCAAGTGACTGTTTTTTATGCAGCAGTCAAGGTGAGGAGATTTCTGTCCATCAAAGCAATAACCTCTGTTTATGTCCTCCTCTGCCTGAGAAGGAGGAACAGAAATGATTAGTTCAGCTGCTGGGGAAAAGACTGTTTCTATTGTTGAAGCCTACTTCAATATTGAACTTAAAATGCAGTAAATCTGAACATATTTAAAACAGAAGAAGCTTCTCATTTCTTTACTTGAACATTGTAACAAATTTTTTCTTTCAGACTTCTGAACTTTAGTTGTACCTTCACAATCTTTTCCTGACACCTAATTATGCCTCCACTGTCTATTTATGTATCAGTAATTTTTGGTGAGTCACTGTAGATTTGCTAAAGTAAACCCCTATCTGAATTTGGCCAAGTATTAAAGGTGAGATTGCTCTTCAGCAGATTTTTAATAATCTCTTAATTTTTCTATTGTTTATGAATTTACATGCTTCTTACTCTCATCTCCAAAGGCTTCCAAAGAAAATTTGGCTCATGTACATCCATGCCTTGGAACGGGTCAACGCCCTGCTTCCATCAAGGCTGAAAAAATATGCTTTCAGGCACAGATCAGCTATTGAATTACCATGTCACACTAGTTTCATCCTGGTCACTTAAAAAAATATAATCACCAAAATCACATTATTCACATACTGAGGCCTTTCAGTGGATGCCCTAATTGCAGTAACTGATTCTGAAAAATAATTTCTAAAACCTGTCTCATCGAAACACACACATTGCCTGTTTCACTGAATACTACTGGACAGAACAAACTGACTTATAAAAATCAGATCTATCACATTCCTACTGTCTGACATGTCCTAATGCTTTCCACAAGTCCTCAATCCAGAGGCACAGTAAGAAAACAATCCCAGACCACTGCGGAGAAGGCACTGCACTTAATCCATGTATGAGTTAATAGTTATGTCAGAATAGGATTTCTGCACACTCCAAGGTTATACCCACCATCCCACTCACAGAAAAAAGGTCTCCTGAAATTAATGTATTTCCTGAAGCAGAAAAATTGAGACCCCTGCACCTCCAAATGTGACCAAGTGGAAAGGACTACTTACGCCCTCTTCAAAGTTTTCATATTCCCCAGTGACAAGTAGCCATCAGAAAAACCCACAACGAGCTGGTTGCTTCTGCTTATGTAGCACAGGGTTGATACTGCTGTTCCTGAAGGACTTCGTAATTGAAAACAGAGATGCCTCCCTTCTCTGCTCACAGCTTCTCTTCTTTGTGGAACTTCAGCAGGAATTCTAGTGACAACTTCTAGATCTACACACATAAAAGCAGGCAAGAAATGAATGTATTATGCCACTTCAGTTGCATTTGAAACTGATGTGATTATACAACCTGTATCATCTAATTCTACTGTCCCAGGCAAAACACCCATTCCTGCAACACCTTTTTTGCTGTTTCTATTTCTGCACCTATTCAGCGAACAGGAGGACTCTCCGATGGGACAGGCATTCTCACTCCTATTTCAAAACTGGGTATAACTGTAAAAATTCCAGACAAATTCTTTTTCTGGGCCTCATGATGAAGCTACTTGAAGGGACATGAACTCCTGAAGCCACTCTTATAACACCCAAAACAGTGTGTGCAATCTGAAAACACAAATTGCAGTATTCTTTCAGCCAAATGCAGGATTTTTGATAAGCCAGACTTATTTTAAAACACAAGCCTAAAATTTGCCCAAAGTCATCAGCAGAAGCAGGAGAACACTCCCAAGAAATATGGTACCTCTGTCACAACTTCCTATCAGGCAGCTGCACTGACTCAGATGGAAAAATTCCTACATCCCACCGGCAAGAATCACAGGGACAAAGGGATCTGGGCAGTAAGAGGTGNCTGACAGGACAAGCAGTCCCCACAACCTCAGGACAAGGTGAAGACAGACCCTTCAGCATCCACAGCACACCCAGGACAATACTGACTGCTCCAGCAGAGACCCAAGCACACCAAGGCTCCTGCACTAAAGCCACACAACAGAAGAACAGGGGCCATTTTTTGGCCTCTTACAAATGCAGCACCACGAAAACAGGCAGCTTTACATCAACAACAAAGATTTGTCTGAAAACAAAGCAAAGAAGTGAGCACCACAAGGTAGCCCATCTTTTTATGTAGGTTATTTGCCCCCAGAAGTGGGGGAAATATCCAAACCCTCCAGCCACCTGAAGTTTTCTTCTCTCCCATATCAAGCACTTGCTTATGACTGCACTGCCTGGCCATCTGCTACACAATTTGCCTGTCATCTTGGTCACAAGAACTCCAGCCTTACAGGTAGTAGTAGTAAATTCAGGCAACTTTATTTTCTTTCAGAATTCCTATCACTGAAGTTAATCCTCCAATCTTCTCTGCTGCTCAGAGGACTAGCAAAAGTATTTTGATTACTCAGATTCTTGCACTCCAAGTCTTGGTGACTGGATGAGGAACTACAGAACACATCTTGCTGCACAATTAGCCAACGTTCAAGTGTTGGTTCTAACTTCTTTTCAAGGTATTTTTTTCATTGTACAACTGGCTCCAAATGAATCTTTACTAGTTTTGCATAGAGTCTTCCAAAAATGTTCCCCGATTACTTCAGTTTTCCATGTAGAAGCTCCTGAAACGACATTTTTCCACTATGCTGTGCACTGCCTTTTCCTATTCTCCTAGTGTACTGCCAACTCATTCTGGGAAAGAACAAAGAAAACTTTTCTCAGCTCACTGGATCTGAATGCTGCCCTTCTGCCTCATGCAAACCAGGAAAATTTGGGAAAATACCATGCGACAGTTCTGAAATGTGCAATCACTATAAATCCACATGGAAAATAATACCGGAAACACGGTGCTCCTTAAAGCTTTAAAACAGAAATGACAAAAATGCAGAAAGGGGTGTTGAAAAAATGGCTCTGTTGGCTGGATACTCTGAACTGACAACGTGCTAATGTAATATAGAAAACATACTTCCTACAAAGAGACGTTGCAAAGCTTTTCCTCAAATNACACTTCAAATACAGACCATCTAAACCAATTCATTTCCACTTTAAGAATTTTGCTCAACACATGACTACTCTGGGCAGGGATTTGGACAGGAAATTATCTTCAAATGGGCACCGCAGGCGTAAATTTCAACTTCTAGGCTTTAACAAGTGTTGTTTCACTGAAGAATTTAACACTTGCTCCTTCACTGAGGAACTTCAAGCTCAAAGCAAGGATCAGCTCCATTACTGCATTTACAGTCAGGTAGATAAGTTTCTACCTGGTCTTAACACAAGCCCAGACATCCACACAGGCATCCAGCTCTACTTTCAGATCATCTAGAAAGTCAGCTAGCTAATCTGCTTAGCTGCTTTCAGCAACTCTCACTGGGTCCTCATCTGCCTCCTATTAAATACCTTGGAAATATGTGGGCAGTGCTTGAGCTGGTACAAAGAAATACATCCCAAAACAACACAATTTCATCTTTGAAAACTGCCTTCTATTTCATTCAAAACTGAAGGCTCATTGAGTCAGCATGGTCAGCTAAACTATTTTAATAGCACATGATTGGAGCAGGCTGTTGCAATTTCTTTGTTTAACTCTACAGATGGTTTAATATTAGCATTTCTAATTGTTAAAACATCCTGTTTGTGCTATCAGAACTTGATGCATCTTAACAAAGCAAACCTGATTCTATGACCCTGTGCTTCAGGCAATAGCAACTTTATACCAGAACCAAATTTAAAGGAAAATGCTCACCTCCAGAAAACTTCCCACACAACACAGAGTCTAGTGTGGTCTCAGCTTCTCCAAGTGCCTGAACGGTCACCTCTGGAAACTGCAGCAGACTGCTCGTTACCTGAGCTGTTAGGTCTTTCATTCTTAACTGTAAATAAAGAAAAAAAGGCAAAAATAGTCCCATGTCAGCCATAAATATTTTTGAGACTGACCCAAGCTTCATCAGTATGCAGTGGAAAATCTCCTATCCATCATCTGTAGCTCTTTCTGCTTAAAAAAAAATGAAACTCGGAACAGTTTTTTATCTCACAGCAGAGCAAAAGGAGGATCTTGTGCTCTTCTGATGCCTATGAGATCAAAAAGTGTCACAGAGGGATGGACAAGATAAATAACAGGAAAGAGAACAACACATTGAGTTGAAGTCTACTCATACAGGTTAGCAAGATGTGATCTCAGAAAAATCATATTTTAAAAAGTTTGTGCCCTCCAGGAAGCACAAACCTACAGCAGAAAATGAGAAGTATAAGGGATTTCAGCACTCTATCCCAATAGTCCAACAGCTAAGATTCTGTATCAGTCACAAACCAAAGGTTTGATTTCCCTTTAAGTGAGAAAACAAACAAAACTAACACAGATCAAAATTGGACATTAGAGCAAATTTACCCAGTATCTGCTGTTGGTTCTTGTCTGACACAACTCTACTTTCATCCAAGAATTGCAGCCTGTCTAAGGTGGCTAAGCAAGCAAAAGTTCCTAAAGTCTGTGCTGTGCCAATCTTGCTTCTACATTGCTTGCTTTACCTGGACAGAGAGACATAGGTGCCAAGGGTCTCAGTACAGAACTCTGCAGGTGTGGTATTTCACTGCTTGTCCCTCCCAGCCCAAGTTCTAGAATCTTGGCTTCATAACGAAATTCTAGAAAGGCCTTCTGGAACCACTGGCAGTCATCTTGTCCAGCTGCCCTGCTGCTCAAGCCTTCACCTACAGCAGGCTGCCCAAGGCTGTATCCACATGGATTTGGAACATGCAATTCTCCAGCAGGTTTGTACAACCAGCAACCTGACAAGATCGACCTGACAAGAAACACCTGCAACACGTGCAACAGGCCCTGGTGTTCGCTGACTCCTCCAAACAATTTAAGGATTCTATTCCCTCCACCACACCAGTAAAACAGTGTCACACCAAGAAAGGCCTGTCACCACTCTTTCTCCAAAACTGTATCTGACACCTTAATTCCCGGAGCAGCAAGTCACGCAGTCCTTGGCTGTCATCCCCCTCGGCCTCCCGCAGACACGCCCTGGCTGGCTAAGCTGCAGCCATGTTGTTGTCAGGCACCTGCAGGGCCCTTCAGCCTCTACCGGCCGGGCCTGCCCTTGAGGAGAGGCCGCGTTGGCTGCTTCCAGAAACAATGTATCCATCACCCGCAGCAGGGTACCCTGCCCGTTTGGGAGCCACCCTGGGAGAAAGACATTAAACTGTTGGAGACCATCCAAAGGAGGGCAATGAAGATGGTAAAGGGCCTAAGGGGGAAGCTGTGCTGAGGCCACTTGGTCTGTTCAGCCTGGAGGAGACTGAGGGGAGACCTCATTGCAGTTACAACTTCCTCATGAGGGGGAGAGGAGGGGCAGGCACCAATCTCTTCTCTCCAGTGACAGTGACAGGACCAGAGGGAAAGGCCTGAAGTTGTGTCAGGGGAGGATATCAGGATATCAGTTAGGTTGGATATCAGAAAAGGTTCTTCACCCAGAGGGTGTCTGGGCACTGGAACAGCCCCCCCAGGGCTGGTCACAGCACCAAGCCCGACAAGAGTTAAGAAATGTTTGGACAATGCACTTGGGCACAAGATATGACTCTTGGGGATGGTGCTGTGCAGGGCCAGGAGCTGGACTTCAATGATCCTTGTGTGTCCCTTCCAACTCAGCTTATTCTGTGATTCTGTGTGAGAACATGTGCTGCATTATGGTGTTCAGATCATACAAGGGTGCCAGTGCCAGCAACTGGTGGGACCACAGGACATTGTGTGAGTGTCAGCAACCAAAGTCAGGTCCCAGGTCTGCAGTGTAGCAAGTGGGGCAGTGTTGGCCTCAGTGCCAGGAGCTGGGCTGGAGACCACAGTCACGGGGCACACTGGGGACAGAAACACCCCAAGGTATGAAGTGCACCAGGGCAGGCTCCTGGGACAGGAAGGAAGATGCCCTGGGTTAGCAGACTTGTAACATCCTGCCACTACTTGGGCAGGCACTGACATCAAATGTTAAGCTTGACAATAATAAATTCACTAACTTAAACAAACCTTTGGTGGTTTTTTTTTGCATTTCCATGTTGATAATGGCAAGCGAGATGGGAAGGAGCGTGTTTTCACTGTTGTGCTAGAATCCACTGGACCACAAGCAGAGAAGGGTGGTGATAGAGCAGGAGCATCCAGCAGCTACTAAAGCTGTACTAAGGCTATAAACATCACACCTCGTGCATAGAAGAAACGGCACAGTAAAGATTCTGTTCCCTATAAAGGTGTACAGAAGAAAGCATCCATTTTCTTTACTGAGGTGCTGGAAAGACTATCTCATGAATACCCTGTTCAAGAGTGAAGTTAGGAAGCATAAAGGAGATTAAAGATCATTGTTTGAACAACACAGTTACTAAAAACTAATTTTTAGTTGTGTTAGGGATCAATTAATGACACCTTTGACAAATTATTTTGAGGTTTATCTGTAACTCTAGCTCCAATACATCAACATTTTGTTCAACGCTATTTTATAGGATTCACTATGTCTTGCACTCTTAGAAACTGAGTATATGGAACAACTAATTTTGCCGATTTGAAAGTAACAGCGTCTTTTATAGTACAGCCTGGAAAGGTCGTGGAAATAAATAATGACACTTTGGGCAAATCCCATATTACTTGTTCTTTTTCCAGTGTTGTGCAATTTTGAAGAGCTCTTTGCACACAAGAGGTGCCAGGCCTCTGCTTGCACCGTAACTGATCATCATCAAGTAGCTCTTCCCTGCACTGGTGTGACTCTATGCCAGCAGAGCTGCATTATAGCCTGGCCAGCACTCCTTGCCCAAGACCACACAAGACCCCTCTCTAAAAAAACAACGTGCATCCTCTTCATAGGTGTGCAAGCTCTGCTGTCCAGTGGGAGTGCCCCCACTAACAGTCCAAATTAGGAAGCAAGATTTGTAAACACGCTTGAAAGCAGCACTGAGTTCCAAGATGACAGAAATCTAGGTAACACTACATAACACTACAAACCACCACCAGACGTGCATTACACTTAAGTGAATGTTAATAAGGAGAGATTAAAAAAACCTGACCATTCTACAACACTGGATTAGCAAAAACTGATTTTAGTTGCTTTCTTGAATAAAATCTTACTTGGCCCGTGTAACTGTTGGGTCCTGCTGAGATGAGCACACTGTTCTGGTCCTCTAAGGAAGACTGCATGGTCGGAAGTGGCAACAGGTCAGATCAAAAGCAAAGGTTTTCCCGTGCCATGGAATCCTGGGGCTTGTATATGCTTGTTGGTTTTCACAGGAAGCACACACCCACCTCCTGCATCCTTCTCTCACTGTTATTATAATCCCAGTTGTAGTATCAAAATACAGGCAAGCAGTCATTCACTAATAACTGATGTTTCAGATCAGATTTAAACCAAGGTCTGCACAGCACATCAATGACTGCTGTGGGCTGAGCCTGCTCTTGAGTCACGACACAGCCCAGGAGGAACTGAACTGAACAAACAGACACGCCAGTAACCATAACTTACATTTTTCTCTCTACCTCACATATTGGTCATCCACACAGGCCAGTGCTGGAAAATGCATTTTATTTTAGGAACAGCTTTAATTCAACAGGAACCACAGAACGTTTATCTTTCAGCATATCAAAGAGACTCATTATCTTGACTACTTTGGAGAAAAAAGCATTCCTGGAAGGGAAACCTAGAAGCTTGCACAGAAGACAAAAGTATGAACAAAAGAAACAAACACTGTCCTATTGCCTAAAATTCTACTATTTCAGTATTTTCAGATTGGCCTAGACTAATTGGTGGCAAGCATTGTCTAACTACTCATGAGAACCTATAGATTGGTTTCTGCCTGTAGCTTCTTTTTTCCCCACCAGAAATCAACAATTTTGCTATATATTATTTACATGGGAAACAATGAAATTGCAGCAAATAAATTTATTGCACTGACAACCCTGAGAGTACTCTTCCATGAGAGGAACTTCTGATGGGGGATTAAAATAGTTATCTGTGCCCTTACTTGCACACTGGAAATGTACAAATATTAAGGCAAATAAAGTCAACATGAATCAATTAGCACTTCAAGCACTGAGTGGCTATTGAAAGTAAAACAGATTTAAATCTCCTTTGTGTGAGAATCTGGAATGAATACTTTCATCAGCCTTAGCTAATAAACATTTGAAGAAAAAGTCTTAGGAATATTTGTGTTAACTCTCTGAGGTAACTCAAGAGAACCATTTCCACTGTAACATTTCTTTACAAAATATCTTTTAACAGTCCTTAATGTCATTCATACTCCCATCACTAATACCTCCTACTATGTGTTTCCTGGAAATAAAACCTGCCATTACACCCCATTTTATTCTTTCTGAAATGTAAGATTCTGCTGCCCCAAGAAGGTCAACCTTCCAGTGCAGTTTTCTCTGGGCTTACACCCCAAAGGTACAGATGCACAATCCAGCTTCAGCTTTTAGCCATCCAACACTGAATTAAAGCAGATACATTAATACACTCTTGAGGAATTCTAGCATTTCTTTAGGAGATAAAAACATACACCCTTCAAGCAACTACTTTCCTATAGAAAAACTTCAGAATGTTCTATTTAGCAACAAGCCGTAGTTGCTGTGAAATCCCCATTTTGTTTGCAAGAAAATGGCAGCTCTATGCCCTTACAGCCTTCTGCATCCATCCACCACCACGATGCATCCCACTTCCTCTCACAGGCCCCTCCTGCCCTTCTCTGGAACTACAATTCTCTCCCTGTCAGACACATGTGCAAACAGCTGCAAATCATCTTTCCCACTCATCCTTCATACACATGTAGCAAGTCTACACAGAAAGCACCCACATAAAATCTATTTTCTCCACTTCATTATAAACCCAGCCTTGATTAAGGATGACTGAGTAGGCGCCTTAACACTGTTTGCCAGCTTCTTCCTTTTCTCAGGCTCTAAACAGAAAGTCACAGTGTCTGGTTTTGCTTCCATTTCCTTCTATGTCCTTCAAATTTCTCAGCTCCCACTCCTTGTTACGCATTATGCTCCCATTCCTTTTTAAACTGCTCCTCGGGGAAACTGGTCAGCACTGGAGAACTATGCACTGAATCCAAGTTACAAAAAGGGGGAAAAAAAAGAGTATAACATGTAATTAAAACTCCTTTTAAGTAAAAATCTACAAGAAAATTGCAAACCTTTAGGAAGTTATTAAATCTAATGCCAACTGTCTTTTATTGCTATTGCTTGCTTTCTTCCTAAGCACAGCCAAATGAGGATATTTTAGCTGAGGTGTAAATAAAATAGACACTAAAAATTAATAAAATCAGCCAATGCTATATTTTCATCTGTTCTAATTAATTTTCATACCAAAAAATATATGTATATGTAAGTATAAATCACAGGAATGTGTTAAAACCCTATTAAGCTATCTTCACTAGCATTTCATCAGTCAGTTCCATTTGACAATAATCAGTATTTTACAAATACTTGCACACTACCAAAAAAAAAAAATCAATTTGCCATCTGTATTCTAGTCCAATTTTGAAAATTTTACCTTTTACCCCATTTTCTGAGTTATTCACTGAACTTCTGTGCAATGTGAATATAAAAAAATATTGCTAGAACTTCCCTCCCCTTTCCTCTTTGACCATATTTATAGTCATTCAAGTACAAAATACACAGAGAAAATAATTACTAACTTGACTCAAAGGTCTCAATCAAACTGCCACTTTCACATTTTAAACATTTGACATTTTTTTAAGCTTTCATTCAGTCATGAATACTTCCCCAAGGAGAAAAATATCCAAGTGCATGCAATTGCTTCTCTAGAATGATCTGTTCTGAGATAGAAAATCACAGCCCCAGAACAATCTTCTTTCACAAGCTTAGTCTGTTATTAATACATTCATTCACTAAGTACAAGCTATTAGTTAATAAATCAATTATGTCTTAAAATAACTGTAGTAGTTTTTACTAATTGAAAAGTTTAATATCAGGTTTCACCGTTCTGTAGTCTTCAAATCTTGCATCCATATATAAATTAACATACAGAAAAATAATCCATTGTCTAAAAGACTGCACATCAAAATAGTACTTCCATGTCTGCTTTTAAAAGAATAGGTTTGTGACTTTATTTATACAAATTGAAACTTTATAGGGACATATACTCCTTAACCCAAGACTGTTAATGAAATAATTATTCAAAAATACGGTTTGTAACTAAGATTTCTGTACATTTTTGTACCTTTTTCAGACTATTATATTAGCTTTACCATCAGGTTTTCAGTGCTGTGATATGCAGGCTTCAAATACTGCAAAGCATGTTTACAGACAGTAAGTATTTCAATTATAGTAGCAGTCATATTATGAAAATAATTTTGGCTCAAATTTCAAAGTATCTGGGTAGTATCCCTTTAAATCTGATATGCTATTATAAGTATCACACCATCTGTACAGTTAACTTTTTGTTGACAACAAATTTTAAGAAATAATGACACATCTGAGGTGTGATCTGGTTTTATGAACTAAAGAGCAGCTTTCCCAAAGTTTAAGACAAATACAAAAAAAATATTGCACAGCTTAAAACACAATTGTTTACATTCTGACTTCAATACAGTACAACTTAACCGTGAATGTAAGGAATTACCAGTTTGTATTTTAAGTCCAATTATTTGTGCCAGAAGGTCAAACATAATTTTAAAATTAAAACTAGTATGTTTAAAATTGTTGTTGTTATAGGAATTTTAAACAAACTTTTAAAAAGCTTTTGGAATCACTTTTGAGAGTCTGTAACTCCCACAAACCAACATTAAAAGTTCTGAGCAATACGGGTCATTCAACCCAAGATTCCCCCAAAAAGCTATCAGACAGTAAGCACACTGGGAAGTATACATTTTTATTTAACATTCCTAAAATAAGCTGTATTTACATATTATATAAATGTATGAAGTCTTAATATAAAATAGAAAACTGCATTGACTGAGGAAATCACACTCCATATGGAGTTACTTACTGAAGACCATTTTTTAATGAAATTTTACAATAATTTATATAAATTATCTCTTCCAAATTAGATGATTTTTCTTCTTTTTACTAATTCACACAATTTTGATGACTTTACAAACAGTGGTGTACATTATAAACTTAAAAAAACAGTTACAGCATCTTCCGGCGCACAACTGGCTTTGGAAAATTAGACAGTCTTTTTTTGTTCTTTCTTAGGGTCTTCCCTGCTGCATCTGTAGTTTCTTTCTGTTTGGTTTTTGTTCCATCCACTGGACTTCCAAAAGGAGAGATGAATTTTATTTCCACTGGTGGAGGTGACCAAGAACTTTCTTTTGTTGTTCTGAAAAGAAGGATAGGCATCAAATCAATTTTTTATTACTAACAGTATTTAATCGAGGAAAAAACTGACATGGAATTACAAAATCAGTTCCAAAGAAAAATGCACAGGCTTCTTTGTAGATAGAATTAAGGCAGAAAAGGCACAAAAATAAGGTTTGTTTTGTTTTTATTCCCTTTACTCGTTGTCTGGCCACTTCCCGCCTCTGGAAGAGTGGGGTTTCACAGGGCGGAAAAAGACAATGTAAGAGCACTGCAATGTCACCACTGCAGTTAGTATCCACCTGCCCTTTTCTATCCCCTCCCTCTTCTGTTTCCATTAAAAAACCAAACCCTTAAATAGGGAAAAGGTGCCTATTAGACCAGCAAGCTGGACAGAATGATAGAGTGAGAGAAGACCTGCACAGCCAAGTGAGGAAGAAGCAGTTAGGTGCTCAACAGCTGAATCACCATCACATTAAGAAATGCAAACAACTGTTCAAAACATTTCATACTTGCTTGCTTTCTTCATTTTTGATTTTGGAGTTCTACCTCTCTTCAATTTTTGCTTTCCCCCAGACTCTAAGGATTTGGTATCCTCTTCCTCTTTAGCTGGAACCTCCTATGTTAAGGCAACAAAAATGTTACTCATGAACAAGTTCTTACACTTCTACAGAATAATAATGTTTTTTCATTAAGAAATCATGTCAAAGTTATATCCAAAAGCATTTGCAAAAACAGACCTTCCACATCAAATTATTTTACCATTCCAAAAGTTCAAATTCTGAAATTAACAGATGACATACCAAGTAAGTTTAAAGAAAGCCACTGTGCCTTTTCTTAAAGGGAAAACAGTATTTATCAATTCCTGATTTACATAGATTCAAAACTGACTTTTGTAGCTAGTTTTCATGAAGAAAAACAAAATTTTAGCTGATTCATTTAAAGCTCTTTTTAGATATGTTTCCAATGAAAAAGGCAAGCATTGCAAAGCATGATCTCAAAAATGGGACAGAATTAAAATCAAAAACATGGGACAACTAGAGTTTTTACTTACTGCTTCTTTCACAATTCGGGAAATGTTAGCTACGTTTTTTCTCCTTGACCTCAAAAGAGGGGGTGAAAAGACAAATTGAGAAGACAAATCCGGGTCTAAATCCTTAAACTGCACAGGATGGTCTGTTTTTCCAGCTGTAATGACAATGCATTGTTAGCATGCACATACGTTACGCATGAGGGACAATAATATTACCTTACAGCTGACAAGAGCACAATAGCTCCCCGAAATAAAGGTCCAATCAGCTTTCTAAACACCTCATGCAAAGGCATTTTTCCCCTAGTAACTGCCTCTTGGGATTCTTTCTTTTACCATAAATAGTGCAACAAAACTAAGCCGGTGTAGTGATATTACCTGCACTTACAGAATCAAAGATATTATACTCCAGAGGCATCAACAGTCCTTACACATCTCAAAAAAATTTATCATGTACTCTAATGAAAAGACTCCTGTTTACACTGATTTCAGAAACAGAGTATACACCATAAAAAATAATCACGTAATTAACAGCTGTATAGCTTGTTGCAAGATGCAGCTCATCTGAACTTGAAAACTGAAAAGAATTTGGACGCACACATCCTTTATTTCTCTGTTGGGGGGAAGGGATGGCGATCACATATTCATAAATAATCTCTGATTTTCAAAATCTGATAGAAATTAAGTTCCTCACAAAAATATAGGCTAAATTTAATTTCACTGCTTAGATTGGCTTCATAATCTATTTCTACCAGAACTAAGCAGTCATGCAGAGTTCAGCCAAAAGATTAATTGCCTCTTGGCAATTTTTTCCTTTTGCATGCTTACATTCTTTACAATACTTACAGCATCCTCACAGTTTGTTTTCTGTGGTTTAAAAAAGAGGAATATGCCCTATTTTGCATACAAACATAATGCACCTACCTTCAAATTTCCTTGTCAGCTTTGTGAGAGGAGGAGAGAAAAGGAAAGCCTCATTTTCCTCAGCAGACAGCTTCTGATGGATGGCAGTTCTGCGGGATCTGGTTCTTGTAACACGATCTGTCAGAGCTCTTGATGTCTGATCTTGTCCTGAAGGGTTTATGTCTTCAAGCAGCAAAGGACTGCCACCAGGTCCTTGGGAGGTCTCCTCGGACATTGATCGCCTCTTCCTGCCCCGACGCCCTGTCCTTACCACAGTCCTGGGTGTGGTTGGCTCCTCCCTTGGCTCTGCAGGTGTTTGCTCAAGAGTATCCACTTTTTCTGGATTCTCATGTGGCACTCTTCTAGTTCTTCTCTTAGGAGTATCAAGGACTTCTACTTTCCCACCTGAATGTATGTCTTCCTGAGTAGAGGTAGACTCTGGGTCTGCCAAGAGGTTTTGTGCTGCCTTCCTAGCACTTCTTCTAGGTGTGACAGGAAGTTTAAATTCTGTCTGAGGAAGCGATGATTTAGACAGATCAAGATCAGAATTTTCTGAAACTTCTGATGAACTAATCTTTCTTCTTCTGCCTCTTTTACTTGGCACAGGTAAAAGGAGTTGATCACTAAGCTGCACCTGTTGATCCTTGTCAGTATCTTCAGTAAACTGTAAATTAAAACTTTTCAATTTTCTTGCACTTCTACTGGGACTGACTGCTGTTTTTATCTTATGATCAGTGTCAGTCTTGCTAGTTTCTGGACTTCCAGCTGAACTTTTTCCTCCTTTAGTCCTTTTGGAAGCAAAAGCAGCAGTGACGCTGCCTTCAGCAAGAGGCGTTTCCTCATTAGCCTCTTCTTGGAGTTCAGGTGCAACTTCCTTTGCTCTCCTTAGTCCTCTTCTGGGAGTAACAGGCTGCGTACTGTCAGACAAGGTTTGTCCATCAGAATGGCTTTCTGTTTTTTCTGTATTTGACACTTTAGGTTTCCTACCTCTCCTAGGAGTAACAGGAGTCACAGGTATTTGCTCCTCTTGAGCATTTTCCTCTGTTTGGAGACTGGGAGTCTCAAGCGCTCCTTTTGTTCGCCTGGTACTTCTCCGAGGAGATAGTCCAAGCAGAGCTGGGCTGTCTGTCTTCAGCAGCTGCTGAGTGCCTGCTGACAGAACAGCTGGACTTCTACTCAGCTGTCCCCTCGTGCGTGTTCTTGGAGCAATGCCATAATGATGTCTGCTGGCTTCCTCTCCCACTGCTTCCAGCACAGGCATTAAGGGAGCTTTTGCCTTCTGGAATCTAGTTACCTTTTTACCTATGGTTTCATGAATAGATTGTTCTACAACTTCAGATGTAAATTCTTTACTTCTTGTGTCTTTAATTACATCCAGTAAGTTCTCAGCAATGGCAACCTTAATAGGTTCAGGCACATATGGGAGTGACTCTGCAATATTTTGAGATTCCTGATCACCAGTTACAGTGGACACTGAGTTTGTAACATGTTCCTGGCTTCCAGTATTTCCAAAATTGGTCACAGGGTTGACCTGTTCTTCTGTTGTTGTCTCATCTGGTTTAGAAGCATCTACTGATGTAGGATCTCCTATCTCTGCTTCCCCTTCTTCTCCTTCCAAAACTAAGGTAAAATTACTCTGAGATAGAAAAAGGTCTCCATCTCCCTCAGCTGCATCACATTCATTATCTTTATTATCAGGCATATCACATGCAAACTGTTGCTCTATATTTTCATAGCTATAACGAAGATCACTTGATGGATCTAGTTCACTGTATGGTGATGTTTCAGGTGCTGGTTCTGAGGTATCTTCTATAATCTAAAGTTAAAAAAAAGTCTGTTAATACTTTACTCATTACCAAACAGACTAATTTCACACTGAGCTAGATGAAAATGAGGACCATTCCCTTAAGATCACCCTTGAATGTGAAACAATGTGATTCTGTACGACAGATGAGAGTTTATGTGTTTAAGGCACAGAGATCAAAGCAGTCCTTGTGTGCAATTCACAAGCTCTGG
>VZTH01003002.1:50981-438329 GCA_013397815.1 Aleadryas rufinucha | reverse complement strand
TATTTATTACAGTATTATCACTAGAAAATTTATGCTTATAGGGTGTATAGTCATAATTTATTCTTCAGGATGCACGTGGTCATTCTTTGCATATAATGAGGACCAAATTTCTCAGGCCTACCTAAGAAAAACTAAATGCATTTTTAAAATTCTTTTGTTAGAAGCATGTTGAGCTCTAAATAGGAGCAGATATGAGCACATTTGAAAAATATCTTTACAGACTGCTTATACTTAATGGAATCCTAGCTCACTTATGGACCTGGAACATATCTGTGTGTCTACGAGACTTATTTATTTAATTGTTAACATCTTACAGGAATTGAATGAAACACGCAAATCCAGCTCAGAGAACACACTAAAACTGCAACATGTCGAGTTAGTTCGACATGTTGCAGTTTTAGTGCTCACCTGAGGTCAAAAGTCAAAGATCAACTGTCAACACATTAGCAAATTAACGAAGCCAGAGGAAATTGTATTTTGCTGCTCTGAACAGAAATCTAAGCCACCTTTTGTCTGACTGAGTACACAGGTCAATTTGAATATCCTGACTTGATTCCCTATTGCAGCCTCCATATATTCTCTCATACTCTGAGCCACCTCCACTCCATGCTTTCCTTTTCAGGTGAAAACCGTGTTGAAACAGAGAAATCTCGGTAAGTAACAGTAGATCATGTGAGGTAAACTGCACTTTTGGGTCTGAATTAAGATTGTCTTGGATTAAGATTTTCTATATTTTGGGCTGCTTCTATCTCCCCTTTTCATTTACTCAGTCACCTTCTGTATGACTCTTATTTACCACAATGGAAGGAAAGCATGAATTCTCATGCTGGTTGTGCACGACTCATGAGTGTATTCTACTTACTGGGGGATGTCTTCTTTCAGTTCCCCCATTCTGAAAAGCAGAATGAGAAATCCTTAGAGGTGACAGTCTTTGTGTAGGAGAAAAGATCCATCTGTCTCTACTAAAATAATATCCCTAGAGTCATCAATATGATCAGCATGTCACTACCGCATTGAAATGCCAAACCATGGTGTTTGGAAGATAAGAAGGATCCAGTCATCAGTTACGGCTGTCGTACAGATATTCATCCATGGCCTACATTAAAATTTAGTTGGTTTAGGAGGGCCGAGCCTACTTTTCAAAAGGTCAAGCCTTTCTCCTAGTGAAATTAGCACCTGTACTCATGTCACACATGACTGTGAGCACGAATATTAACTGCAACATTCCCTCATGTGACTTGTCTGCACAGAACTATGGTAGAGTCTACCAACACCCATTTATTTCTGAGTAGAAATCCTTGCTACAGAGGAATTTAGGTCATGTGTCTCCATATAATCCCATAAATTTTTAGGCATCAGCCATTTCATTTTGCAGTATATCTTAATCAGGTTTTCTGGATAAACTGCACAAGAATTATGCATAGCAATTTTACTGTGCAGTAATACTGAAGATTTATAGTTTATGAGCTTACTTTTATCTTGTTTCTCACAACTCCCATTTACTTAGATAAAAGCACATAGCTGCAACAATTTTCTGTGCTCTTTAATTTTGCAGGCCCTTAAAATAAAATTTGAGAATAATGCTATTGTTTAAGTGTTTATAAGTTTTTCCTGGAAGATACAGAAATGCTTGAGATTTCTATTGAAAGCAGAAAATAACCATCATGAGAATTTCAGGAAATGTATCCTTTCTAATGGAAAATTCATTCAGCTTTAGATGATTATTTTTATTTAACAGTTACTTTGGGACCACTTACATAATAATGTCTTTCATTAAACTAGAAAAACCTCAACATGTTTTCTTACTGAAAACCTAAAAGTAAGCATGCAACAAATAAAATTATGGAACAATATTCCTGTTCATTCATTTATTTCTTGTTTATATACACAGTCATAAATTAACACTTGCTGGGAATACATTTGGAAATGTAAATTCTGGAGGTGTGACTGGGGGCAAAAATATCATAGGAAATAGAGATCTGAAAAATTAGTAATGAATGATCCATGATACAAATTGGGATAGCTGCACTGAAATCCAAGCAGGTATGTAAGTCAGAGGACGATGTTCATTTATTACAAAATAATAGAGCATCCTCTCTTGAGGAAAAACAAGTACAGCTTCATTAACACACAAAGATAAGTTCTTCTAGGTTTTTTTCTTGTTGATTGAATACAGTTAATGGCTATGGAATATGAGTTCTAGACCATACTTTTATTTGCAATAATGTTCAGGATGTCCTTGAAACAACTAATCACAAAAATATGAGGATCACGTCTACTGTGAGGCACCTCCTCTAATCTAGGAATAGTTCTACCACTGGAATTCCAAGAAAAGGTCAAATTTTGGTTTATGAGGTCTACCATTTCTAATCTTAGAGCTACACAACCTCTGTTAAATTTCAGTAAGGCAACAAAGTACTCTTTGTAATCAGTCTCACAGTGGGAGGAAGAGGAAGTAACAATCACCTTACAACACAACTCTTGCTCATTTAACTTAACTCTTTAAGATAATTACATTATGAAGGTCATACATATGATACTTGACTATTCCAGTAACATATCTCATATGAAGGCCCCAGATGTTCACATAAGAACATGTTTCATGTCTTAAAAAAAACATTTCAGCTGTCTGACAAGTACGGTACAATTATGCTCATTGATTCATACAAAGTCTACAGGAAATTATTTTCAGGAACAAGACATGCTATTACTGCTTGTGCTTTATTGGAGTATGAGCCTTTCTTTAACAATGAGAGATTCACCCCATCTGTAGCTGCAGACCTGATTGTCACCAAATGTGGAACTAGAACAGCAAATTTCTTAGTTTTCCCTTCAAGATAAGAAAGCTAACCAAATGGCCTTTCTCCCTCGACCAACCATTTGCCTCCTTCTTTAAAAACATCTAAAAGTTATTTAAGTGTCTCTATGTACCATGATAAGGAAATATGAAACTAACATTAAGTATAAAAGTATTTAATAATGAATTTATAATTAAATCAGATTTTGTATGTCAGCAATAGAATGACTTGCTAAAGGACAGCTCTTTGAATTGATTCTTAATGCTCATCTAAGGACAAAATAAATTTTGCAATATAATTAAATGAGCAGAAATGCATAATCGCAATATTATTAATATGTTAGCCTTGTAAAAATATTTTAGTATTGCAGGCACCTAACAAGACAGCTATGGCAAGTTAATTAGATTTCAAGTAAGTTTCTAACCATGCTAATCCATATTTTATAAGAATGTTAATTAAAAACCAACATGCTATATCTTCACTGCACTGTCTTGCTATATTTTATGCCAGCTCTGGCTTACAATTAAACAAAGCAACTATAAAGGACTAGAAAAGTGGCAGTAACCATTTCTTGCTAATATAGTAAAAATTATTCTGCAAACAGTTTATCTTTTATGTACTTACTGCATTTCATGAAGACCTCTCCTTAGGAGGCAGTATAACATATGAATTTTCTATGCAAATTTAAATATGGGGTTGACAATGCAAATATATATATCAGGGCACTTTTATTGTTCTCTTTTCATTCACAAGAGAGAATTAAATTATCAAAGGCAAGAGCTATAGAAAATCGTGAAATAATGAACTGATAGGTATTTTTCCCTTAGGTCCATGGCACAAGCCACCAAATAAAACATTCTTTTAATCTATCAATTAATCTATATTTTTAATCAATGATTAAATAATGATGGGCTTAGCTCAGCAGCAGTAAATGTTATGCAGGTATTTCCATTCATCACTGTAGCACAGAAAAGTTTTGTCTATGGCTAGATGCTAAAGTTACCATTATTTTAGCACATTCTTAGGCGGTAAAGATTCAAGAAAGTAAGGAAATCATCCCTAAAATAAAGAACATAAATTTTCTTTAGGAAAACTAAAGTAGCTCAGCTACATCCTTCAAGATGTCCATTTTGCTCCATGAAACTAAAAGTCCTTTGATCTAGGTCAAGGAGGATCCTCGTTCTGGAGAACAGCATGAACCTGGAGAAAAGCATAGGGCTGAGTGTCTTCTTTATAGAAATTATCAAAGGCTCCAGGTAATTCTTCTGCTTATTACTCTGAACTCCAAAGAACCTGGCCTACACAGATGCTAATTATTTTTTTTTAGGTCAGCATTCACATTGTGTAAATCGAACAGACCGGTGTTTCTCTTGCTCTCCTGGGTTCTGTCAGGACCATCCCACTTCCTTAGAAGATGCCAAACCCTTTTAAAATTGCTTTTACCTGAGACTTCCTCAACAGAGTTTCCTTCTTGACAAGACTTTCTGCAAATTCCAAGGGGAGATAGTGCAGACTGTTTTTCAAATGTGGCCATTGCTTTGACTTGTCTTGCAAACCACAGCCCACATAGCTCCTTGCTGATTTGTGAACTCTGATTTAGCATGCCTTGCTTGATTCCATGTAGCATTTTTGTCCCCTGCTATGACCTCAGTGTCAGGATGCTATTTACCTTCCATAAGCTTCAGACTGAAATAGTAAGTTATTGAACTGCTCCATTTTTCCCTTCAGGGTCCCATTTTGCACCTGTTCAGCAATCAGTCTGAGGCACAGAAACTGATTTGTTTCATTTTGTGTTTGAGATCTGGCCCACATTTTGCTCAGTTTAGCACTAGAAGAAGTTCCTATTTTCTCATGCCTCTCCTTAGTTTAGTTTCCATGAAGAGGCAGAAGGACAAAAACAAAATACACCAACCTCACCATCCCAGCTCAGCTGAGGAGCTCAGAGCAGTTTATGTACCTTGAAACATTCCCCTTCCGACTCTTCCAGATGAATGGACTGCTAAATCAAAATCAACAATTGCCGTCAAGTTCTCTTCCTTTCTCTGTTTCAGTGTTTTCTTTCTCTTTTTTTTTTAGCTTGCACATCAGTGGGGTTTCTGTTAAGAACCAAAGGCAGCTGCATCATCCTTTCTTGATAAATTCCTCATGCATATAATTTTTTCATGGCTTCTGTACTTGGTATCAGACAGGCTTTTCAGTCCCTCCCTTTGCCCTCTTTGCTCCAGACAAAAAGCTACCATTAAATGAAGCTATTTCCTCAGCAATGATGTCCTTATCACTCAATAAAGAGGTCAGTATCAAGTTCCACATATCCCTAAAGTTCGGTAGATATTCTAGATACCTGGCAGTATTACAGACTATTACGCAGACAGCAATGCGGGGAAGAGCCCGGGCACAGGAAAGTGAAGGTTCCCCTTTGCTGATGCAGAAGAATCTTTATCTTTACACCACTGCTGCTGCATTGCATGCAGGACTTTGATTCATTCAGTTAATTGTTTATCTTGGTCAAAAAAAAATCTATATTCAAAGCATTAAATATTTACTGTTTTCATTTGTTGATTAGAAAGTAATACAGTTATAATGCAGCCTGAGTGTCTTTGAGTCCTTTAATCCAAGTTATATATTTTTATGCACAGTACAGCCAAGCTTGTACAACATGGGCAATTAGTTATTCATTTTGAAGTGCCCCAGTGTTTACTCTATGACCCCTTTGCAAAATTATTCAGTGGTAAATCCAATGTAAGTTTGTAAGTAGCACGTGCAATTATTTTATTTGTTTGTGTTTCTCTACACAAAAAAAGGTTCCCCAAAAGTTTGTTCAAAAAAATTATAGTGAATCATGCCTTGGGGATTCATTTTAGTTCTTGCAGACAGACTGTCCAGAAGCATTAAAAGCTCAGCAAGATACTACATGTAGCAAAAAAAAGTTCAAAGGAGGACATTTTACCAAAAACTAGAAACATATCTTCTTGTTTTCACCTTAAGGTGTCTCAGACCATTTATGGCTATCAAAAGGTCATCAGGTCTGTAGAGAGAGAAAACTGAAAAGTCAAAAAACTTCTACTGAGAGTAACTTGCTCACAGAACTTTGGTTTTGTATGTGACAGGAGTCCAGATCAAACACCTCTGTGAAATGCTAAAGTACCGGTAATAAAAGCCCCCATTTATATGGGTTCATGTCCCAGGGATTATTGCCTTTCTTGATGGGCAAAAATGAGCTCTCTGGTGCCATTCTGCATCAATACCTTTTTTTGTTCTCCCAGGTGCCGTTTGAGAGGTACAAGACAATAAGTTGCATCCTCCTGAGCCCCTACATCTTTGGGCACCATGTGGTTTTTGAAACCTGCTGATAGAGTGTATCACAGCGAGTAGCAAAGTTCAGAGCTATAAGAAACAAATCTACCTCTTGAAAATGCCTGGATGGGAAAAAAATATTCTGCTTTTCTACTATCATCTAATAGCAAGTGATTGTTCATAGCTGAAGCTAGGCTGTGAGCTTTTGTTATTAATCATAGGGATTTTTCTCAAATAAAAGCCCCTGGAGAATCCATAATCTTCATCAGCCTTTGTTCCCTCCAGTCCACCATCACTCTCCTGGGGTTATGTCCACTCTAACAAAGCTTCAGCCAAAACATTGCCACCCAGCTCCAACTGTAAGGGGAACAATAGGATGAGCGACTCATTCTCTTGTCTTCTCAGCTCTGCAACCCTCAAAGCACAAATGGCATTCACCCTTGTATATTACTTCTCTTTAACAGAAATACCTTTCCTCTTGCAGTAATATATAGAAACACAGAGTAGCAGATAGATGTCCAGCAGGAACAAATAGCTGTTGAAAAGTCAGTATCACTCACTCATCTCCAACTTACTTTTGCCAACAGAAATTAGCTGGCCTGAGGTCACAAAGTTCTACTCATAAAATTTGAAGTCTCTTCTAAAACTGGGAGGTTTTGTTTATTTCTTTGGAACTTGCTTTTAAAAAATGAAGATTGTTGGCTACTGTGGTGTGAATTCTTGAACAAAAATATTTTATGTTGTGCATTAGTGCAGGGACTTTCCTCCCAAGCCAGAAAAGCAGGCACATGGAACATTATTGGTAAAATTTGCAGTGAAATAGTGTTCTGAAAACCAAAGTGCAAGAGGATTTCCAAGTATTAAATATGTCAAATTTTAAAAGTCTCTCTACTCTTCTAATACTGTAGTGGTTTACATTTTTTTTGAGCAGTTCCAAATGCTGATGTCCCAATGTTCGTGCATTCTGAGGGCTGCATTTGGTTTTGCTTAGGCTGGAATTTTTTATCAGATCATTGTTTTGGCCTCAAAGGTAGTACTGTGATAACTTACAGACAGCATTTCTATAGATGAAATTTAGGAGAAATAGAAGTGAAAGTGAAAACTTTGCAGGAGCCCAGCCTAACCCTTTGGCATCTTGAACTACCAAACAAGTAGAGAAAAAGGCTGACTTTTAGCAGTTCTCCTTTTTGGGAGGTTGGGGTTTTTTTAGTAACAGTTTGGGGGAAAATATACCTGCAATTTTATGTCTGAAACACCAAAAAAAATGATGTAAACAACAAAACTAAGAATAGTTTGACCTAATTTATAACTTTTAAATACTGGTTTCATTGAAGTTTCTTTATTAGTATGCAAGCAAGGTTCTCTTATCATTTTTACCCTGATGCTTCTGCTTTCATAAATCATATATCAAGTTGATAAAGAGAAATTCAGCACAGCCCTAGGAAAATTCAACAGGTTGTCAGCTATTTCTCATTCAATAATTTATGAGAACAAGATGTCTCCATTACATAAATAATTCCTTTGCATTTCATTCAATTATGCTGTTATTTTGATGTTTATTATTGAGAGAAAATGTGGCTTTTGAAGGGCAAAGTGGATGTGCTGGGTTGAATTATTTCTTGAACTCCAGAGATTAGTGATTTGTTATTAATAACCATCTGTAACACAGAATGTCCACATGTAGAAAAATATATTCCTTACAGAACAAGTAAGATATGATGTGAATCCAAAAGCCAGAGTAAGTCAGAAATTTTTCAAATGCGTATTCCCTCCCTGGAAAAAATAAGGTTTATTGAAACCCAAACTTCCCATTTATATTATGTGTTGCAATTAGTGGCAGTGGGGCAACTCTTTAATATATGACTAAAAATAGCCAATTAATAAAAAAGTCTCTTCCTCATCAGCTACATATGTAATCAGAAGACACTGGGACCTCTGAAGTTGATGAAACTTTTGCCCATTTTTAATATTTTCCCTACTTATTTTCTCTTGAAAGGGACAGCTCATACTTTATGCAGTCCATCCCACTAAAAACTTTGTAAACCTACTGAAATCTTTTTTTTGTGATTTTGTACTGATGAGAAAACATGCACGCATCAAAGGTTGTATGATACATGCAACAGAAAATCTCATATAAGGTCATTCAAACAGGTCACAATTTGTTACAACATCTAACATGTTTTGGTAGGTAATTTATTTGGATTGACAACCTAAATTCAGTTAAGGACACACATGGCTTTATGCAGCCTGCTGTGGGAACCTCGCTGGTGATCCCGAAGCTTTAGAGAAGGGCATACAGTGACTTGGGCTACACTCAAAAGGGCTGAGTTGGGGTAAATTAAAAAGTCCTTTGCAAGATAATGGTCATTTTGTCTGTAACCCAACATACAATCACTGTATTCCTTCACCTTTTATTGTCCTAATGGTGATTAATCTGTACACAGTGTTGCTTGTGCTGTATCAGTCCCTTAACTTTCTGTTGAGGTAGCATGCAAACACTGGAAAAACACACACAAAAGCCACTGGGATTGGTTTCCTTTGAGCTCCTTACCAGCTGAAAAACAAGTTTCACCACTGTTTCTTGATTTGGATTTTCAATATCAGCTACTTCAAGTTTGTCTTATCTGTGCTTGTGAGGTCTACCTGCTGTCATTTCCCAGGTACTGATTCCCATTTTATATTATTTTTGTTAAGGCTTGTATTCTGAAGCAGAGGTCTTCATAAGTTCTCTTTAATTCTGTGTTCTGTTTCTGGGTGGATCATGCAGCAATGACTTTGGCATTTTGGTGCTCTAGACATATGACTGTCACACCATGGTGTTGCTACAGTGAATTTTCCTGAATAACTGTAATCTCTAAATTATGTTACCATCTAGTATGCAATAGGAAATACAAAAAACTACAGGAGCAACTTGCCTGGTATGCATAAATATTATTGATAGCAAATGTATTGTATGCATCTCAACAGCAAGATGTTTTTAAAGTGTTTAATCCTGTCTGAAGTTTGATTCTGATTTGCTTCTAAATCCAAAAGAAGCGCAAGCTCTGTTAATGCCATCTGTCAGCTACTGGATGAATAAGCATCTTTCAAAAGTTTGCTGTCAATAGACAAAATGAGTTGATAGCTTGTATTACTATGCTGCCAAATTTACTTCTTGATTCCTCTTGCAGTTTGGTATATGCAGCTTGATTTGCTCTTCTGTCATCATGGTTTCATGTCTCTGTTCCCCAAATTCCCTCCCTTAGTCAATGGCATGTTTCCCCTTGTATGATCTTTTAAAAGTATTCCTTGGCACCTAGCAGGTCATATCTAATGGTTTTCTGTTGCAACTGCTAAGTTCATCAGTTTTCCATATAACTACAAGTGCATCTGCATTCCAGAACTGAGATCTCGTCTTGGGATCCCATTAATAGGGCATAGCTGTTGAACTGTCACACAACTCTGTTTCATATCACAGGTAACAGGAGAAGCACACAAAAATACGTGTACGATGACCAAAGATACACATCATAAAGCACATTTATGTCCCTTTATTAGTAACATTTTGTCTAGTAAATGTAGTCAGTGAAACTGAAAGATTATTCATCATATTTTTAAACTGATGCAGAGCAGGTTAGGTAGACATCACTCTATCCCCCAACAACTATATTTTTAAGAATCATAGAATGTTAAGAGTTGGGAGGGACCTTTAAGATCATCTAGTCCCAACAGCCGCCTGCCCCGGGCAGGGACACCTCCCACTAGACCAGGTAGCTCAAAGGCCCATCCAGCCTGGCCTTGAACAGTTCCAGGGATGGGGCATCCACAGCGTCCCTGGGCAACCTGTTCCAGTGCCTCACCACCCTCATAGTAAATAATTTTTTCCTAATATCCAGCCTAAATTTGTCCTCTTTCAATTTTTACCCATTACTCCTTGTCCTATCACTACAGTTCCTGATGAAGAGTCCCTCTCCAGCTTCCTGGTAGGCCTCTTCCAGATATTGGAAAGTTGCTGTGAGGTCTTCACTCAACCTTCTCCAGGATGAACAGCCTCACCTTTCTCAGCCTGTTTTTGTAAGGGAGGTGCTTCAGTCCCCTTGTCAATTTTGTGGCCTTCTCTGGATTTGCTCCAACAGTTCCATGTTGACTGATTCTACACCACAGAGTTCTGCATTTGGTCACATGAATGTCATTTATGATTGATTTAGATTAGGGACTGGATTGGAATTACAGATTAGGTGAAAATAGCCAGACTCCAGTTCTTCTGACATCATTCAAGGGTTTCCCCCATGTCCTGAGGACAGTATTAGGAATCCAGGGCTGTTTGCCCTGCAGCTGCTAACTACAAATAGGCCATCAGCCGTACTTTATTTGTGCCTCAGATCACACAACACTTAGATAGTTTACAGCTGATGGAGTTGTGCAGCCAATGGTGAGCTCAGGCTGCCAGACACCACGCATGCTGATGTGAGAGGTAACTGCCAAATCTGAATTGTTGCCTTTACTGATGTAGATAGTAATGAACTATAATTACCATTCAGCTTTCCATATGTCGCTAAAGAATTTCTGTAATTAACTCCATATTTAAACATGATTCATCTATGAAAATTAAATGTGTCTACTGGATCCAGGAGCCTTAGGATTCTTCAGGATTTCAATTGCTTTGGTAATTTGTTCAAGGTATGGGGTGATGTTAATTTTGCGATGCTTTGGATGACCTATTTCTTCATGATTTATTTATTCATAGTTTTCTGTTTATCATTTGAGAGTGTGCTTAGAAGATACATAAAACCAAACATAATTTTAAAAAAATAAGTCAAAAATTGTTAAATTCTCTCCAGTTTTGATACTTATCGATTTTAAGTCTTAAAGTTTGATACAAGTGATTTAGGTAGCTGTTCCACAATATAAATTCTTTTATAACGCAAAAAATACCCAAACCAAAACAAAAAAACCTCCAACATTTTGTCATGCTTATTTGTATCAAAATATTTAAATTGTCCCAGCTCGAAATTTCAAGTTTTGACTTTCTGAAAAATTTTTAGATCTTGGAAATTCTTACTGAATGGACAACTACTTATTTGACTAACAATGTCTCCATTCAGTCACTGGATTGTCCTTCTCAACCCCAGTGAGGGTGACAGAACCATGAAGTGCTCAAAAAGAGAAAATTTTTTTTCTAAGAACTCCTTAGCAAACTCTGATAAAACGTTACCTCATGGTCTTTAACCATGTGGTTACCATATGTGCCATCTTTCCCAGATCATAATATTTCCATTTTTCCTGATTCAGTTGTTCTGAGTTGACAGAGGAACAGCTGTTGAGTTTTACGTTGATTTGGTTCCCCTCCCACTTATACCCGTATATCATATCCTGGATTCAAATATAAGATCATTGTAGCTTCTCCAAAGAGCATACATAAAACATGTTGCTTAACAGTGACATTTTTGATTTGTGTCCATGATCATACCCCCCAGGAGGAATCAGAGTTTAGCCATATATTTCTTTTATTAAATGTAATCTATTGACAACAAATAATTACCAAAAGGACATCACTGTCACAGCTTAAAATAATGAATTTTTTTAGCGAGACTAGTGCACTCTTTAAACTTCATAATTGCATGCACAGTTGCAGAAAATAGGTTGCATGAATTTGGAGAGCAGTATAAATATTGCAGCAGTGTTTTGTGGACTGGATATGCTGTAGGACTGATGAAGATTACAGGACAGGTGAAGCAAATCCACTTCCAAGACCCACGCATGCTGCTTTAGTGACAGGCTGAGACATAGCAAATCCTTGAAACAACTAAGTGTGATGGTTAAATTAATGGTTCCACCAGGACCTATTCTGGTTTGGGTTTTTTTAATCATAAATGATGACTTATGAGCACTAGTAAATAACTCATTTTTTGCCAATAAAGTAACGGATTAAAGGTAAACACATGAACAATTCTAGCTGTTGTGCAAATGATTCTTCACAGCTTTTGTTAAGTAAAAATAACTTCACCATAACAAAGATGTGTGACCCTAAAATTTCCAAATACCTTAGGAATCAAGATAAATAAGCAAAGAACAACACTCCACAAATCCAGTCTGAATTACAGAAAAATGTGCAGAGTTCATAATTTTTTCAAGCATTCCCAAAGGTAGTGTCGATGAAGTCATATTGAAAAGGCAGCCCCAGTAAATGTTTGAGACATTATGTGAGTAGATTAGCAGGAATTCTGACAAAAATTGAAATACTGTCAATGTTACACTGACAAGCACTGTAACTAAATGGGAATCAGATTGAATCACTGTAGTGTGGAGTAAATTAAATTGGGGAACTTGAAGGAGACCTACCCATGTGTATATAAAGTACATTTAACAGGATCTCTTACTGAGCTGTTATCTAGACACTTAGCAAGGCCTTGCTGTAAACAAGAGGGCAGCAGATGACTGGGTTTATTTAAATTAAAAGTCAGAAAGAGTGAAATTCAAATGGCTGAAGCAAGGACGAACAGCATACCTCTATTAGCAGAAGCTGCTAGTAGAATTTTTTTGTGGAAAGTCTTTTTCCTTATTGCATCTTATTCTGTGAGATGGGCCACTTTTAAGGATTAAAATTGTTAGTCCCACACAGTATTGCAAATATTTGTGATTAATATGATAACATTGCCTAAAGGTGTTAGGTTAGACTCTGAGGAAAGTGTTGTCAGGTACATCTACCCTGAAATACAGGCTCCTCTGTCACCAGAAAACAGTGAATATATTATCCTAGTTGGGATGGGTGACCATCTCTCTCTGCTCACTGAAGCTTTTGCCATCTCAGACACTCCTGGGCAAATGACACACATAATGACCTTTATATTCCTACTGTCTGAGATTTGCAAGTGAGTCCATAACTTGTTTCTGCTAGGAGAGCCAACCTAAAATGTGCTTGAGTCACATCTTGCAACATCTCTGCTGTTTGTAAGCTGTATTTGCTGTCCTTGAGAGGCATTTCATCTTTTTCTGGAGCTGAGTAGCACTTGAGACATGAAATAGCATTGACTTTCTTCTTATTTTGCTTTTCTTTTTCTGCCAGAAGCTCCTGATGATTCTGATATCAGTGTCCAGCAGTGCAGCACTTCTTTTGACTGAAGCTAAGTACCAGGGGTATGTGCCATCTGGGCACAAATTTTAACTGAATGTTTTATTAGAATCTGATTCAAAAACCTTTATCAGTTGCCATTTTCTGAAGTTGCAATATTAAAAATCTGTACTTCATTGCAAACTGCTTGAATCCACTGAAAAAATCTTCCTATTATGTAAAGACTGTCACTTTGGGAAAAGTTAATGTGCTGTACATAAGCATACATTAGGTTTTTGGTGTTTCTTTAAGTAACATCATGTAAAAAATTAGAATCATTGTCCAGAAAAATTTGTCACAGGCAAAATAAATTAATCTATTCCAAATTTACTTCCTAAATGTGCTTTTTCTCTCAACTTGACCTACAGTTTTTCATATAAAATAAAGGTTTCCTAATGTTCCTCTAAGGACACTCTAAAATATCTCTGGACCTTCTCTTACATTTCTTTTACCTCCACCTAAGTTTCATGTCCTCTTTTCCACTATTTTCCATTAAAACCTATTTTTCTACATAAAGGTCTCACCCAGTTCCAAGAACAACCCCTTGCAGTGATATTAATATTTCAGAATGCACTGTCCCTGACAGCTCTGACTAGTCACTTCAGGTGTTTTCTGCCATGTCTGACATTCAACTTTATATCTAGAAATCATTATCCATATTTCATGTGAGCACAAACAAGATTTCTACTGTACTGATACTGATGTTCTATCTTTCAACTTTTATTTCCTGGCCAGACACTGGAATGCATATCTGAAGTCTCTGTATCTCTTCCAAAAATCTCTTTTTAAATGTTACATTTTTAAAAAGGTATAGAAAAGAGAAAATTAAAAAAATCAAATACATAATGTGTTTGATCTATTTTTTTTTTTTTTAGGGTGAATTGGTTTCCTTTTTTGTTACCCATTGTTTTTAACAGAATGTTAGGGCCTCATTTTGTGAACTGTGCCACCTTGTGTAGGACCTACAACTTAAAGTTATGAGCACTTGAGTTGCTTTAGGTTGAGACGAGTCATCATTCCCTGCAACACCTCCTGCTTTTGCTGTGGGTTATTCCTAAGGTAACAATGTCGCAGCCAAGGTCTTTGTCTTGACTCGACCCCTCACTTGTTACAGCAAAGTGATGTAATTTTGCATTGTTTCTCAAAAGTTTGGTTTGTGCATGAAGCTTTTTGGACAGGATTTTCTGGATGCCTGAACTTCACAGATCCTTCTGCCTCAGCCCTGTTGAGGTCTTTCGTATCTTCAATTGCGCTCAGTGTATCAGAGCTACAGGGTATCAGACCTACTTTAAAGAGAGTCTGTGCTGACACACACACCAACAAATTTAATTGCTTTATCAAAGTCTATCTTTTACTCCTCCAAGAGTCTTTACCCAAGTTTTGGTTTTAGATCCTGCTTAGAGGCCTTATCAGAGACAGTTCCTGAAACTGTTAGATGCTTTTTTCCTTTTGCCAGTAACTCTTCTCTACATTTACATCTTCCTGAAGCCTGTTTTAAAAACATGCCACTCATTTTTTGCTTTTGTGTGGTTGTTGGTACTTTTCCAGGGACAGAAATAGCTGCATTGTGTCTTTTGCCTAAGCTTAACTGAAAACAATGAAAAACCTCTATTCCTTCAGAAACTGCTATTATGAGAAATACATTTCAAATTAATTTTCTTTTTGATGGAAAACTCTCTTCATCATTACAGCTAATGCTATCTTACCTCTGTATTTCTGGAGAATTTATTTCACAGTGGGTCTCTCAACAGTTAGAGTTGAACTAAAAATATTATTAACCTGATCTTCATTTCTACTTCACTCCAGCTTTCCAAGGTGTGAGCTCTGTGCAAGATGAGCAGTCCAGCTCATGCTAGAGCCTCATGCTGGCTCGGAACTTTGGCTGCATTGCTTGAGGTGAGAGAAGGCAGGGAAGGCATCACCACCCTACTTGTCACTCAACTATTCTTATCTCTATGTACCTCTCTCTTTTCAGCATTTAATGTTTCAACTTCAATTCTGATATCATCTCCTCACAGTCAAAGCCTGTTTTGCCATTCACACCAGCAGATGCTGAGTAGAACCAAGGGTAGAAACCTTGGAAGGCAATTCCCTGGGAGGATTGTACACACACTCGATCTGCACCAAGTGCAAGTTGTATTAGCAGGCAGGAGTGGAAGAGCACAGTCAAGGGACAGCCCTTGACAGGCCAGCATGCACTTGGGAAAAACATGCTTTATCTACACTTGCGCCCCGTGATTATTTCTATTCAGACTCAGCTAATCTGAAAGGAAAAGCTGGATAGTTTCTCAGATACTGTATGTGGCAAATTACAGCTTCGCAGAGGAAAACACTCTGTGTACATATATTGAAGACTGGTTCAGTGGAATTAGCCAGTAAATCATTATTTACTGCTAAATAAGCCTCACTTCTGTGAGGTTAATAAAAATCAAATCATGACGTTCTGGAGATGACTAGATTCAGTTTTGTGGCAGTAACAGCATATGTCTAGATAAAATTCTCTGTCTTCCTACTTTAGACTTTCCAAGTGGCTTTTATAATTTTTCCATTAATCTCATTTTTAGAAACATGTAAACTGATACAAGCTTCAGAGCACCTAAGTGACAAATTATTGGTCTGATTTTCATGACCACTGAGTACATCAGAGTCTTACTTTTGATAATTATCTCACATTGAGCAATAAGATAAAGATATAAAGAACATCTATCTTTAGATACACAACAATACATTTCCAGACTCCAGATTATTATCAGTACGTTACCTTATTAGTCATATATTTTTATGGCACCAGGGTCACTTCTTTAAGAGACAATAGCTGTGAATTTCAATACTTTAAAATCACCTAATTAGAGTAGACAAATGATATGTTTCTCCTTCTTCTGAAATGAAAACATAAAATACAGAATGCACTGTTAAAGAACCACTTAAATGTTTATGTTCTTTGCATTACATTAAAGCCATATATATTTGACAAAGGGTTGCAGGCAGGGAATGTCCTAGAAAAGTCATTAATGTTTGCAAATTCTTGGCTACTACAACATATTGACTGTCAGGATATGCTGTGAGGGCTCATTTGTTTCTATATCCATGAGGTAGTAGTGAAATATCTTATGTACATTTTTTTCTGCAACATTTCTCCACCCTGCAGCATATTTGCTGATTACTATCAACTGGAAGAGGCAACTTAGAAGTGTGATCTCTTTTATGGGGCTGTATTGTCAAGGGACACCAAGAAAGAGAGGAGGGAAATCCATTATAACAGATAAATCTGAATCTGTTTGTTTCATGGCTTCCCACCTCTTTTGTCATAGAGAAAGACTGAAAATCTGTTTCTGCATATGTTTCCTATTGAATTCAAGACCTGGTAAAGCATAAACCATAGCAAACTTTTTTTTTAAGTCACTATTGCTTATCACAAATTAATGAGAACAACTGTGTGTACTCTCCACATTTTAGTTGATGTATAAACAGAGCAGTGGGGTTAATTGTGAAAACTGTTTACTTTTGAGGCAGGAATAAAACCCACTCAGATGCTGACTTTTCAAGCTGTGAATTTTTTTTCCTTCATAGCGCATATGCTTTGCTACAATCTGGCAAACATACCCATAAGAAAAAATCAAACACAACCCAGAATATTTTTTTTTTTTTACAGCTTGCAGTAGAAACTATGAATTCATGTAAATTACATATAGTTTCTCCTCTCTATAAAAGTATCAAAATGGCACATTAAATATTGGCCCCAAGACTGTGCTGGCATATGTACCTAAAGCTAGTCACAAGCAAGGAAAGGAAGCAGGCTCAGTTTGAATGAACTTTACAGTCCGATAAAACAGAAATCTGGTTTAATAATATTTCACTTATGTGAGATGTTGCACGCAGGGCCAATGGCCTAAAACTTACATTTCTCTACTGAGAGCATTGTTATTAAATATAATATCTGCCAAGAATTGTCTCAGTTGTATACCCAGTGTTTCTCACCACTGTTTTCTCTGCAATAATGGCCTCTCATATTGATTTATGTACATTTACCCAGTTCCCCAAGGGTATCCTTACCTTTGGACATGAAATAAATCCGGTATTTTGGCAAACTACAGGGGTTTAAATGAGTCAATTTTTTTTGTATGTTTCTTGGCCTAAGTGGTAAATAGACCAAGTATTAAAATACATATTTTATAGTACATTACTTACATAAATTTTGAGCAAGTCCTGGAAATATTTCTCTTTAATTTCTGCCTATTCTGGACCTAAATGATGTTGCAGAGCACAATTGGATCACGCACCTGAGAATGATATGGTTTGCTAGGACCTCTCTAGGCTACAGTGTCAAGCAGGGGGAGAGGACAAAGTTCTTAGAAGACAACTCTGGAAAATGCAATGAAAAAACAGAATTAAACTGAGACAAAGCTACATCCTGACCTAGTGGGGTGTTTTACCATTCTGACTCAGAAGCAGCCCAGCAACAACCACCAAGTGTGCTACCTCCAGCCTCCCACCTCTCATTATAAATGAACCGATCATTCTCCTGGGATAGTGGAGGTACATGAAATTCTATGCATCCAAAAGTCTGTGGTGTCACAATAAGTACATTTATAAATCCTTTGCAAAAACAAAGTTACTGGATTCAGTGGAAATCATAAAATCATGGAATCATAGAATGGTTTTGGTCACAAGTGATCTTAAAGATCATCTGGTCCCAAGCCCTGCCACCGACAGTGACACATTCTACTAGATGAGGTTGCTCAAAGTCCCACCTAACCTGGTCTTGAGCACTTCCAGGGATGGGGCATCCACAGCTTCTCCAGGCAAGCTTTCCTAGTGCCTCACCACCCTCACAGTAAAGTATTTCTTCCTAATGCCTAATCTAAACCTACCCACTTCCTTCTTAATACCATTACCAGTTGTCCTTTCACTACCTTCCCATGTAAAAAGTCCTCCTCCAATGGTCATGTAAGGGTTTTTCTCTATCAAGTGTTTCCCAAAATACAGTCATAAAAGAGCAAACTTAATAGTAGGACTAACAGAATAAGGTTAAGGAAAGAAAATTACAAATGCAGAAATATTTCAACAAAATATTCTATATAAACCTAAGAAGAGTTCAATTCTTTATATGGCTGCAAAAATATTTCTTTTCCTCCTGCTTCCCTTCTACATCTAGGGGCTCCCTACCAGGAAGAAAGGACAATGACACTACTCGTTGTGTGAGTGGTATTTCAACAGTTCTTACTTTGCAATGTAATTTTGGGTCCCAGGTCACTAGCTACATCAGTATATAGAGAAGAACAGTCTGTCTGCTTGCTTTTCCTGCCTTCCACATCCTCTGCTGAAAGTCATGCCTTGCCCTGAGTTTTACATTCCTGTCAAAACCCTTCATCCCACACAGAGCTCAGCATCTTAGCACCTCAAGCACCAGTAGAATTTTCTGATGTCTTCTATTTGCAGTGGCCTCAAAATGTTTATGACCTAAGAGCTGTTTGGTCTTCTTGTCAGCCACATTTCTGTCAGTGGCTACAGATCTTCAGCTTTAGATTCCCCTTGTTACCCAGGAGGGAGAAGGGACACGCCTGATTTCTTCAGCAATATTTAATGAAACTGAAACTGAAGCTTCTTCAGTTGCTGTTGCTTTTACAGCAGTGACATTTTCTGGCTTAGTGGTCCAGTGGATAAGGTAATGAATTGGGAGTCACAATGAAAACCTATGTCTCTGAATCCTATTATTTCAAATTACCTTATATTTTTTGTGGAGCAGTGGACACATGGTGTGGAATTCATTAGGTGTAATTAAATTATCTAGAATTTGGTGTCTCACTCTGAATAAGAATCCGCAGGTTTCTTTAGCAAGCAGTGGAGGCACATAAGCACCTACAGGGCAATTCATTTCCTAGTAAACTATGTTTGCAATAAACAGTAAACAGTAAACAGGGTCCTGTAAACAGCTCTGTTCGTTAGCCAAGGGAATGCATCATGGTGAGCCCAGACTTAGATACCTGATTTTTAGAAATCAAAATTTCCTTAAGATGTACCTTTGATACATGGTAATTCAGGAAATATTTTGAATTTGTAAAAATGTCAGCACTTTCTATTTCTAGTTCTTCATTTCTCTCTTTGAAAAAAAGTAATTGAAATGTTGTTAAGATTCCACATTATCACTGTAACCACATTCCCTGCTTTAATAAAAAAGAAAGTCATCATGGTGCTGATTTCTATGAAAAGTTTTATATATGTAAATCCCAGCATTTTTAATCTGCAAATTACTCATATTGAAAAGACAAAATCTGGTGGAAACATAAACTAAACTAAGTAAACTCAGGAGATGTTGCACTGAAAGAGCTCTGAATATATGGAATGAATAATTGAAGAGAAGACTGAGGCTGAGAAGCGTAAATGAGTTCGAGAGAGCGCCATACTTCCTTCTTCAGCACAAAAAGGGTCAAGTCATAGAATGGAAAGACAAGAAAGTGGGATTAAGGTACACCAAAAAAAGCAGACATGCTGGGCCAGATAACTTTTTCCTGTTTGTAAATTCCATGTTTTCAACAGAAAATGAAGTGACTACACAGATGGTCTGTGTTATTCCCATATCCTTTGGAATTCAGTTTCCAAAAATGTCACCTTGTATCCTCTCATGCAGTATAAAGTGCATACACTGTTTTTCAACATGTTCACATGCATTTTTGCTGTCAAGAATGATCTATTTCATCAGCCATGATGATGGAAAAATTTGTGTAAGAGTGGGGATATAAACATTGTTAGCATCAAATCCTGCAGCTAAGATCTGTGTGAGAGAAGGCTGCTGGTGTCTCAGTCACAGTGTCCACATTAGTATGCAATTTGGCTCCAAAAGAATAAATCATCTGATGTTGAGGCTGCTGTCTTTTTGGTCAGTGCTGTTCTGGAGTTCTATATTAGTCTGGAAAAAAAAAAAGAAAATTCCCTCTACCTGCATTACCAAAGCTGTCTGAATGCCCTGGCTTGGATATGAAGCAAATTAAGTAACCCGTTAAGCATGGGAAAACATGACATACAGAATTGAATATACAGTTTGAGTTGATTTAGATCTATTCCACAACACAACATGTTTGCAAATGGATTTAACATGGAGCATGTCTATCCTGCTGGTCCAGATCAAAACATGCATGAAGATGTAGTCTTTGCTCCCAAGTTCATGCTTGACTACCTCTTGCGTTTTCTGATTTGCTCCATCTTACCAGACACTGCTTCAGTATGGAAAGTGCTTTTGGATATCGTCTGATTTTCATAACATCATTAAATGGAAGGAACAGAAAGCACTTAGAAAGTCCAAGTTCTCCTACAAAAAAGTCCCATGTTTGGGCTGGGTTTTGCTCCTGATCTTCTCAGACTGATTACTGGCAACAGAACCAGTCTCAGAGCTCAGAGAATTCTGTACCAAATTCATCCAACCTTTCTTCTCTGGCATCAGAGCCAGCAGCCACCATATTTCCCCTTCAACTGTCCATTCTCATGGCATAAGTGAGAAGGAAGCATGTTCCTTTCTGATAGCACAAACCTGAGGATGTATACAGTTTATGACCATTAGGAAAAGACCTAAAATAACAAGAGCTTAAATAAAAAATTATATAATAAGATTTTGCATCTGATAAGATTCCTTGCAACTGCTTCTCTTTCTCCCACTGTCAGAATTTCCTTTAGCTTTTCCTTCTACACCAGGGACTGAGTTACACGTTTGTTTTCACCACCTCACAAGATATACATAGGCAGACCACTACCTCACCCTTCTACATAGTTTAGAAAATGCTTTGTAGAAATTATGCACCTGGAGAAACTCAGTCTTGTGTTCTGTCTGCATTTGAGCCTATTGTCTCCCAGTAATAGTGCCATATATACTTGCAGCCTACAGTACTCCCTTTTCCAATAGCACCCTCATTCCTTAAAAGGGGACATCTTGGCAATAGGAACAAGATTTCCTGCTGTGTTTACAGCAGCAAAGAGTTGTAGTGAGGTGTGGTTCCCAGTTCCAGACAGTTACGGGCAAGGGATCAAAGCTCCAGTAATGCCCTGCGGAGAAGGAGGATATGGCTCTACCTTTGTTGCTCTCAGACTTAACGTGTGTGGTACATATTCAGAGATAAAAGAGCCTGAAGAAATCCATCATCTGATTTCCTCCATAACCCTGTTTCTCTGCCCTTTTGTAAGGAGGGGACACCAAAACATATGTTTCTTTGAGTTGTAACATGTTCATGTTCAAAAGCGGCGAAGGAACCAAATGCCAGGGAAACTCAGACTCTTTTGAAGGCTCTCATTTCCTTAACAGAGCAGCTTTGGAGTCTGGGAGACTGTTCCTTAGCAAAGCTTACATAACGTGAAAGAAGAGCCAGGCCCTGATTATACTAGTCTTTTCCCACAAAAGTCCTAAAATAATAAAGTAATTGAGAGTAAAGGCAGTTCTACCAGTCTGTAAATTCTAGCCTAATTAAGTTTATAAAAGATGCCAAACAATGTTTTAGAAAAACAATAAAAACCCCACAAAACCTCCCACCCAACCACCCACCATCTGTTCCATAAAATAGGATTTTACCTTTGTTGTAAATTCAGCCTTACTTCATAGAATCTCCAGAAATTTAAGGACACAATTTGTGTTTTTTAACAGTCCTGAGGGTTACATCAGAACTCAGCTCTATGAAAAGTCATGGGCACATGTTTCTGAGCCCAGTTCTTGAAGATTTCCAAGTAGAATGTTTTAAGGTATGAGCAATTCATACACCTTATGACAATACTATACACAAATTATGTTTTTACATTTGGAAAGGAAAATTGCTATCAAAACCTCTCTACAATAAAGAAAATCAAATGCAACTGATGAAAATCATATCTAATTAAATTATCTAATAAAATATAAGGAGTCATTGAGTACTCTCCTGTTCCCCTCACAAAACATTTTAGTCTAAGAGGAACATTTAGCTATGTTACTCTGCTCCAAGGTGACTAAACAATTAAATCTGTTCTTTCTTTTACACTATCACTTTCTTAGTACATTGTCTCTGCCACGGTGACTGCTCAGTGTTTGCTGCTGCACCACATGGTGCTCCACAGGATGCTGGTCTTGTCAGAAAGTGAGGCACACAGTGGTATCATGAATATTCGTACATAAAACTGTAGTTTTCTTGCCCCCAGACACTAGTACTGCCAAGAAGCTGTTCTAGCTATTCCTGCAGCTTTCGCTTCCCTACATTTGAGTGCAGCTGGGAACAGAAGGGGTTAAGTGCCACTGCTCAAACCGTGTCTGTCTCGGTGGCAGGGCAGGAGGTTATGCAGCAGGGATCTCATAGGAAGGTGAATGCTTCTCCTAATGAGGTGAAGCTGATGGCTCTAATGCAGTGGAACAGCTGCAGCAGGCTCTTTCCCAGCTCGGAGTCACACTGAGATCAGGTTCAGCACATAGCAGCTCTGTTTTCTTCACACATTATAATTATGATTGATTTGCAGAAGATGTAAAATGTTACCTTTTTATAACAAGAGCTTTAAGGTTGTGAGGCATTGAGGAAGGGGTTTTGGTGCTGTTGCAGTGAGGACCAACTCCCTTCTGCCTGCTCAATCTTCTCGGCTCACAAGGTTAGTTTCCCCTTTTACTGCAGTCTTCTGAAAGTGCAGGGAGATCTGGGTGCTGGGAGGGACCAGGAATCCTAGTTCCAAATTTTAAAATAATGCAAACACAACCTGCCTGTTTCAAATGTACATGATACGTAAAACACAGTCACGAGAGACTCATGGCTTTCGTGCTTCGTTATTAACAATTCTACCAAGTTTTCATTAATGGCCCTATACCATAGTTAGACATCACAGCAAATATATGCACATGATTTGCTGCCTGTAATACTCAAACTGCTTCCCTCAAAGCATAAAGTTCGACACAAAATTCCTGATTCCTCAGATTTACCACCTGGCTGTGTCACAGCTGTGCATCCCACTGCCTGGACATGTAGCTCATCTCCCTCTTCAGGGTTCCCAAGGGTCAGGAGGTGTCCACAAGGCACATATTGCAGCTGTGTGTGCAGGGAGCTTCTGAACTAGTCTGGATAGCTGAGCAAAGGAGAGGTTAGCAGTATTCCCACACAGATGTTGGGTTTCTGGAGGGAAAGCAGGCTGGCTTTCAGTCAGCCTGCAGGCTCTGTGGAATTGCTCAGAACTCTGTCCACAGACACATAGAAAAGAGCTCATAGAAAATAGTCAGTTCTTAGCACTGTTAATTAGTCTTTAGTTTCAGCAATTATTACATCTGTTGTGGGTGTTGTCATTTTAATGTAGGAAACTTTTTCCTACCCCCTCCCCCCCAAAAAAACCCAAGAAACCTAACAAAACCAAACAGAAAAACAACTGTCTCCCCCCATCCCTCAAAAAAAAAAACACCAAAAAATCAAAAAAACCACCAAGGAAAGGAATCAGTCTTGGCGAGTAGCACAAGCAAAATGCAAAATACCTCCATTATAAAAAAAATTCAAATTATTATTCAGTCTTTAACTATGTGATCATGAAAAGTGTCCAGAGTACAGAACAAGCAGAGCAGAAAGCTTCAAGAAAAGAAATGATAATTTGCTTTCCGGTGTGTGAACATCAGATTAGACCAGGACACAGGAACTTTCCTGCCAAATCATTTCTCAGTTTGGACAGCTTAATTCTGGCGGCTCCTAACATTTTCCGATTAGACATTGTAATTTGAACACTCTTTTATTATAATTTCTATATGTATTTTTGCATAAAATGTATTGTCTGCATTAGGATACGTGCTCTGTGATTTAGCAAAGAGGCTAATTTTCCCTTTAAGTTATAAGACAAAATAATGACATTGCTGGTATATTAAAAACCACAGGCGGCATACATCCAACTTATTATGACACAGTTTTGTCAATTGCTAGGCTCAGTGGTGTTTCTAGATGTAATGGCAGAGTTCAAAAAATATTGTTAGGAATTTTTGAGGGAGATAATAAATAAATTATAACTAATAATAATGTTTTCAGCAAATTGCTGACACTTAAAGGAATAAAAGCTGTCGAGCCAAATTGAACCATAAGCTTTTTGAAAAAGCAATTTCACAAGTGGAAACTCTATTAGTATCTCTGTATGTTATTACGACAGCAGGATTTGTTCTGCAACTAGAGGTATTTGCTGTATTAGATTAGATTCAGTTATGTACAGAAATATGCACAGCTATCTAACATGCACTGTCAACTCTGTAGAAGCTAAAACAGTATCTTCATCTATTTTTAGTTATATTTAGTATTTCTTACTACGTGGGTTTTTTTCTTTACAGTTTTTGTGTTGCTAAAAATCAGTCATGAAAGAGGGGAGAAAAGTGCATTGGTATTATCTCTTTTTCAAATTCACAAAGAATCAGAAATATGCAGTAACAGCAGAGGGATTGAAAACTTCAAATGCAATCAGAGACCTAATTCTGTGAGATTGTCACTATCTTTTAACTTTCCTTACATGTCGGCAACTAAGTTGTAAATTGTCCCATAGCTAAAATCTTGTTCAATTTTGAATGGCATGTAAAGGTGGCAGTAGCTGGAAAAAGTTTTCCTGAGAGAAGAAGCAAATGAAGGCATTGTACCCCAGCTGCCAACATGGGCCTAGAGGAGGGCTCAGAAAATGCATATGACATATTGCTGTGTAATGCATCTGGAGGCTGCAATTTGGGATAGCCCTGGCAAGCAGATTTTAGGATATTTCCTCTGTTCCTTTGCATCAGCTGACAAGGACACAACAGACAAAAAAGGAATCAGGACTCAGTCCTTCATCTGAAAATACCAATTTTGGTTTTTCCTACCTCATACTTTATCTCTCCCTTTTATGGGTATGTTGATATCATACGACAACAAAGTCATTTTATCAGAATTTTGCTGCTATTCCAGATTGGAAGCCACAAGAGATGCATAAGTTTTATCAGTTGCACAGGCAGTTCTCAAAATGCTCTCTGGAAGAACAGACCAAAGCAGACTGAGTAAACCTGAAGACGTGATAAATCCCAAACAATATATAGCTTCCTCTTGTGTTTGTGCTCTATATAAGTCTTTCAGTGATGCTTACTTTGTTGTATCCATAAAAAAACCAAACCCATCAACTGACAAAAAACACACAGAAGAGGAAAAAATGCATTTTGTTATAAGCAACTGAAAAAAACTACTGCATGCTTTCAAAAGAGCAAAAATAGTTCCTGTAGCTTGTGGGATGGATAGAAAGAATGTACAGCTATTTGTTGATTGTTCTGCTGAAATCCTGATCTCACAGAACTCCTTAAGGACAGACATGATGATGTCAGTCCATATTATTTCACAAAGCTTTAGTAAATCAGCTGGATGGAATTTATGCTTTCAGAGGAAGACAGCCAAGTCTGAGCCTGGATTATCTATTGCTAAGTGCAAAATGGTCATGTTTTGCCTATATAACCCAGGAAAATATCCTGGATGCACACAGAAAGGTCTCTCCCCCTGGATGTTGTGTGATTCAGTGAAGCCTGATGTCTCACTGAACTCTGGAGCCTGCAGAGTACAGGAAGCCTCAAGCAGGGCAGGACGAGCACTGCTGGGCAGCTCTGAGGAATGGGATGGGGTCAGACAGACAACTCCCTGCTGGAACACTAAACTCTATTGGTGAAGCTACCACCGCAGTGAGGCCAAGAGTCTTGGTGACTGTCAGTTTTTCACTATATTAAGGTAATATATCACTGTTAAACTATAAACATCTTTTCCAGATTAGCCTGATATTACAAGAAAATACCCTCTAAGAAATTGCAAAAGAAATATAAAATGCCTTGGAGTTGGGCAAGACAAGACTTCATTGTTGTTTTTGGGCAAGACGAGACTTCATTGTTGTTTTTAATACAACACCAGACCTCTATTTTCTCTCCTTCTTTTCCATGCTTAAATTTAGTAACATTGCAAGAGAACGTTGTAATTTTGCTGATGCAGAAGTCCTTGCCATCCCTTCTTTTTGTCCTGGCTAAGCTACTGCAGAGATTCGTTCCTCACTAATGCTTCTGCATGCACAATTAACAGCTGATGCAGAATTCCCTTGCCCGGTCTCTGCTGGCTTTGAATAGCTACAGCTCATAACTCCAGACCTGGCTCTGTTATACTGCTGGTTGTTAATCTGAACTCATATTCGTTTCAAGGTGTTCTTGCTACATTAGGAAGACCTTTCATCTAATTCTGACAATTCTTGGACTCCGCTTTTCCATAAAACTCTTCTTTCCCCCAGTTGCAGACTCCTGGCTTCCACTCCCGAGATCAAGGACAACTCAAGACTGGTAATTTGCCCTTTAGACAACATTTTCTGCCATGGCTACTGCCTGGGTGTTCACAAACCCTTGGTCTCTTCAGGCCCTGAAGGAAATTTTATTATGTGAAGCAAAAGCAGGACAGCTGCCTATATCTTTGATACTGATCTGCTGTTGCTAATTTAACAGACTGTCAAGAAAACATTGTCAAAAGAAGTCAAGTCTGCTTCAATTCTTCAGGCGAATGGTCCATTTTCCATCTTTGTCATTGCAGATTACAGCTTTTGAGAACATTTAAAGATGTGTGGGTGTAACAGGGCAGTCAACATGATTTAATTGCTGTTAAAAGGGCCTTATTTCTACTTCCTTTATGAACTACCTACTTCCGTCTTCTGTTGCAAACAGAGGTATAAATATCATCAGAAATCAAGCAGTTAATGGCATCTCATGAGAATTCATGATTTCTCATAGACTTCCTGCCAGTCTCCCAGGTGAAATTGTACAGGTAGAGATGCAAACATACTGGAGAAATTAAGAAGAAAAGTAGAGGGGAGTGGACAGAAAGCAAAAAACTGATTTTAAACCTTTTGGAGACCCTACCCCTCATTAGCATTCCTGTGGGTTTGGATTTTTTCCCCAAGGGCAGAAAAAGGCCAACACATTAAAACTTTTTAGTCCTCTAATCTAATCTAAGAGACTCTTAGCAACAGACAAATCTCTCCTAATTGTCTCTAGTAAGTAAAGTAACATGAGAACTGAACTCTGTTGGAGACATTCCAGGAATTTTCATTTCTTCATTTCTGCCTTCTCCCTTATGAGGGTAATTTCTTTTTATCTGCTCTTAATTTGTACTGATTACTTCCCTTACAAATTAGAGCTGTACTTTTACTGGCTGCATGTCAGTTTCTTTATAGTTATGGCTCTGAAAATGTTTCAAAAACAAATCCTCCTAAGCATTGTTTTCAGGTTTTGTTTGTTGGCTTGCAAGAGGGCACAGGCAGCAGAAGAATGCTCTTCCTCAGAAATGCAGGGAGTCCCGCAAAGCCCTTCTGCTCTCCTTAGGAATCCTGATGACCACAGCTCCTGGGCCCTGTGCAAACTGACAGAGAAAGCTCTGCCTTTTGTAAGCATTCAGAAATCCTTATGCATTAAATGCTTTGTGTGTGCACATATGTAAGATGAAGTAATGATACGATCCATGCCCACTGAATCCATATGTTTCAACTCCATGCTCTCCTTTGACTGCTTAGGCAGGCCCTGCTGGTTGGAACCCACATTTCTGTTTGGTTCATTGGCAGTTTTTACCTTTCTGCTCACATAGTCATAATAATCTTGGATTTAGTACGTACAGACTAGTGAACTCCAGGGCATATTTGCCGAAACATCACTGTTGTTATTTTCCAACCGAAATTCAGAAGGGATTGAAATCCTTTAGGCCTTTAATGAGTTTCCAGCATTATCTGAGCCTACAATAATGCTCTAGGGTTAAAGAATTGAAATAATTATTGCCCTCAGTCCATTTGATTTTTTTAAAAAAATTCAGATATAATTATTTCCTCAACTGTCTGCACACAGATATTCCTGTGGAGATGTAGATTTCCTGACCTTGATCCAGACATTATCTGTTACTATGAATAAATTTACTCAGAAAGCTGCTCACTAAGGGAGCACCATCACCCCAATTTGTCTTGACTGGCATATGCCTATTGAAAACTTTCAGAAATTTAGCCTGAAATTAATGTTAAGTTACAGACATTTAAGGAATTACATCAGTGCCAGTGGAACACAAGCAATAGAGTATAAATGCAAGTATCTGTATTTGAAGGAAGCTACCCTTTTTATTTTAAGACATGTCAGTGAAGAATATGTGAGGGCAGTATATTAAAAACATGCAGAAATGTCCAAATATCTATTGTTTGAACCAAGTCTTCTTTTTAACATGTCAATGTACTGCTTTGGTGGAAAATGTGCCAGCACAAGTACAGCAAGTGCATTAAGTTCATGAGCTAGCAGGGACCAGCATTTCAGAGAATCACAGAATTTGCTGGTTTGGAAGGGATCCACATGGATTATCAGTAGTCCAGCTCCTGGCCCTGCACAGGACACCACAAGAGTCACACCAGGCACCTGAGATTATTGTCCAAATGCTTGTTGAAATCTGTCAGGCTTGGTGCTGTGACCACTTCCCTGAGGAGCCTGTTCCAGTGCCTGACCACCCTCTGGGTGAAAAACCTTTTTCAAACATCCAACCTAAACCTCCTCTGACACAACTTCAGGCCATTCCCTCTGGTCCTGTCACTGATCACCATAAGAAAGAGATCAGTGTCTGCCCCTCCTCTTCCCCTCACGAGGAACCTGTAGACAGCTATGAGGTTTCCCCTTGCCCTTCTCCAGGCTGAACAGACCAAGTGACCTCAGCTCCTCCTCATATGGCTTCCCCTCCAGACCCTTCACCATCTTCATTGCCCTCCTTTGCATGCTCTCCAGTAGTTTAAAATCTTTATTATATTGTGGCACCCAAAACTGCCCCCAGTACTCGAGGTGAGGCCGCCCCAGTGCAGAGCAGAGCGGGACAATCCCCTCCCTTGCCCGGCTGGCAATGCTGTGCCTGATGGCCCCCGGGACAGGGTTGGCCCTCCTGGCTGCCAGGGCACTGCTGACTCATGTTCAGCTTGCCGTTGACCAGGAGCCCCAGTCTGTTTCTCTGTCACTGCTTTCCAGCATCTCATTCCCCAGTCTGTATATGCATCCAGAGTTGTCCCATCCCGGGTGCAGAATCCAGCACTTTCCCTTGTTGAACTTCATATGGTTGGTGATTGCCCAGCTCTCTGATTTATTAAGGTCCTTCTGCAGGGCCTCCCTGTCTTTGAGGGAGTCAACAGTTCTGAATCATCTGTGAACTTGTTTAGTATCCCTTCCAGTCCTGCATTCAAGTAGTTTATGAAGCTGTTGAAGAGCACAGGGCATCAGATGGAGCCCTGTGGACCCCCCCTAGTGACAGACCACCAGTCTCTATCACCCCATTCACTAAAGCCCTTTGTGCCCGACCCATGAGCCAGTTGCTAACCCATCCCACGATGGGTTTAGCCAGCTGTGTGCTGGACTTTTTGTTTGGAAGGACCCTGTGAGAGACCGTGTCAAAAGCTTTACTGAAATCCAAAAAGACTACTTCAACTGGCTTCCCTTGATCAGCTAGGTGGGTTACCTTGTCATGAAAGGAAATCAGGTTTTATAAGTAGGACTTGCCTCTCATGAAGCTTTGCTGACTATGACCAATGACCGCATTGTCTTTCAGGTGTTTTTCAATACCTCGCAGAATTATCTTCTCCATAACTTTACCAGGCACTGAAGTGAGACTGACAGGGCTGTAGTTTCCCGGGTTCTCCTTCTTGCTGTTCTTGAAAATCGGGACAATATTTGCTAGCTTCCTGTCAGCTGGGACCTCTCTGGATTCCCAAGATGACTTAAAAATCATCAAGAGAGGCTTTGTGATGACATCAGCCAGCTCTTCGAGGATTCTTGGATGAATCCCATCAGGCCCCATAGATTTGAAGGGATACAGCTGGNTTCTTGCTGTTCTTGAAAATCGGGACAATATTTGCTAGCTTCCTGTCAGCTGGGACCTCTCTGGATTCCCAAGATGACTTAAAAATCATCAAGAGAGGCTTTGTGATGACATCAGCCAGCTCTTCGAGGATTCTTGGATGAATCCCATCAGGCCCCATAGATTTGAAGGGATACAGCTGGAGCAGCAGTTCCTGCACAGTTTCATAGTTGACTGGAAGTTGATCATTCTTGCAATCATGGTCCTCCAGCTCAGGGCACTGAGAGCCCCTTGGTCCATCATTCATGTTGAAGATGGAGGCAAAGAATGCATTGAACAACTCTGCCTTGTCTCTGTCTTTGTGTATGAGGTGACCATCCTCATCCTGTAATGGGCCAATGTTATTTTTACACTGCCTACTTCCATTAACATATTTGAAAATACTCCTTTTATTGTCCCCCACAGTTCTGGCCTGCTTCAACTCCAGTTGAGCTTTGGCCCTACGAATTTTCTCCCTGCAGAGGCAAACAGCATGTCTGTATCCTTCCCCTGTCACCTGATCTTGCTTCCACTGGGCATACACCTGCCTTTTTTGCCTTATTTCCAAGAGGAGATCCCTGTTCAGCCAAGCCAGCCTCCTGCCTCACCTGCTTGACTTCTGACCTTTGGGAATTGCCTGCTCCTGTGCTCTTATGAGGTGATGTTTAAAAGGTGACTAAGAACTGATGAACCCCACCATCTGCAAAAACATTTTCCTAAGGGACCTTACTAATTTCCTGAGCAATCTGAAGTCATCTCCCCTCATGTCCAGAGCTGAGGTTTTGCTCACACTTTTCCTCCTGTTAACAGAGATTTTAATCTCAATTTCTTCCATGGTTGCTGTGGCCAAGAGGGCTGCCATTCTCCACTTCACTTACAAGATCCACTCTATTGATTCCAGTCAGAATTTTTTGTTGATTTCAGTTAGAAGATCTGGAGCCTTTGAGGTTCAGTCAAGACCATATTCAATATTACATGCTTTTGTTTGTAAGCATCTTGAATTGATGTAGACAGACTAAGAACAGGAAAGAGTCTGACACTGGAAAAATTTTACAGCTCATTACTGGAAGAAATGCAAGGGCCTCTCCTGTTTAACTGTTGTTCAATTCTCTCTGCCTTGAGAAAAAGGAGCAAATAAGAAATTTCGCTCATATCCTTATCTATTTAAAACTAATTTATTTTAATCATACTGGCTAGGTTCAACCTTTTTATTGCTTGATCTACGTTTCATGGTTTTCATAATACTTATACCCGTCTGGTTGCTGTCCAAATCATCTCCAATTTCCTATTATATTTATTTCCACTGGATCAATATTACTTCAGCAAAGATAACTGAAATATATAAAGAAAAACAACTTTGCTACTTTACTTGATCGTGTTTAAATGATCATAGATACAAAATTTCTTTGTAATCATGGAACAGTCCTTTGTTACTTTTCCTACCTGTATAATTTATCTTTAAGCTCATGCAATGTATCATGAAGTTAAGTCAAATTGATTATTCACCGTTTCAAACAATTTTCTGAGCTACTTCTTGGTTTTTAAAATACAGTCCTTCATGTTTCATATGTAACCAGAATTCTTTCTCTGGCATATTTACCTTCCTTATTCTAGGCACAGGACTTCATGTCTAGTTCTCTAACTCATCATGAGAATTTGAGTTTTTTGTCAACTTCACAATTCCATCTTTTAAAGTTCTACTATTTCTTAAATATGGAGGGTGTTTCCCGGGGCTTTGAAAAGTGTAGGAATGTATTAACCATGCTGTTACAAGATTGTTGGCAAAACAAGGTATAGGATGCTTCTACCAGATCCTCAGCAATTCTTATTGCTTAAACTATAAACTTCCTACAACACTATGTAAAATATAAATTCTAATATATTACATATAGATATAAATAGAAAAATCCTTCACCAACATATATATGCACCTATGCATATGTGCATGCATATACACTCTCCAAAATAGAAAAAAACCCAACTAAATAGGATGCCATAAGGCAAGAGAATTCATAAACTTTCAGCTTTTAGTCATAAGCCTATTTTTCATTATTTAACACAATCAATAGGAAAGATACTTCAGACATCAAATTATCAGTGAATCACTAGGTCTAGTAGGAGATGTTGGTAGGCAAGCCATGTCCTTGTTTGAAAGTCAGATGGCGTATCATGAAAAAAATAAGAAAGAAGAGTTAGTGTTCAAATGTGAGGGATAGGCCTGTCACCTCTCTGTGGCGAGATTTTGCATGATTCTGGCCAGAAATGTGAAATGTGTCTGTTACTGGAATTTGGAAATGGATGAAGAATATAACAAAATTTATTCTAAGAGAAAAAAATTATCTTCTTTCCAAAACCAGCTTTTGGAGTTCATACACTTCCTCTAAGTGAAATCATTGTCAGGTGGAAAAAAAAGAATTCAGGGATACAACATGAAATGAGATTTTCCCATTTGTTCAAGGAAAGACTCACAGAGCAGAGCTGTCACCATGCTTCAGACTTGAGAAGTGGGTTGTTTATTTTAGGAGAAACAATGGGTTCAAAACTTATTCCAATATACTCCTATTTAAAAATGTAATATCCTTGGATATGATTTTGAAGGGTTATGTGTGCATAAAACCTATGCCTCCTCAGTTCATGCTCACATATTTAGACAAAGAGTACATTTGGTATTTGTGTCTTTCTCAGCACAGGTTTGGAGTTTGTTTTATTCATAATGTTCAACCTCCCATTGCAAGAATCTAGTTTTGAATACCTTTACCAGATTAGTCCTATATCCACTCTAAAACAGAGACCTTCCCACTGATTTCAGTAACCTCAATGCAGATGTGTGAAATCTGTCCTTAATTAATTTACCCCCCATCAGCGTTATGCTTTTAGCTGGTTTATTCTTCCTGTCACCAAATACTGTTACTCAGTGGAACTACATTCTTTAATGGTGCTAAATCGTGATCTATTTGTCCCACTGGGCGGGACTAATTGCCAATCACAAAATAGAGGGCAGCTGCTATTAACCACAAGGCAGATTGTTACAAGATATTGTAAGTAAAGTAATGGAAACAAAATATTTTGTTCATGTCTGTGGCCAGCTTTCAGGAATAACAATCAGATACATAAAGGTTCTTTGTCAAAAAGAAATACAGGAACAAAGTCACTTAGGTTTGTACAGTTTCTATGAACCTAAAAAAACCCTAAAGTTGTTTTAAAACAATTATTTGCTGTTTTAATCTTTTCTTTGCAGCAATTTACCTTTGGTGATTTATAAACACTTTGAAAGGAAAATTTTTGTTCAGTGAATTAACATTTCTGTTACTTCTGAAGATTTACAGAACAAATGGTCAAAGCGGACCATGGTTATCAGCTAGTCTGAGCCCCTGGGTAAGACAATGCACTCCCAGTGTGCAGGTTTGAGGATTCATTATCTTTACTGTTAGAAATGTGCTTTTTATTTTGGCTGTACCTCCCTGGTTCCTGCAACCAGCCATTAAATCTTGCCACATCTCTGCCAGCCAGGTGGAAGGCATCTCTGTTATAGGGTTTCCACTTCCTAAACTTCAAGGCACTAAGAGGTTGGGAGGAAGTCACCCCTTTGCCTTTCCTTTGACATGTTAAGTCAATGAAGCACCTGAAGAGTGTCTCTAAGATACATGTTTCCTGCTCTATAATCCTTCAGCTTTTTTTCTTCATCTTTTTCTAATTTCCCAGACATTTTTTCCCTCTAGATGTCAGACTGGGGGACTACACACCATGGGATGGTGATATAATTTCCTCTTTATGTGATATTCCTTAGTGCATTCGGTTCAGTGACTACAATTCATCACCAGGCTTTTCTGATTAGCTGGTGAACTACTATCACCGCCCCTTCAAATATTTTGGATCATTCTTTCTTTGAAGTGTGTAATTCTTTCCTGTAGTTAAAGATTATGTTTCTCATTTCTCTGCATGACTTTGTATTTTGCTATCATGTAACACTTGGGTTCAGACAACCAAATAGACTATTATTTATCATTATTTACTATGTCCATAAATAACTCCGTAATTTATACACTTCATTTATACCTATGCTACTTCTTCTTCATAGCTACCTATGCTACTTCAAGCTGATTCTGAAATAAAATATAAATCTAAGATGCCCCAAAACAAACACACTCATCTCATTGAGATTCCTCTCCTAAAACTAACTATATTTTAGAAACTATATTTTAGATTGATAGCAAGCTTTCAATCCATCTGTATGCTGACTATAGGCCTTTCTACTCCTTAAATGAAAACATTATCTGCTATTATGCCCATACAAAACTCCAACTATATTGTATAATCAATATTACATTTATCAGACAAACTTATAACTTCAGTTGCGATGTTCAAATATTTAGCATTCATTCCTTAAATGTTGCCAGCAAAACTGAGGAAAAATCAGAGTTATATTTATATTTCTTAAGATAAAAATTAAGATGAGTGGAAAAAAGTCCTATAATGGACAATAAACTGTCTTTTCAGGCCAGAAAGTACATTACCTCTTGTTTTTTTTGAAGATGGTTTTGGCAGATGATTATTTTTGTTCTTGCCATTGGTTAAAGACTACAAATCCTCTCCATCCTCTTCTGTCTAATGGGTCCATTAATCTCTGGTTTAACTAAGTGTAAGTTTTCCTTTCCTGAGAGAAATATTCCTTTTTCATATACCATAAAAATTGGTTTATGGTAGGCCCAAATTATGATCATTTTTTTGCTATATACAATGTAATCCATAGACATTAAAAATTTAAGATGAGGTTTAATTCTTCCTCTTAAAAAATATAATTACATATCTATTCAACCTCATTACTATGAGACTCACAGTTTTATTTTAGATGTATCAGAAAATAACCACTTTATTCTCATGGGGCAAAAATGATAAAAGATCATTTGATAAAAAATCTCAAATAGGTTACTTTAAGATTTGCAGCTGATTTAAGTTTTGCAGGTCAACACAATACCTGCCAGACTCAGGAGACCCCCAAATCCAAATGTAGGTTTGTCTTTTTTTTTCCGTTACAATCTGAACATGTGTGATAAACCCAAATATCCATAATTTCCTCCAACTGAAAATTCTGAGTTGATGAACATTCTTGGACTTTATTTGCTGAGTGCAGTCAATTGGCAACATGGAATAAGAGAATGCTTCATGTATTACCTGCATTTGAAGTGCAAATGCAGGAAATACGTGAAGTTGAGGTTTGTGGGTATGTTTGTGTCAGTGTGTTTACCTACCTGATCATGTGTTGTAGCCTTATGATCCAAATGACAGCCTTACCATGGCTTGTGACAGGCCAAAGCCTTTATATTTAATGCTGCAAAGCCTCAGAAGCAGGACTTGCCAGGCTTGATTTTTCTTGGCCTGACTGGATCTTTGTTTCAGCTTGTTTAGCTAACAGCAGTTTTCTAGCCACTAGGCAACTGGTAACTATTTTTTTAACTTAAGTTTAGCTTTTTATGATTGTGTGTCACAATAACTGTCCACTGCTATAACTGTTCTGATATATTTTTGTCGCTAATCAGTGGTAATCAGCAGCAGTTATTCTGTGCACAAAGAAGTAACTGTGGCCTTAGAATAATGGCTTGTTGTAGAGGAGTGTAGGCACAGCATGAGAGCAGAGTCCTTGCAAGTGTGGGAACAGTACTAATTCAGAGGCCATGGCATGGTAAATAATTAATCAGTTCTCAATTATTAATCATCAAAAGATTGAAACCTTGGAATATTGTTAATGTTAAATGGGTTTTAAGCCTAACAAGGAGAATAAAGAAAAAGTGTCTAACTCACACCATAGATAGTAAATTCATCTGTAACACCATCTGAGGACCAATGGAGAGAAGAGCACAGTGTGCCAGTGTATAAAAATGTCAAACCTTTATGTCATGAATTGCTAACTCTGATGCCCTCCAAACACTAAAACTATTTAAAGAACAGTGCTGGGTTTAGTTTGTCAGCCATACCCTTTACTGACAAACTAGATGGTTTAGCCCGTGTGGCAAAACCAAGACATTTGATGTTTCCAGTAATGTATTTACTTTTCAGTCTTTTTCAGACCTTGGCCCAATCGTTTAATTAGAAATACGCCAATTTTGGCATTTCTATTCTTTCTTACATTAGGAAGGCAAACTGAAACTAGCATGAGTTAAAGGCAGGTGAGCCCAAAAGAATCACCTAAATAATTATTGACTGTGCTTCTTAGTACAGATCTCCATAAACATTGTCTTCCCTGTAATTAATTTCTCTGTTTCTCAGCGATCCTGTCACATTTGCAACACCAGAGAGGCCATTCACTTAGATTTAGAAGAATTATTGCAAGGACTCATTCATCACTTAGACTTGCAAGTGCTGCAGCTAGCTTTTTTTCACCTCCCTTACCCTGTCCCTGTTACACTTCTGATTTTATGGAGTTTGTGCTGAGCCTGCAAATTCCCTCCAAGTTCAAGGAGTCCTAATGAAGGTGTTTCACTGCTCAGGCATCCATTCTGCTGTATCACAACTGCTCTGGAGAGACAGTGATTGTGTCCTCCTCCTTCAGTCCTGATGGCAGGCTGGCCTGGGAGACCAACAAAGCTGCAGTTTTTATAAGGCTGTTAGCTGATTTTCTAGCTGATATTAGAAAATCAGAGAAGTGCTCTAGTCGTGTCTGCAAAATCATATGGATGATATCTCAGAATGAACCAGAAAGAAAAGAGTATGGGGGTGGACATGTGGTTGCCTGGGAGTCCAGGCAGAATGGCTACTGCCAAAAGAGCAAATTAACATCTCTGTGCATTAATTTGGCATCATCTATCCAAAATGTCATCAAATAACTCAGCATGACTCAGTTTGACAAAAAACCCCATACTTCCTGGTCACTTAGAAGCATACAAATCAGAATTACTGTTTCTGAAAACTCACAACAAAGGAAAGAAGAGAATGAGATGGAAAACACATAAACCAGAAATAAAACCTTCTCATTAAAAAAGAAGAAAAAAAGTCCTGCTTATTTGGTATTTCTTCATTGTGGATTCAAAGCTGTAATGATTGCTTCAAAATCTACCTGTGGCTTTCAGTTATAGGGAAGAGGCACCACTCCACAATCAACATCACTGATTTCTGTTACAGGGTATCTGATATAAAGATATATTTCCATACTATTAGTATAAATTTTTTCACAAGAACATGAGTAATAAAGACATTAGGAGAACTAAAAGTTGTCTATGAATAGTCAGAGCAGAAAGAAAAGGCTGTACATGCTGAGGAAGTAATTTCTTGAGAGTTATACACTGAACTCAATTTATTTTTCTAAGAGCTTTGAAGTGCTATACTAATGTTAAGCTGCATTAATTCGACTGCTATCCCTCCTTTGACTTAATTATTTCAGAGCCATAAGCAAAAAACCTCTAATAATTAAAAAATAATTTCTTATTCTGAATTTCCTGCTCTAAGAAATACTTTGTAACCCTACAACTTCCTATTTCATTGTCCAAAATAAAAAAAATATTTCTTTTAAATTTCATTTTATTCTCCCACTCCTTTTTTCAGTCAGGTAGCCACTACAGTGCACAACACTCTCAAAAGTTTAAAGTGTGAGAAATCTTTATTGTAACACTCAGATCAATGTGCAGTAGATGAAGGAGAGGCATATTTGAGGGGACAGTGTTTAAAATTGACAAAAGATTTTATGTGCATAAAAAAAATAACAAAAAAATCCAAATCAAAATCTTGAACAAGTATGTTTTCTATTCCCTAGACTGTATGAGCATCATGGGACATGACTGAACGTCTGCATGATAAACTATCCACAGCAGAAAAGCAAACTGTATTAAAAAGTTAATAATTAATTTGGATTTGGCCTTGAGAAATACTGAGACCCTTCCATTGTTGCAATTGTTTGCCTGGCCCCATAATCTCTCTGAAGGGGAACTCTCTCAGGTCCAGGCAGCAAGTTTTTAGGGTATCCCATGCACAAGATTAGATCACTGTATATTAATTAAATTTGTTAATTAAAGTTGAAACATCTTATAAGTCTTGAAATATCCAGAGAAAGGTTCTATGAGTTGTTACTCAGGCAATAAATGCCACTAACAAGGTCAGGCAACAGGGAAAGTTATTGCCCAATTCAATCTAAAGCGGTTCTAAAGATGGCTGTCATGAAAATCCTAACAGTCTCAGGGAGTTTGATGGATAATTGGGTCAAATATAGATGCATTGATTTAGAATTTTATGCTGTTTCATTAACTTTAAAATAAAATCTTAATTTTGAATTTGTAAAAGCAATGAAAGTTTATAATATTTTGATTCTTAGCTGACACAATATGTAACTGAAATTTTCTCATAGGAAAATAAGTTTCATTAGAAACAAGAAAACATGTTTTCCTTGAAAAGTAACCACATTAGCAAAGAATTCTTTTTTTATTTTTTAAATTCTCACATAGTTATCTTTATTTATTTATGAACCTTAATTTGTTTGGTTTGGGTCTCAGAAATAAGACTGAGGAAAAATTAAAGAAAAAAAGAAAGGAGGGATGATGACAACAGAAAAATGAAACATTTCTAAATCTCTGTCACAACACTCCTAACACTCTCTGTCTTACATGGGAAAAATTATTGTAAGAGTTTACTTTAAATTAATAGGTTACTTTTAACCTAGCCTTTCTACTTTTGAGTGAAAACATAAATTAGTGTCTCCAAGCCACCCCAGGAAGGTGATAATCATAGTCATCTCCAGACTCTTAATACTCCTTTAAATTAGTGTTACGGACTGAGTCATGCCAATCAAGTTCAAATAACTGAAAGGCTTCAAAATCCAAGACTTTTTTTAATGGCAATGTACTCTTCTTAATCAAAACAAAAGAAAAAATATTCTATTCAGGCCACTGAACCAGAAATAAAACAAGTAAAGCATGAAGACTATTTAAAAATCAAGTGTAGTTTGGCATCCAGCGATGTAAGCTAAAACATGCTGTACTGAAAGAACATGGTTTTCCACACCAGTGACATTTTCTTGTTTCTTAGATGATGTGCACTGAAAAGCACATTCAGATTCCAGAGCTATATTTGTTTTGGAATACACAGACTAATAAGGCAACAGGGCATTTAGTGGCCTACCCAGAGCAATGCTTGTGTCAGTGGGCAACTAAAGGAACTCTTGGCCTGATTTGTCTCTATAACTCTCAAAATCAGTCCAGAAAGCCAATTTTTATTGGTACAACTTCAATCGAAGTAAATAAGATAGATGTAAGTATAATAGGTTAGTGAAAGGCATACTGTGATTTAAATCCCCGCAGAAGTCAGGGTATGGAAGCCTGAATGCATTCAAAATTCACTACAAGTGACATCTGACTATGTTCGTGGAGAGGGAAAACCAGAACAACAAAGGACACATTTGACCCCCAACAAAAATATGACGAGGTGTCTTTGTATTCCAGGGCCTAAATTCTTTGGCAATGCTCTGAAAGATTAGTGGTATTACAGAACCAGTACTGAACAACAAATTTAGGATAGAGTGAATTGAGATGTTTGGAGGAGTCTGTTCAAATCAAGATCAAATCTAAAGGCAAGAATATATTTTTTTTACCCATCAGGTAGGGGTCAGATCAGGGCTAGGGTTCAGTCAAGAATCAAGAAAACAAAGCTTGGGCCCATAAGAGCTCTTCGGGTGATATTTCTGACCCTGTTTAAAACTCATATTCAGGAACTGATGTCCATCTTTTTGGATTTGAATATGAATTAGAAAGAAAAGCAATTTCTAAATTAATTTTTTATTATAGAAAGAAAGGACTCAACAAACTTGTATCAGTGCACTCAGTCAGACTATATTATATCCTCTGAGGACATGGCTCAGGGAGAAATCAGCCCTTTAACATGCAAAGATCAAGCTTGAAGTCACAAACAGGATGTTCACAAAAAGCATCACCTAATTAATTACTTTAGAGTGTTTCATATACCTATATACTTTTCCACTGGCCATAGTCCAAAATGGAAAACTAATGTAGAGATGATTGTTATGAAGTAAAGAATATGAAACCTTCATTGGCAGTAGACTAGCGAAAAGAAAATAATTCATTCTTGGAGCAGCCTGGAGAAGTTTGTCTCTATTCTACACACATTTTGTTTATGTTACAAGACAGTTACAGTTGAGGGAACCTTTATGAATTTGTCTTGGAAGTGGATGGTTTTTTTAAGTGCCTGTAGGAGACAGCTCAGTATGATAAATCTGGTTCAGTGTTGTTGATCTCTAAAGGTACTGAGGCTGCTCTTCTCACACAAGATGTTTAAGAGGTGCTTTAGAAATGTGAAATTATCAAAATGCTCATTTCCTGGTTAGTTTTGCGCCACTGCACAGCTGTGCTCAATTAGGCAGACATTTGAAAAACATCAGAAAAAAAATAAAAACCACCCAAAAAAACAAACACCCAAAAAACCCAATGCATTTTTCTAGCCATTTCATTCTTAATTTACACAAGAAAAAGCCTGGAATAAGTCATATCAGAAAACAGAATACATCAACCTCCCTCTGCAGTTAAATGTATTTTTTTGGGAGAAAATTTGATATTTTTTTTCCAATTCCTCATGTCATTATTTTCTAACCCCAAAGAACCACAGTGGAAGTGGATAACAAAATTTCTTGTCCTCTAGTAACATTGAAAGGACACAGTCAAATGCCAGGTCTATTATGCTGGACAGAAAGTCTAAGTTTCATGATCCCCACCTAAGTTTTTCCCAATCTGCAACAGATTCATAATAGATGATGAGAGGGATAGAAACAATGAGATAGTATTTCCATTAGACAGCCTGTTCTGAAAGATTTTTGGATATCAGCCTTAAGTTTTATTTACTCTGGTCTCAGCATTCTTGAGCTCCTATTGATTTCTTCTGGCTTTTGTGTATCTAGATCTATCTATTCTAAACAAAATGAAAAAGCAGAAGAAAAACAGTTGGGCAAAATAAAGGAGAGAAGAAAAAATAGTTAGAAAAAAGTTCTTGGTGAATACAGAAAAAAAATCTCAAAACATTTTTAGAGCTTAAGACTGCTTAAACACTTTCATTTTCTGCAGGTATTACCAGTCTGGAATCTCAAGAGTGGATCTCATTTTCCATGAGAGAGAGAAATATGAAAGTACCTTTTCCTATCATCTTGTCTATTTTATGGGACTGCAAGCAAATTTCTAGGAATGATGTTCCAGTTAAAAGTATTTTACTATATAATAAGATATAATTTTGAATTGTGACTTTCGTGGAAAGCATTAAGAGACATATATGTCTGTAAAGTGAGAGGGCACGTTTTTGTACCCTCTAGCTGTGAGCTAGAATTACTTGACACTTGCTCAAAGGCAGCAAACCAGAAAGATATTACCTTGCTTTGGAGTAAAAAGCAAAGCTAAGTGGGATTGGTCTGCTACTTCACAATGGGGCCTTGCATTCCTGTGCTGGCACTTTTTTCATGCTGCTTTTAAGAAGTGAACAGGAAAGCAACTGTCTCATGAGATACAGAGATACAAACCCTTGGTTGCCTGAAGTCATGTAATAATCATACTACCTCTCTGTAATGCCAAATATCTGTCAGACTCTATGAAACATTGCAGTCATTCTGTCCAAATTCCAGTCCCCGTGTTTGCTGATGATTCATTCCCAAAGTTAGCAGAGAGAGGAGAAACAGCAGTTCCTGTGGAGGAGATGTCTACGCTCCCTGTCTAATAGGAGGGGGGAGGACACTTTCAGTAGACTGTTGTTTTCTCCCAAACTGAAACCTGTCACAAGCACATATCAGATTCAATGAGATGGATCCATAAGTAGAAGAAAGGAGATGTGGGCACAGCTCTACCCATTTTACCTAATTTGGTGATGACATTTGTTTGTTTCAGATAATACACAAGGACCATCGAGCAGAAAGAAAAATAAATGTTGTTCTGATCAGTTATGCTGCACATTGACATATGGAGGATAAAACAACTTCTTTCCACAGAAGTAATCTTTGTCGTCAGACAGTTGGATATTTGATAAAAAAGGAGGAAGCTTGTATGTTGATCTATTTCCACATAGCCCTTAGTCACAAAACAATGTAGGTTCTTGCAGAAATCTCATTTTGAATCAGAAGAAATACCTGAGAGTTTCCAAATCTCATTAGGTTTATACATACTTTGTCTATTACATCTATTTGAAGTAAAGGTGGAGAAAGTTGAACCATGAAAAGTGGTGGAAGATGGAAAACAGAATAACAAAAAATGCACCTCACCAAGGTATCTGAGATGACTACATCCTTGTACTAATTGATCTTTTCTTACATAAACATCTCCTAAAATGATTCAACCATTTCAGGAAAATAAGATCTAGCCACGTGTTAACAAATGTTTGTGTTTCAAATTGCCTTCATTGCTAGTCCTTCCTTTCCCCACTCCCCTTCCATTTTTCACGTCACTTCAAAAAATCTAGTGTGGGGCTTCCTAAATAACATCTTTTTAACTAAGGTAGGTCCAGCTGGAGAGAGTGGATCTGTCTGTTCAAGTGGCACAAGAGCCATCTCTGCTAACAAACTTGCTAATCTAGCAGTGAGTTTCTCCATCCACGTTCAGTGCAGAACGCTGACCAAAGCCTCGTGAGAAGGGATGCACAGGCTGCAGTCAGGGAAAGGCCTGATGAATGGCAGGAGGGAGGAGGTTCTCATGCTTCCACCACAGAAACAGCTGCCCTGGGAACTCCCTCGAGTACCTGTAGCCACACAGAACAGGAAAAGAATGGCAAGAATGAGAAGTCCATGTACATCTGCAGATCAATGAGCTCATCTGGATGGAACAGATGTGGTGGGGTAACCTGTGCCACAGGAGTGCCGCAGTGAATAAGAAGGAGCTCTTCAGAAAGAAGGAAAAGATGCATTTTGGGCAATGAAGCTGGTTGAATTCGAGGAGATTTGTCTGGGAACTCAGGAGACACAGGACACAAGGTTATGGGCAAGGATTAGAGGACAGACTAACAGAGGTGACATAAACAGTGGCTTGATGAAAGACAACAGCAAAGCTGCAAAAAGGAAAACTGATTAGACATAAAGACATCTTTTTTTCACCACAAGGGTGATAAAATATTACAACAGTTTCCCTGAGAGGATGTGGCATCTTCTTCCCTAGAAATATTCAGAATGAAACTGATCAAGGCCCTTAACAGCCTGCTCCTAGCTGACATCTCTTTGAGAGGGGGCTGGACCAGATGATACCCAGCAGCAGCTTCCCATCTAAATTATTATTTTATTTTATGAATTAATGCAGATATGTGCAGGGTGTCAGTGGGAAATAAAATAGTTAAATACTTGTCATACCTTCAGAGCAAGTTGTTCCTTTGGTGTTTTTCTTATTTGTTACTCTGGATCATGATGTGTTGCTTCTGACGTATTCACCTCTCTCAGCAAGAAATCTGCAATTTGCTTAATCTTATTCCAAGTGCCTGATTACAAGCCTTAATCACTCAGCAGGCCTGACCATAATTAGTATCTGAGGATCTTTCCTTTGAGAATTGTGAGAAATGGCAGATTCAGCAATCTAAAAAATATCTTTGAAATAAAATATGGTTTAAGCCTAATGGTAGGAAGAAGGTAGAGCAAAAGACAGTTTTATAAAACTATAACTCTGTATAGATAAGATTCAATTAATGAGATGTGAACATCCACATTGTTTATATCTGAGATAATGTATCCAGGAACTTTTTATTATTAGGACACAGTTTCAAATAAAAGGAGAAATCTAGGATTAGTGATATTTATTTTAATCCAAAACTGCCTGTAAATCTCCATTGGTTATGTGGAAAGAAATGCAGCCAAGGGCAACTATTTTACCTACAGATACTGACACTGTAAATATCTACATTACATTAAATAATTCCCAATTTTCAGTTCTTGCTTATGTCTGAGTCTGGGTTCCAGTCTGCATCCATGAACTTGCGCTTTAGCCTTTTTTTCCTGAAGGCTTCTCCTTTTATTTTAATCCAAGTTTTCTGTTCTCTGCCTCTGTTTCCTGATCCTGGCTAAACCAAGTGAGTCAGCCTGCAAGAATGTCACAAGTTCCTGTATAGACTGATGGAGCTGCAACATTCTGAAGTGTTTCTAAGAAATGAATATCAGGATAGTAATATACACTGTTTAGAGAGCCAATTTCCTGACAAACATGCTCTGTCGATGCATGAAGTAAACACCACAATAATCTTGTTAATCCACAGCATTCATAAAATATTTACATGCAGCTTTGAATTTGTCACAATACTTTAAATATTTAAAGTGGTATCACTGGTAACTTGGAATCTCTGCAGTACTTCACACCCAGACTTCTCATTTCAAACTTTCTGCAGACACTGCCAGATGCTTTCAGCAACTTTTGACTAGTTTCTGCACAACTGTTGCATCTTGTAAGAGTGCATTTTCTTCCATTAAACAGAAGTTAAAACTAAGACTTCTGAAAACAAGGTCTGTAAGAATCAATCCTCCACAAGATGCTGTAAAAGAGTGCTTTTTATTCCGTTCACTTTACATGAAACATCTAGTGGTGCTGCAATACAATTTTTAACAAATTTTATTCATGCTCCCCACAGAAAGCGAATGAAGGGAGGATGCCAAAAAGGTTCAGGCAAGCTTGAGAAAGAGCAAATGGAGATATCTAAGACTTTGAAACATGATCATTTTCTGGAACATTGGACAATGCAGTAAATGGAGATCGTGTAGTGGGGGTAGGGGTGGGAAAGGGAGCACAATTGAGAAGCAACATTACATTCCAATCCTATTTCACTCTTAATTCTGATTTTATGAGATTTATCTTTGATATTCTGCTCATTTCCCAAAGTTTTCCGACATTCATTATTTTGTGGGGGCCAAGGGAAGGGGAAGTTAATCCATTTAATTCATTGCTTAAATACAAAGAACAAGATCTTAGATGCAGAGGGGTGAAATTCTGTTCTGAATTCACTAAGTATTCGAAGACATGTATGTGCAGAGGGAAAAGAAATTACGTGGAAGTCCCTCAAAAATGTTGTATTTCTGTCAGGGTATGATGTAAAAATCCCACATAAAATAAGCCATGACTGCTTCAAGAACTTGTTCCAGGTTTCTCTGCAGTTTTTCCCAGCAAATGTTCTATTTCTAATAGGAAGTCTGTATAACACAATGATACACACATGTCCTGTTGGGTGAAGGCTCAAGTCACAACTGTAGAGAACAGCTGTGTTCTCTGTGGTTTTTCCTCAAAGATCTCAGAGAAAACAAAACATGAAAACACAGCAAGTCCCTTTCTCTTTGTGCATCATCTCTACCATATATCTGCAAACACATCATTCACTATCATTTTTTTGTCTTTTTCCATTTTTTCACCCCCGGAAGATCTAACCAAAGTTCATTTCCAGGGGTTTGGCAACCTACCTGGAAAACTGTTTATTACCTTTAAAGTCTTTGATCAGACCCAGCAGTTTATATTGCCTCCTTTTAACACAAGTACTTGTAGTGATGACAGCTCCAAGTCAGAGCCAAGACCCATAAATCACTGAAGGATTTTGTTTAAATACGACCATTTATTTTTCTTGGCCTGTTACTTGTTGCTTATATTCAGCAAGAGTCAGAATATAGAGGGTAACACTCAACAAAATAATTAATCTTAATGCACACAAGTCTTTTGATACAAATCATCTAATTTTCCGTAAGACAAAGAGGTTGTACAATAAAAAATTAATTTGGAAAGCCTTCACTCGTTATATTGGCATTTTATATTGGGAGAAAGAAAGCATAACATGGTGCAGCATTTTCACTGGGGACCTTACTATAAATTGAGTCTGAAGAGGAATTCATAACCTTTATTCCCTTTGCTCTCTGGTCTTCATTTACAAGTGATACATCTGTTGTATAGCTGGAAAGTTGATTAATGCACTTACATAATGTGTCTTGAGTACTTCAGAGAAATGGGGTTTCATTGGAAAAAAAGAACTCTTTAAAGGCAAATCGTGTCATTTGTGACAAAATCTCTGAGAAAGGAAAAGATGGCAGCTGATGACTGCAGTCTGCTCTTCCAGTGGGTGTTGTTAGTACTGTTCCAATGTCAAGTGCAGAACTGCACTCAACAGCTCTCACTCCAAATGCAGAGACATCTACAGAGGCTTGAGCTTTGCACTAGCTTTTTTTAACCAATAGAAAAAAGGAAGAAAGGAAACTTCACTCTTCTATTGCAAGTCTCCTTTTTATTCACTCAGTCTACACTTTCAATGGAGTACACAAGCACTCATTTTTCCCACCAGCTAAGTAAACAAAGACACTTTCAGGAAGAATAGAAACCCCCTGTTTATGATACTTTTGAAGCCTTCCATTTATGGCTGACAGAAAGCACATGCAGTAAAAAAGAGGACTCCTAAATGGAATTTTAGCTGCTGTATTGTTTTTCTCATTAAATCAAATTGCCATGACTTTGAGTAATACAATTCAGGCAGCATTCAAAGACAAACACTCAAGGGCAAACACACAGCTCTTAAAAATGTGTGAAAATTTATAAAGAAAGTAGTCTAAAACATTGCAGAGCCAAAGTCCATCACAGTAAATGTGAACTCTTTCGTTTCACTTTGCTTTTACATTGTCAGTTTTAAACTGCAGTGTTTCCTCTCTTTGGCTCTCATTCCCATGAAACAACACAACAAAGGTTAAAAGGATGGTATCAAGTGTGCAGTATCCATCCATTCAATATTTAACTTTCTTATAATTAAAAGGAAGACAAAATTATCCAGAACCTGAGTCAAATCAGACATTTTATTAGTCAAAAACCCCACCCAAAACAAGTCTTTCAACATGCAAACAAATCTCTCTTCAGAAAAATAAAAAGCGATTATATGTGAAAACCACCCATAAAAGAGGTTGGTTAGGTTCTCACAAGAATTTACACAAAGGAATTGATAAACTGGTGCTCAGTCTTGATGCAGTAGGGTAACAGCAGCAACCAGCAGCAGTGCATCAGCTGGTTCTTGCAGGAAAAAAGTCCTGGTGGGCTTATGTGTAGCATGCTGCAGAATTGACAAGGCTACAAGGCTGCTTGTTTAGTTTTCCAGTCCAACACAGGTCATTGCTGGAGGCATGGTATAATATCAGACCGGCTGCTTTAGAGTAGTGATTTGTAATGATGAAGTTTTTGCTCTTGCAGGAGAGTTAGGTTTTAGAGCAGACAGTCTACCTAGTGCAAGCACCTCATAAAAAAATCATGGCCCTGTTTTCTGTCATGGCAAATGACAGGTGAATCTTCTCCTCTGTGTTTTCTCTTGTTCATATTCCCTATGACTTTGATATACGTCTGTTGTTTTGTTGTGGTGCTGTTTTTAACCTACGCTTCAGTTTAGAATGCAGATGACACACTGATTTAGTGCCAAGATTTTTTATGTGTGTATTTCTATTTATGTCTATATACACACTGTAAGAGATATCACAAATGATTAGAAAAAGGAGGGATACGTTATATCTTCCAAAATGAAAAGTAGATTTTTCTACCTTGAAGTGGGGAATCTAAATCATAAAGTCATTCTGATACAGAGATTAATTCTAATTAGGATCTAGAGTAGAGTGAAAAAAAGTATCGATAAATGACTCCCCTTCTTGTAGAGGTTGTTTTAGCTTGGAAAATACTGCTTGGTTTGAACCACAGCTCCCATTATATAATATAAGATGGGAAAGAAAACAGTCACAGGCAAAGCAATTGTCATAACTAAAGGATGACTCAAAAATCTTGTCCTTTCAAGAAGGATGATTTCAGCAGAGAATCAGAATTTTAGTCCTTACAGAATGCCTGTGAATATGGCCGGCTATGAAATGTCTATTCACCTTCAAGCACTGAAGCAGGAACTGCTGTACCCAAACACCTCATTCTCTCATAATATGTACAGTGAGAAAATCTAAATCACCTCTGTTATTTTTCAAAATTCCTCATTACCTTTTAACCAAAAAGTGACAACGTGTTTGATACAGTTAATTCTTGAATTATGATGTCTCAGCTGTCCTTGAGTGACATGCAAATAAGAGTACTATTACCCACAGACTTAGCATACACCCACAGGTTACCACTCTGCAAGCAAAAATGTACAGGATGATGAAAACAAGAAGTTGTGGCTGTATGAAACGCATCTTTAGCTACTTTTTTCAAAGGGAATTTATCACAATCCTGGTAATTTTTGAAAAACAAAAAATTGTTACAAACATCTGCTATAGTCTCTAATTCAATACTCAGGTAAACTAATTAAACACTCAAACCTTCAAATTTCCTCCAACTAATGGACTCCTGAGCTTCTCAGCAAAGTCTGAAATATCTTTAGTTAACACATAAAGCTGCCCTTTTTCTGGCTACAGTACGAAAATTAAGACATTAAGTGATTCAGAATATTGTATTCCACTGCTCATTTTTGCAACTTTTTTAATACTATGTGAGGTATAGTGCAACCTTTATCTTGCCACAGCTTCAGCAAAACAGAAACTGCCTGTCCTTTTACACGTCTGTGCTCTGAGTTTGGAAGCTTATTCAACATGAAGTCATTATTTCTGTCTTACAGATTTCTTCCCTCTTGTTTTGACAAAAAATCCAACAAGAACTAGCAAAAGATACAGTGGATTCAGAGGTTTTCCATGGGCTGAATCAGTCAGCAATTAAATAAATATCTTGCAAAGCCTATGTCGGCCCAGGAGATGCACAAGCCATCGATTCTCCTTTGCCTACACGTGGATCAATTTGCTGTACACAAGATCTAGGAGCACCAGAAGCTTGTCCTGAATGCAGCAGAAACTAAAAACAAAATCAAAAGTTAGGAGTACTGTAAATCCATGAGTCATTCACACACAAGTGTTTATTTTTGAGCTCCTCTGTCAAAAAAAAACTCTGCTGAGTTTCTCTTGTGGAGGATGTGTATGTAACACTTGCTATTCTTTAGCAGCAGTGTTACTTAAAAAGATCTGTCTGAAATTAGAGTGGGACTGCAAAAGACAACTAAGAAGAAAACAAGGAAAAGAAGGAAAGATGATTGCTTTAGGGCAGAATTATATCAGTAGCGGGAGAAGAGATTCAGCGAGCACAAAAAGCTCACCACCTGCATCTCTTTTAATGCCTCTTGATTCCATTGCTGTGAGTGATTCATAATCTGTCCGAGATGCTTTAATTTAGTGTTTCAGCAAATTCTGAGCATTTAATGATATTTCTTGTCAGAGAATGGAGCTATGAGTCTAGTCTTTGAACAAACAAGTCAATATTATGGTTGTTTCCTTGGTTTTACAATTAGGGTGTATGTTTTCCTAGAAACCTCACAGCAAGTGAAATCTCTCTTACAACAAATCAATTTTTTTGGTAAAGAAAGTGAGGAACTCTTGTTATGTGCAGCTACCCCCTCCTTACACCTGTAAAAAAGCAAAACCTCAGATTTTTGCAATTTGTATCTATGGTGGTCTGATTGCATCCTTTCAGGGTCCCTCTTCACTTGGGACCTGCATTAAGGCCCTCCTCATCAGCATCAGCAGAAGGTTAGGATGCTCACCTGCAGTACAAGGTGCTAAACCTCATGTCCCAAATCATGCACAGCAAGGGGCTTGACCTCAGTGTGATACTAGCTGAGCTAATAATATTATACCATTGACTCTTCAGGCATGGATGGCATGTGGTTTCTCTTTTCTGTTCAAACCAGATATGTTTTAGAAGAAAAGTTTTAAGTTTAAAGAAAAAAAAAATCTCCATGCTAAACACATTTAATCTGAACATTCCTGACAGACTCCCATGCCAGGCAAAACATCAAAAGAATTTATTTTAAATAGCTTGTAATCAGTCCTTTTTATGAAACTAATTAGCTTTATAAACAGCTTTCTAGGCTTTCAGTGGATTATTAATTTTGATGGTTGATTTTAGCAGTAATCCATTTCAGTCTCCTTAATAGAGAGTGTTTGATTCTGAAAAGAGAAGACTTGATGAGCAGACTTCAAATGTTTTAAAAGCTCTTGCAAGAAGCTGGTAATAATGTGTTCTTCATGGATAAACAAGAAGTAATGGACTTAAATTGCACTGAGAAAAGTCCAGGTTAGTAATTATCAAAGACTTTCCAAATGGTAAGGGGAAGTGAATCCCTGAAACACTGACTGGGAGAAGTCTGGTAACTTTGTCATTGTAGGCCACTAAGACTGGGCTCAGAAAGCATCAAGGAAAAAGTAGGTATAGCTGATGCTGTCTCGGAATAGAAGGATGAAATTGGCATTGTTTCTTCTATGAAATTTTTAACATCCAACCAAAATCCAGCAACTGTATAAAAAGGTTATTTCACAAAAGATTTTTTGCAGATTAGTGTTAGAATAACCTTTTACATGTGAAGGGTTTTGAACATTTATATTTCAGTGTTGCACTCTACTCTTTCTAGAAATAAAACTTGCCTTCCTATGCAGCACTTTCCCACACTGTTGGTGTAGGGAATGTGATTAAATCACATATATGAACCTTGGCAACTCAGTTCCACTCCTATTGAATAATTTTCTTTAGTTTCATGGTTTCATTTTCTTCTGGAGTTTGGACTTCATTTACATGGTGTGTCTTCTGTATTTATGTTCCCTGTGTATCAGGAACCTCCATTTCAGCTCTTGACGTCAGTAAGGTTTAGTCATGTATTTAAAGTCAAACAAAAATTCTCTTGAATTTCAGCCTTGCTTAATACTGTATCATAAAGGCTTTCTAAACAAAAATTGAAATACTTGAATTGAAAAAGAATGCCTTGTAGTGTACTGTAAAATGGCAGAAATGTGGGGAAAAAATGGTTCCTGAATTAATTTATGTCCTAATTCACTTAAGAAGAGCCAGAAATTCAATAACATAAAACAAAATTAGCAAAAATTATCAAGATCTAACAGATTTCAGGCCATGCAGTTTAAGAGGAGTAACATCCTCTCTTCCTGGAGGTATCTACAGTATAAATATAATTTAGAACCTTTACATACCTTAACCTTAATACATAGTATATCACTGTGCAGTGCTGGGCCTTTCAGGATTTTTTGACTGGATAAAAAAGATAAATGTGAGATTTCCCTCAGCCCTGTTGTAGCTTAACTGTGTTCAGTGAGGTTAAAGATACTCAAAACAAAGCATTTAGTCAGGATGGGTGGTAGCTGCTGGAACATGTTGAAAATGTCAGCACACAGAGGGTTTTTACTCCAGGTACCATTTCAGTCACAGGGTACTTCCATACTCTTCCATACTCTGAGACTATTTTGGTGCTGAACATCTGATATAGCTAGCATGGAGTGATCTGTCCACTCTCCTGATACTTTTGGAATCATAATTTTGTCAATTCTTTGTACGGGCAGACTTAATTTGACTTCTCCTTGAAGAAATTATCAGAAGTCATTACAATAAAATAGAAGAAAACTCCTTTATGTCCTTTTAAATTACAAAGGAACCTTCACAAAAAGAAGCAGCACTTCCCATTATCTCTTGCAATCAGAAAGCAATATGATCAATTGAACAAAAGATGGCTAAAACATTAACTCTGTTGTTAATCCCACTATTGTGGCTACTCCTTGGCTGAGTTTGTATTTAAAAGTTTGAAGCCTTCTAGTCTGAATGCAACTGATATCTTCCTTTTTGCATTTAATAATAAAAATATTAATGAAAAATTAACCTTAGTTTTATTTAATTATAGAATTGTAGCTAGCTAGCGTTTGAACAGAATTAAGCCTGTCACATTTAGCCATCAACCCAAAATAAGCACTCACAATTTGTATGGAAACTTATCAAAAATACTCTGGGCCATCACACAAATTGACATGAAATACAGATTATTCAATTGTTTTAGGTTCTGCTTTAAAATTATGGGGTAGAGTTGCAAATTTTTACACCCTTTTTATATTTGTGCATGAAATTCTAGTGAATGGGAAAATAATGCTGCTTCATTTGACTGCAGAAAGCTCTTTTGTTATTTGTGTTAGTAGAATGCATTTGAATTACTGTTACAAGACTCCTTTATATCTTGTGTTTGTATTTTATCAAAACTCAGGATTTTTAACCAATACTTCAAAGGTTCCATTCCTCTATTGGACTTCTATATACAGTCGCCTTTCAACATTTTTCAGCATGGAGGTTTACCCCCATGCTTTCAAAGCTGTAAGGTAATTCCTCTTCCTTCCCCTGCACCTAAGAAATATTCTGTAGCCTGAATTAAGCCCTTAGACTGTCTGGCACTTGGAAGTGGAAGGGCTCATGCTGTTGCATCCACCTGCAGCAAAACACAAAGCTCTTTTCACAATGCACAGGAAGAAAAATGGACCAGCACTCGCTTTTCTTGGCTGCTTTGTCTCTGCAACATTAACTGAAATAAACAGCAGTTGACTTATTGCTGTCCCTTATGACTTGAAAGTACACAGGAAAAGAGTCTTTCATTTGAAAGTGACATTTAAACAGCCATTTCTTGAAGTAGACCCATATTTAAGGAGGCAGTGTTTTCAGCTGATGAAGTTCAACTTGTCAAGACATTTTCAATTACCTTCCTAGGCATAAAGATATAGCTGGTGCTGAAGTGACACCTTTATTGGTTTTAGTTAGCACCAAAGAGACTAAACCAGAAAACAGGGGTCAGAGAGAACAATTTTGCTTTTTGTGGGTTTGCCCACACACACTCTATTTCTTATGACATAGCCTCAGGCCATAGTTCAGGAAACTAGTTGTGGACAAGAGGAATATGAGAACCATGCTGGATTGCCATAGAGGCAGACAGAACTCAAGGCACAGTTAAAACTAAACACATAAGAGCTGCTGCTTCATCTAGGGCCAGTCGAGTGGGCAAGAAGGGCTGGAGTACACAGTACAGTAGTTCATGTGATCTGATCAGGTTAATTTGGAAGGCTGTGAAACAGCGTTCCCCATCCTCCTTCCCTTGCTCATTTATTCGCACACGGTTAGGAAAGTCGTGTTGTGTTTTTAATCAAAAAACTTATTATTAACTGATTTTATGTACTGATACAGAATCTTCTCAACCAGAATTTTCCTTTTATCCCTAAGAAAGATATAGAATCAATCACATTGAGTAATGAACCAATATTAGAAAATATTTTGCCAATTCCCTTCAAGCCACTGAAGCAAAATAAAAGTAGCTGCTCATATTTTTGGTTTGTAACACTTCCAGTTTTGCCACGTGTCTGCTCTTTTCTGAGATGAAGAAAACCATCTCTTTCAGAGTTATTCTCTTAAATTACAGAGAATAATGAGCAGAGTAGCAAAAGCCTGTCAGACATTGTGGTTAACTGAATGTCTTGAAGGATATAGTTTGATTCCCTCATGATTAATCTCAGGGACATTAACAATGTCTTCCACATCCAGGTTGATGTCTGTTGTGTAATACAGAGTCTTCTTGTCTTCTCATTTTTGTTGAAAATGAGGTTTTCCTATAAAAAGTTACTGTCTTGAGACTTTTACACAACCTGAATAATAAGGTTTTTCTGTGAAAAAAATTGCAAATTTTCTTATGAAAACATTTCCTTCAAACACTCCTGTCGTCTTTTTCCTTAACTTCTACAATAAAATTTATGAAATTATATCTTTATCAGCTACAACATATAATCCCAATTCATGAATCTATAAATTGCAGGGAATAAAAATTAACAATGTTTGTTCACAGAAATAATAAGTCTTAGTCACATAGAATAATATTTTCCTATTTATTTGACTGATCTGAAGCTGCATACACAGCAGTGTTGGTTATCTAGCTCTTACAGTTTTGAAATGACACATGAATTCATTTTCATTTTTTTAAATATCTCCTAAAGAGAGTTTCAGAATGTGGTGTGACTCATTTATCTACACAATAGTGGGTGTAACAAAGTTATTTCCAGTTATAAGCTGTATCTGATAGACTGGAAAATATTTAACCAGTCTATACAATGCAGCATGCATTTAAGACTATATGATCTTAATGTTTTGATACAGTATAGGTGTTCTTGTATTGCTGCATAATAATCACAACTGTGTTACATTTACCTATCTGCTCAAGACCTGTAATGGACAATTCTGTTGAGGAGTTCTCTGTGGAATTGTGAGCCAGAAAAGCACTAGGTAAATCTTTCAAAAGAGAAAGGAGTGAAATTCTTTATATCTATGGATATCTTGCACACTTTTTCTGAAACTCTTAGGAAAATTTTAGAGCTATAAATATTTTCAGTGTTGCAGATAAGGGGCATAAAAGTAGTTACAGGTGAAATTGTTATTTCCAGTAATTGAATCTGAAGACTTAAGTTTATTTCTCCAAAATCCCACTACAATATTTAGCCAGCAGTTCAAAATTGAGTGCCTCAATTTGCATGAGAAACCTCTGGAAAATATAGGACAGGGATTTATGCCACATAACAAGACTTCCAAAAAGTCAAGGTCTGGCTCATGAATTTGACTAGCGCATGTTAAGGAAATAGATGCAAAAGAGACATTTTCAGCATGGAAATTTATGTTGGACTTATTCAATGAGAGCAGACATCCTGTCCTGTTTCTGCACATCAGACATAAACAATTATTTACCATTGCTTTAGGTATCAAAGAGAAACACTGAGCACACAAAGCAGTCACCCAGGAATATTCAGCATTAACAAGCTTCTTATTTATACACAGATAAAAGGCACCTGCAGCTGTATTTCATTGGAACAAAAAATGACCTTTGGTGACCAATCAGGCTAATGAAAGAAAAGTTTTTCCCAAAGGGCACAGCACAGCCCACATTTCCCTCCAGAGGCAGTCAGGCTGGATTTAGGTAATAAAAATGTATTCAGCCTTCCTCAGACCTTCTCTGTTAATTACAGCGCATTGTGTATGCTGCATCTGTGCTTGTGTACAATAGGATGCAAATGAAAAGAAATTACAAGACTATTTTTAAAAGGTAAACAAAACAGTTTGGTCTTGCAGAACACACGAAATTGAATATAGCACCAAGCCCACCTGATAACAAAAATTCTGGGAAAATCCTGGTGGTGGGGGTTAAACAGGAACCCTGTTGGATGAAAGCAAGATGTGGTGCTTTTTGAAGGCAATTTTGCTGAACTGTCTGTATTTAACGCTGCTGGTGCGTGGCTATGATGAGATAGCCACAACTCTCACAGAAGTCTCCCGCCAGGGGGAAGCTACTTCAGCTCATGGGGCCAGACGAGAGAGTGGCCACTCACCCAGCCCGGTGCTGTCGGCACACGGGCACACTCACGCAGCCAGCGGCGGCAAACGATGAAGGAGGCAGGAGGAACCACCCCTCAGCATGTCCTGCTCGTCTTTATTGCGGCGCGGGGCGCGGAACAGAAACGTGCAGAACGGGGGCAAGATGGCGGAACCCCGACCCCCCCACGTGTTACCCCTTAAGTACAGGGTGTTCTCCCGGGTGCGGGCAGGGGGCGGGGCCCAGGTAGGAGCTAGGGGCGGGGTCACGGGGTAGGAGCCAATGGCAGGGGTAGGTCCAACGGGACAGGTCCAAGGACGGAACATGCCAGGGGGGGTAGAGAACGGGGGCAGGTCCATTGGCCAGCCAGAGCTAGGGGGGTGCTGCAGGATTGGGGCTACCCCACAGGATACAACAGTATTAATAACGGGGAGTTGTTCTCCAATCTATTTTTCTTGGAAGTAATTATGTAGACATCATTTGCCATGGATGGCACACCACAATAAATAGGTACAGTCAATGGTACCTTATGCCTACAATAGTCCACGGAGCTCACTAATACATTTTCTATCCATCCACCTGATGAAAACATAAGGTGGTGTCACATTCTTGCATTTGGATCTGTGAGTTGTAGAATGCTGATATTTATTATTGCAATGTCAAGACCTATGTCAGGCCCATCCAATTTTTGTGGACAATAAAGTACTACATTTTGACCATGAAGCTGGGCCATATCGTCTCTTTCTCAAAAACACCTCAAAAAAAACAATTATGTAGTGCTTGGGGTTTGTATTTATTGTGATGGTTGCTAAAAGCTGCTTGATATCAGAGTAGTCCTGGTGAGATAGATTGTTCAGGAGATGCAATCAGAGATACCTGATTAATACACCTATCCAAAGTACTTATATAAATCCTGTTCCCAAAGTACTAAATACCACATCCTCTTGTTTAACCTCAGAAAGATCTTTGAAACTTAGAGACCAACTCTTCATCTACATTTTCATAAAATTTAGATGCAGGTAAGCTAAATGTGGGTTATCCAAGAAGTAGCCAAAAAAGCAGATACTGGAACACAAGTCTCTGTAAATTCACCTCTTTTCTGGACTCTTCTTTTTCTCATTTCCCTAACTGTGAAGTTTATCTATGCAATGCCATTCTATGCTACATATTTCTCCATCTGCTCTAAGAGCTGGCATAGAGAGAAGAAACTCAGGAGATTCTGGAAATCTGGAGATGAAGTGAAACAAGAAACATAATCAACAGACCTGCCAGGAACAAGAGAGAAGGCAGAAGAAACTCAGCTCATAGAGCACAGTTTCTTATATTTCCTTAGCTGATTTCATACTGTGCATTATGGTCAAAAGGGGGAAAAAAAAGCATTCCAAACTGATGTCAAAGAACATAGGGATATTTTTTAAGAAACAGTAGCAGCAAAGAGCCTCTTTTCCACTGAAATGTATTGAAAATGTGCAGTGTGTCGGACTATTTGCTCTCCGAGTCTAAACTGCATAATATGTTTCTCTCTCTTTTTCTTGTCTCATTTCACAAAAGAAATCAAACAAAGAAGTTGGCTTAGCTTTTCCTATTGCTCCATTTTCTGTTCTTCTGTTAAGAATCACTGCCTTTCTACTCCCAAGGCCCCCCTGATGGATAGTTCAAGAAAAGATCCGGAAGCAGACTAAAGAGAGTTGCTTTGATGATTGATGACACAGAAGCCAGAAAGCTCCAAAACAACTTGCTGCTAGCAAAAATACAGAAAGGTTTTACTGGCTTCATTAATACAGATTAGCCTTTTTTTTTTTTTTAAAACCCAAAAAAGCCTGTGAACAGAAATCCAGCCCCTCAAGGCAGGGTGTTAGAAAAAAGACAGTCCTGGGGACTCTCCGTTTTCTCCCATACACAGGTCAGATGCACTGTGAGTCACTGTAAATTTAAATCTCACACAGCCAATGTTGTGGATCTTATGATTATCACAACGGTGTTAAAGACATCTGCTTCAAGAATGATCTTCTGTGCCAGACCCAGGCAGTGACATGACTTTAGGTCTCCCCCAGCTGGAACTGTCCAGAGTGACCTTCCATATCATCTACGCACATCTTTTCTGAGTCTCATGTAGCATCTAACACCCTTTATGAATCATCATTACCTTTTAATTTTTTTTTTTTTTTTAATTCAAAGTGCCTGCAATAGTGTCATTAATCATTATACCTATTCATCTTCAAATTAGTTTTCAGTTATTGCAGGGAATTGATATAAATTAATCTAAATGAAAAGCCTTGGGTCAAACATCGTGGCTTCAATGGTTTCATGATAATTTCTGATTACCATGCATTGCACCTCTTTCAACTGCTGTCAGTGCACACCTCCAGCCAGAGCACCAGGAGAGACGGATTCCTCTGCAAGGTCCTGATAAAGAGGCCTCATCTGTCCAGCTCTTCCAAAAATCTTTTCTGCACTGCTGCACAAGAAGCTCTGGTGAACCATAATATTGCAGTAAAAACTAAATACCTCACATCCCAAAGGTATGGCACTGGTAGGTAAGAGGTGTCTTGCCAAGGTAAAAGGAGAGAAAGGCTCCTTTAACTGAGCACTGAGAAAACTGGAATGCCACACGCCAGCATTTCTAGGACTATTACCAACTTCATCCTTCCCCATGCAGCCAGTACATACACAGAGAAGCCATCAACAGGGTTTCTTAATTCCCTGTATGCAATACATTTGACCCTCACCACTTCTTCTAACTAGAGAAGAACTACTGAACTAGTCAGTCACTTCATTAGAATGCCACTAACAAGTCAGACGTAGTTTTATAAAACAAAGTGTAGTACAACTAATTATTTATTTTAGTTGAGTTTAGTTTGTTCTGTGAGGAGAACTGGGCACAGTTCTGCATTGACCTGTGGCTGTAGACTTTTTTGGTTTTTAATAGTGTCCGGCTACGCTTTTCCTGGGTATTTTGCTCCTGGTATTGTGGACTGCATCATATACTTCATATTCATTTTGTAATAAAACACAAGCAAAAACTACATAGGGCCTAAGAAAGAGCTGTATGTACAAGCAGAGATTACCCTTCCTTTCTCACCAATCTATATTACTTATCAATTTTAAATACATAATCTGGAGCTCACATGCCACTGAGAGTAACCAAAACCAATAAGAAAATTTGACTGGCTCCCCTTTGGAATTTAATTTCTTTTGGCAAAATCTTTACTTTTTTTTTTAATTTAAAACAACTTCATTTTCCTTATTTACATTATTAAAGGCTTCTGACAGTAACAGTGCATTTAAATTTTTAGGCCTGTGACATCCTTATTCTGTTTCTAATTATAAGGCAGGACTCCCTGATCATGTTTAAGTCCCTTCCCAAATGCATAACTTTGCATTTACAGCCACGTTTAGTAATAGGTAATTAGTTTAAGATCAATATTATAGTTGAAGGAAACACACTGAAAATAATTGAATTCAATAACTCTCACACAACCAGGGTAGCTATTCCGGGCTGAATTGGGCACTTTGGATACTCACTGTGGCTGTATTGCACTTGTCAGAGATGTCCTCTGACATTCATTTATTTTAAATACTTCCTTGTGCCTATTCTGGGGTTTTCTAACAGACATATTCACCCTCCTGACTTATAATATGGAACAAAATTTGGGCTGTACTCCCAAAGGCATTTAGCAGTACAAATATAGTCTACAATCTGACCACGGACGATCAGGGTGCAGGCTCTGGTTCAAAACCTTTCCTGTACCATAAAACTCATAACATGTGCCAAAGCAGCTAGTACTGACAGACCCTTTCCATGGTCCTAACTGCTTCTGGAAGAGTCTCCCAGGGGAATGCATTGCCATCTAAGTAGGCCAGCGTAAAAGCAGACGATGTGCCCTGAAGAATGTCAGGTTACTGTCTGTAGGGCTTAGCTGAACCTAGACCCATAACTTAGTCATCTCTGGTGGTATTCATTCCGTTCTCCTTCTCTTTTCACCCTCTGCAGTCTTATACCTCAGATTGTGAGCAGTGCAATAATGGATAGATTTTGATATTTTTTTTTTTAATAGAATCCATAGTTATTAGGCTAGGTGTACATAATTACTGTAGCCACCTCTGAGCTTAGGACTCCAAAGTAGCAAGAGAACTGATGACCCCGTTGGACTGTGCACACCATGCTCTGCACAAGCACTTAGTGCACAGAAGATTTAGAGTCTAAGTAAACACAATGGCCAGAAGGTAGGAAGAGTAAAAGCAGACTGATCAGCACCTAGACTCAGCTAGGAAAAGATTTTGGGTGTACAGCTCCTAAGCCATTAAACAACAGTGGTCATTCTCATTTTAGCTCAGTAGCAAGAATTTAACAGTCCTTAAGATTTTTTTTCCTGAGCTGCTAATTTTCACTGGTACCCCCCAGCTCCACAAAAAGAAACCTCATAACATAATACTTGATGGGAAAAATTATTTTTGCAAAATTGTCTTTCTGAAGATGTGACACAAGGAATAAACCACCAAGATTAGGTTCTGTGAGCATTGGGGGAATGGGCAAAAGGAATGTCTGCAGTGTAATGATGCGGGCAGCCTCACACCATTACTTTCAGTGCTATTGATTCTGATGTATCCATTGTATCAACCTCACTAAAAAAACAGTGAGATTGTTTTGTTTTCATTCTCTTTCTTAATGACTAAGAATATAAACTTAATTTCAATATGTATACGTTTCTTGAACCAAGTATGTGGTGTTCAGCTTGTCAGCAACTGTGACATGCTCTTGCACACCAAATTACACTATCATTTAAAAAAGCTGCCTTTTCTGTTCTTTCTTGTCATACGTGCATAACTCAAAACGGTTTGTAAGAAACACTATGTTCATTTGTGGTACTTGTCAGGAAAGGACAGAAAATTTTAGCAGGGATTATAAATTAACACCACTGTGGTTATCCAAAACCTTTACATTCTACTAGAATCTTAAACATGTGGTTTAGCTTCCACTAAAGTCAAACAGAAAACTAAAAATCAAACTGCCTCAGAGAGATGTTTCATGTTGTCTTGGCCATTGGTTGGAAATTAGGATAGCTATTACAGTAGTTATGCAGCTGGAAGTATTTAAAGAAAACAGCAGGAAACACAAAAGATTATTCAGAAGAGTCAGTTCTGGATTAACCCTTCCAGTGCATTGAAGCTCACTATACTGCTCTTGTTCTGACTCAGAAGAAGGTCAGACTTGAGAGAAAAAAAAAATTAAAACCTGTGTTTTTCATTAGTAGAATATGTTTTGTGTAACTGCCATGTCACAGAGAGCTAGACAGCAAGGATGAACAGTAACAATAGCCACATGAAAATCCACATATCTTCCTTTTACCCTCTGTCTGTACGGAAAATTATCTGCTGCCTTAAGGCATGCTACTCACATAAATAATTGCTGAGAACATGGTACAACCTACTGCAGGCACAAAGTAGTGAAGCAGTAATAACATGAAAATTACTTCAGCACAGAGTCTATGAACCATGGAAGTCCCACATGAGCACTGAAAATAGGGGTTTAATTGTAACATAAGTGTTTCTGCTCTGCAGAGAGAGAAATTCTACCCAAAGAGAGCCACAGGTCTGCACCATTAAATGTACATCAAAATGAGCCAAGCAAAAGCAAGCGCTTATATTATGTTGTGCTTCACTTTTCCCTTGTTTTTCAGTACACTGAGGAGATACTGCTTGAGAAGCTCTGGTAACTGGTTCCTAGAACAACGCTCTATGTAAAGAACACTTATTTTTGCAAGACCTGGCAAATGAGTTTAATTTGAGCAAACTTGCCCCTGAACTTTACAGTATTCTCTGCTTTATCACATACAAATTTTAAAAAACCTTTTTAGTTGTAATGTGGAATATTTACACAAGCCCCCTTTAGTACTGCTTTCTTGAGTCACACCAGGAGTGTGTATAAGACTTTCCCATAATCTCCCTTCTATAGTGTATTGTCTTTATAAGTCTACTAAGCAAAAACGGGAGCTTCATGAGCAAACTCTGTCCTGCTGCACAGAGATTTATTCCAGTCACTTTAGAGTAAGTGAGACTGAATGGATGCTGATTTCTGCCCCACTCCTGAATCTATCACAAGGAAAATAGTTTAAATGTCATTTTGCAATAGTTTTTTTTCCAACATCTGGACAAAAAAGTCCAGTATCTTTTTTCCAAATTGTCATTAACATTACACAAGACAGCAATATTTATTTATTTTTATAGTTTTGAGTTCCCTGCTGGAACAATTTCCTCTGACACAATTTCATCATTTCCTCATTGAATTTTTATGGCTGCAGTGAACAGTGCCAAAGGCTTTACCCAATGTAACCTCATAAGCATCTTTCCACTCACAGTTTCACAGCACTGAGATTATAAGTAGGTTTTTCAAAGCACTTAAATGACTTAAAATTTTACATACATTCCCTAAAAAAAAAAGTGGTGGGCATATAGAAAGTTCCAGGAAAGCCAGTAGGATGTCTAAATCTCACAATGGTGAGGCAGCTTTCCATCAGCCAGCTCCAGCACTAGTGGCAGTTCAGCCACAGCAATATGGAGTGCAGTTTGGCAAAGAAGCCTAGAAAAGTTTTGAGCTGTGATTAAATTGTTATTAGTACATGGGCTGCCCCTTAACTGCTGCTATAAATTACAGGCAGTCTGCCACAAGCATCACACCTTGGAATGGGGGTCCCCTCTTCTGACAGTAACCTGCACTGTGCTCTCCACAGTCCTGAGACACAGCTTGCCAAGACATAAATGCTAAATATTTTTGCTGAGAGTAATTCCATTAATGAACAGGGCAGTGGAAAGGGTGGCTCATATATACAATATTCAGTCCATCAAGACACTGTGTAATATTTTATTAGGAAAAAACAAATCTGTAATTGAAAAACAGCAAGTGGCTTAGACACACAACAGCATTACTATGCTGGAGGCTTGTAGCTAAAATATTTTGTCTTGCTGTCTGTCCCTGGCAGGCAAGGACATGTATATAGTCAGTCATTTTGACACAACAGATCTGGCAAAGTCACAGTAACTCAGACTGTCAGAGTCATGCATCCCCAGTACTCCTCTGCAACTTTCCTATCCCCTGTACATACTCTTATGTGGATGCCTAACAACTTTTTTCTATCCTTAGAGGGAGGAGAAAGACGAGTTGAACATATGCCTTAATCCAAAATCCCATAACTTCTTAACCAAAGCCTGGAAAAAAAAGTAACCTGTTAAACATAGTGAGCTTCAAAGCCCTAGCTCATGAACAAAGTGCCAGAGTCTCTAGAAACAGCAGAGGATCACCTGTGCCCTCGGGTATGTTTGGAAGAGACTGAGGAAGGGAAAAAGAAGCACAGATACTTGAAGTGCAGCAAGCCATGCTTCATGTTCACAGCAGTCAAAGGTACATCTCAGCTCTCCAATATCCTGGCTCAGGACTCAGTACAGACAGTTTATATGAAGGAGACACCGATAATTAATAGGTCTGATCTCATCATAGAGGTCAGCATAATTTTCTAGGTAGGAAATCCTGTCAGGTAAAGAGAGGATTCATCCTATTCCTCAAGCAGACACAGCTTAGCACATGCTTTGGTAACGCACTAGAATATTTATGAACACCATGCTCATATACTTTGTCAGACAGGTAATTCGACATTCCTTGGACTCCTCACATTATCTCACCTCTCTCCAGCAGGCTGCTCTCCAGCAACGTTACATTGGAACACTGGTGTTTTGTATGAGGCATTGATTATGCAGAATACCTTTTATATCACCATCAGTTCACTTCATCACTCCAGACTGCCTTTCTCTTGTCACTAGCCTCTGTGCTTCTCCTCTATCCAAAACTATTTTCTCTGCCTGAGGCCATCAAAACTATCAAACTCTTTTTTTTAAACTGGAAAAAAAAAAATCACTTCTGTTCCTAACAGTCCTTAGTATCTGCCCTCTCTTCCTCTCAAATGCCTGTCTGCTCCAGGCACACTTCTCCTGTCACAGTGTCTCTCCATCCCCTGGATCTTTCATTAATCTGATTCTAACCACGTACAGCCAGCGACATTGTTTCCAGGAGAATTGCCACTGTCTTTGAGACAGGCACACAAAGCAGCAACAGCATCCGCTGTGAAGAAACCTGGAGTCAAATAAGGGTGTAACAATGGAGATAAACAGAGACAGAGAATAAAATCTCCATTCATGAGGTAGATTAATGCTGGGCAGACAGTACCTCCATCCAGAAACTGAGTATCTGTTTCTTTTTTATTTTCTTTACAGTTTGGCACTGCTTTACATAGCTCATCATGTCAACAAAGTGTTTGATTTGAATTTTATCAGGCACCGCAGGCTGACAAAATTAAATCTAATTAGCAAACCCCTCTGCTCCTGAGCATCCAGTCCAGAAAGATTTTACCTTCTAAACTTAACTAACTATAGGAATTAAATCTCTTTCATCCATTACAGCTTTTATAATACCCTAAAATATTTACAGAAATTGGGTTGTCACAACTTCAACTAGATTTTCAAAAAGCACCCACCCAAAAATTCTTGCAGATTTTAAAGGCCCCATGTTACCCACAGACCATGGTGTCAACCAATAAAATGATGTCAAAACCAGCTNTATATATATAAGGACACATATGGCTTCACAGAACATCAAACCTTAGACTTCCTCAGAAAATAATACAGCTATCAGGGCACCCAGCAGAGCTGGATCAGTCTGCAAGGGACTGGGAAATAGCTCTGCAGATCCTGGCTCTGATGTTTACTTGCCTACAGTGAGCTTAAATACCTCTGCTTGAAATTGACAAAAGCTGAAGTCACAACAGTCATGGAGCCAACAGCCAGAAGCAAAGGAATTTACAAGGAGAGATTTATATTAAATATTTATACAAATATATTTGTGTGATATTATAAACATTCATATATATTTATTTAAAATGAACCAAGGATTCAAATTCATCTCTTCTTTGTGGACAACAGCAGCAAACATAGGATAGAAAATCAGGTATCTGATTTGTACTTTTTTATAAAAAATAATCATGTTGAAGCTTTGTGATTTTCATCAGCCATAGCCAGATCTAAGGTAAGTAACTCAACTTGGCTGCTTCTGATAAAAGCAGAAGCCATAATTAAAGCAGCTCATTGGCATAATATATTCAATACTTTTACTAGTATAAGCACATCTACTTAATAATCAGTTGACTTAGCAGGTTGTTTTAATTAACTATTAAAATGAGTTTTATGGCTCTGGAATATGAGAACAAAAACCACCATACAAAGCAGATCAAGACCACATCTTTTTATGTGGTACTGGATTAAGAAACTGTTACGAATTTAATAAAAATCAAAATTAAAAACATAGAAACACATTTCACTAAGCGAATAAACTCCTGAATTGCCTGTGTTAAAGAACTGAAATAGGCATATTTAAAATCAAAGAGGTTTAAAAATTATATTTGTATAGCACTGACCATGAATTCATGCCTATACAGTCAATCCTTGCACTAAATATATTGCAGAAGACAAAGTCTTTACCTTTGTAACTGATTGCACGTGTCACAAGTTTATTTTCAGAACTGAATCAGAACTAGGATACTGAGCATTAACAGAATCTTTAATTCAACCAGGAAATTCATGGTAGTCTTTTACTGATATTTGTTTGGTGTGTAGAAAGCTCAAAATTATTTTCAATAAAGGGACAAAAGGAAATTAAGAGTATTTTATGGAAACTATATCCACAAGAAATTAACAATTTTTCCCAATATTTTTACAGAAATGAAAGATCTGCACAATCCTTTTGCTCATTCATGTTACAGCTTTTGTCCTAAGACTGTAACACCAAACTGTAATGCAGGCATATTATTGCTTTATATGCCAGAAAGTTTTAACCTTGAATTATTATAATACATCACTGTCTAGCAATGAGTTATTGTTCTCTTCCTGTACGATGGTAAAGTTGTAAAGGAAAAAAAATTAAAAGTCAAGAAACCTGAACGGATATTCATTCTTGCTCTTCCCCAGAGAAGCAATTTTTTTCATTAGTGGACACTTAGAAAGATTTTAGGAGGGGGCAGAATTTACATAGTGAATATAAAATTACCATAATTCTGAGAGTTGTTTTGTTGTTCTTAATTTACCTTTCACAGCACACTCAAAAATAACCTGTGGATATTCAAGGTGGTGTGAGCTGCAGACTGAAAAACGCTTCTGAATATAGAGGAGTAGGGATTAAAATAATTTAATGTCATCACTGTGGCCAGATTAAAAGAAAGAAATCTACACAAATATGCCTTCAAATCCACAAGTATCAAGGAAATAAGAAATAAAGGCTTCTTCTCAATTAATAAAATGTTCATTTCTACTCGCAAATGATCTATCAAGACCAGAGACCCTTTTGCCTCAGGAGCTAGATCCAGTTAGCAGTAACTGCATCTGTAAAGACTTCCTAATTCATCAGTTACATTTCTGGTCCAAAAAAAAAGAGATAATGGGACCTGCCCTAGCTTCTCTAATGTTAAAGGGACAAGCCTGATGGCTGCCACTTGCCTTGAAACTGATCCTCCACTATTCAAGACCAGGCCTGTGATCCCTGAAGTAATCCAGCTTGAAGAATATTCCCATGGGACACAAATTGCCACATGTAGGTGATACCTTTGTTCTAAACATGCATTCACATAGGATCTGGTCTCGTAACACCCTCATACCAGATCTTTGGAAGAGTAGATTTGGGGGGCACCTTGCAGGGAATTCCCACCTAGTGACTCACTCATAATCTTCACTTTCAGATTCTTTAAAGAGTCCTGGCTCCTCTAATAGGCTCTGAAATACTGCAAGGGCCTTAGGCATATGCAAACCACTGACTATTTCATTATACATTTTACCTGCAAAATTTTTTATTCTTTTTTTTTTTCAGTTTCTTTCTGGCACAGCACTTTTAGTAGATCTTTTCCCCTTCTTCATAACCCAGCAAAATAAGTCTTGGTACTATGACAGCAGAAGAGAGAAAAAAAGGCGAGGGACTGAAATTCATTACCATAAATTATAATATTCTTCCTTCCCTTGAGGCCTCAATTAAAAGCAGTAAAAGGTATTAAAGACCAAAAAAAAGAGAGTGAAAAAGTATTAGAAGAAATATTTAATGCTGAACTTTGTTTTTAGTCTCACTCTTCTATTCCCAGGTTTGTCACAGATTTTAAAAAAATCCTGCCAGCTAATATTGCTAAAGAATGTTTTATAAACATTTATATTTGTCTAATTCCCTCCCTATTCTTACCTCCTCCAACACAGCTGGAATAGTACATGTCCTTGTCCATAAATAATTTCTTCTTGTTTTACAAAACAGATTTAAAATGTATCTGGGAAAGAAATACAATGGAGCAAATAGATAAAATAGTTACGAACCCAATTATAGTTCATTATACACAGTGGTGCCAAGCTCACAGGCTGATTTTGTTCACTGGCCAACCACACCCAAATTAAGCGTGAGAATTGATAGAAATCATAAAGATTTCTTACCTGGATCTTTCTGAGAAGCACTGAAGCCCTGGCTGTGTTCTAGAGCAAGTTCTACAAAGGATAAATCTTATCGTGAGTTTGAAAGTTCTCCTGACTTTTTTACATTTTTTTTCTTCACCTACTCTACCCTCCATTTTTCTCTTGGCCTGCCTTTTTTTTTTCCCCCTCTTTTTTTTAGTTTGGTGTCAGAAGCTTCACCTTCCTAATCATTTCTTCAGGTCTGTAGCAGGAACATCACCATCAAGTCATGTTTTTTCCTTAGGTTCTCACATCCAGAAGAATATCTTTCTGCCGAACATCACCAAGATAGTGGGTCTTTTTGTCTCTCTTTCCATGTTTAAGCTCTTATCTCATAGCTGAAACATCTCTTTCTCTTCAACATTACTCTGTCCATACTTGTTCAAAATGATGCCCAAAACATCAGTGCTCTGATAGGCCTTGAAACTGACCCTCTGCCATTCTGGTAGAGTACTCTGTCACAGGGAATATTTGTAACTAGAGGAATCTCATTAGCTATACCAATTCTGTATGGTCCAGAAGATCCAGAGTCTAAATGCATGTTTTGCATAAGTTTTGACTGAATGTCAAGGGGTAATTTTGGATTATACAAGCTGTGATTACATCATTCTCCCTTTGTATTTTTCCACATGCTTCTCTTGTATTCCACCAAAACTTGGGCACCAATTTCTTCCATAACATCTTCACATTACTCCCAGGCTTCCCCTTAGCTAAGGAGGAAGTATATGTACGTACTTCTGAAAATTTTTCCTTTCTCTTTAAAGATGCCTCCTCCAATGTTTGCACAAATATTGATTACTTTTAAATCCAGCAATTAGTGGCCTGAGCCATAACAATCAAACACTGATTCTTTTGTTCCTTTCACTATCTATATACTAGAGCTATCTCTAGCTGACCTTTCAACCCTAAATTCACCATGAACAAAGCAGTGACTTCTTCTTTGTTATGATCCGCTTACTACAGATTTCTGTTTCTGTAGTTGGGGTTAAACTTGAAGTCTGTAAACTTTTTAAAAATACCTGCTTACTTATGACAAGCTTTAAAGATGACACTGGGAGACAGAATATAGCCTAAAGACAGGTATTTTTTTGAATCGCAGCTAATGGTTAGAACTAAGAAAAGGATGATAAAAACTGTCTTTCAAAGATGTGAAACTGGTAGTACAGCATCTGGTCTGGGAGAGGGCCACCACAAAGCCTGTGGCAAGGATTCAGCCAGAAGCCAGGTCCAAATCTGCTTGATCTGAGGTGGCAATGGTGTTTTTTGTTCTTGAAGAGACTGAATTGACTGAGTTCCCATCCTCAGCCAACTTTTCTTTTATATTAAAAGTTGGCTGAGGATGGGAATATGGAGGGTCATTTTGGACTCAAGATTATGTTAGTTCTCATCCATTCATGGGGAATTTTTCCTGCCTGACATCTGCAGGAAAAGAGTGGTTTTATTTGGTTTTACTTTTAATTTAGAATTATCAAGGCTTTTTTCCCTTCTAAAGAGCAATCTTTTTTTTTGTCAATAATTACTCTTCAGAGCTATTAGATATCTGTAGTAATCATGGTTTGTTTTTGGTAACAATTTGACCATTCACAACATATACTATTACCACATTTCCACGAAAATCCTGGAAATCCCAATATGTTATTTATAATTCTAATTCCTGATAGGTTAAGGTACACAAGCTGACTCTATGAGTCTGTTAAAAAAAGGGTGCATCAATCAAATATCTAAATGGAAACCCTGTACCTCAAACCTACTGTGAATAGACCATAATCCTAAAGAATGCCAGTGATTTCTGCAGACTACTGTATCACTTGCAGTTTACTCTGCTAGTTCCACTCTAAATAACCTTTCAGTACTGTTGATTTTTCAAATAGATTAACATTTTAAAAGAACAACAATAGTAACAATAGTATTTCCCAATTTCTAAATTTTCAGGTTCCACAAATTCATTTCCTTGCCTTGCATATTGACAGGAACAAAGATCTGCAAAAGGCAGCATAAACTGATCAAACTTTTATCTAAAAAATTTTTAAAGCTACATGAAAGAGAAAAATTAGAAGTAAGGAGGACTTATTAGTTGTGCCTCTAGTAAATCATGGAATTGAACTCAAATATGACCTATCCACCTTATCAGCAAATTTCAAGACATTATTTCTATGTGTCTGTTTAAAAACAACATCAGGACTCATTGCAGATCTTTTCCCTGTGTTTCAGTTTTCCAAACACTGAGAACATCAGCTGCTTTTACTTGCAAGAACATCTGTCTAATTATCCAGCCATTATGCCAACATTGCTTTTAATTTGGTTTTTATTTTTTTGTGCTGTATGTTTAGGTCTAAGTACTTGCTGACATCATTCTTAGTCCTTTTCTCACTTCTATTTTTAACATCCCCATTGAATGCAATTAATAAAGCCCATCCACAGCCTGTGTAATTTTCCTGAACAATTATTTAATATTTTTGAGCTTATCTGGACTTCCCTGCTAATTTACCTTCAGTTTCCAAATTCTAGTGACTACTAATATTTTGCTTTATTATATGATTCCTTTTCGAGAAAGCTTTTCATGGGTTTGTACTGATATAATTTACTGGCTTTTCTCATTCATCCAACTTTGCTTTGCAATGATTTGTGAGATGAGACATAACAAAGATTGCTTCAGGGATACTACCTTTTCATCCTTCTGCTGGTGAGCATCTGTGAGAATAAAGCCCAAGTGAGAACAGCTCACAAACCACAAGCTGTCATATGTCCCTTGTGATCTGTATCTGCTGCAGAGTGCATTGTAACTTTCTCTGTTTCTTCCTTAAACTGTGCCAGAGAATGCAAATTTTTTTGTTCATATTTTTGTTTATATACATAAGATGATTTCTCCTGCCCTTGATCCTCAGCACAAGCTCACCAGCATCACAGTTTTCTGCCTTTTCAGATTGGACCTGAAAGGCTCAGCTCCTTTCTTACTTTCCACATTGCCACACCAAGTCTTTCCTCTCCTCCCACTCTTGTCACAACATGTTGGGAAAATAAGTTCATGATTATCAGAAGCTCGTCATTTTTCTGCATTTTAGTTAGCACTCTGTAGAGTGCTGAAGCTCATTGCAACACTATTGCTCCAGTTAAATACAGATAGGGAGGAAACAACTAATACTTGAGGTGCTCCTGTGCTGAGACTTCACAGAACTTAAGTACCACATAAGAAAGGTAAAACTAACAGGTCTGCCTATTTCCCAACAGATTTTCTCAAAGGCACTACTTTCATCAACTCAGCTCTGTATGCAAAGATCAGAGCAGGAACTCAGACTCACTTCCTGTTATATATACATATATAAATTTCAAATATAGAATTCCGACTCATTGTTATAAATGTGACCTATTACTCAGTGCATGTATAAAATAAACACACAAATATCAATGGATATTGATAGCAATATCCATAAAAAATTCCACAGAGAAAATACATGGATTAGACTATTGGTTATATTTTGCTCTAAAGTGCTCCTCAAGGTCCTTCCCATAATGCACTCAAAGGAATGGATCATTTTCCATTATCCATCACTTAGCTGACACACTTCACTACAGCTCTTCATAATTCAATCTTCAGGGATTCTCAAACATTTGATAAGATGCAAAATTTTTCATCAGCTTTTCTTTAATTTTTTTCTCTTGAATAGAACGAATATGAGCAGTGCTTGTCATTTGTTATTAATGGAATTCAGTGAAACGCAAAAGAACAGGATAACTTCCACCATGTTATCAACTTAAGAAATCTATATACCTGACAGGAGATACTAAATGTCTGAAAAAAAAATGAGGTTTTAGAGAAGAATGAATTTCACAATTATTCAGGTGTGTATCTGGAGATACAAGTAAATTAGGCAACGTATGACACAATATCATACTGTATAATTTGCAGGTTTAGGGTTCTTAAAACCTTTCATTTTAGGCAAAATATGTTCAGAGATGTAGCATGCCTTTAGACAAGTTTTGTTTTCTTGTTTGGGTTGCTGCTTTGCAGTCACTGGCATTTCTGTTGCATAGGTTTCTTCTAAATTCTGTAAGCTTCTGCCGTTTTAATACAGTCTTAACAGCTTCAGAGAAAGGCACGGGCTGGTTTCATTTGCAGTTTTGATGAAGGAGAAATGGGGGAAAAGGCACTCTATCATCATTATACTTGCTCCAAAGAGCCAGAAAATTCCCCTCTGGATGCCTGAGACTTGGAAAGTGCAGTTCTTCCCAGTGTGGAAGCAGGAAACTTGGCAAGTCCCTCCACTCAGTTGTCCTCAGTATCTGGCTCCTGTCTGTGCTCATTGCTCAACTCCTCACCTTTTCTAAAATTGTCTTTATAGGAAAAAAATTACTCAAGAAGATTAAGCTCTCAACATCTGGTATTATAAAAAACCCCTAAGAACCACTATAGTGGATTATTATGAATATTTTTATGCTTACTTTCTTCTTAGAAACAGCAGGAAATGTAAAAACAATGAAACATTAACATAATATCTTTAGGTTTAAGTCTACTATACTCGGGGCCAAGCTTATATTTTCATTTTTTTTTTAATGAACAAAAAGGTGCCTGATTTTTATATTCACAAGTTTACCAGTAAATGATTGAATAGATGACAAACCGTACTTTAGACAAAAAATAACAGAAATGGCAGAAGCTCCTGCTGGGACGTTAAAGAATACCCAAAGAGTACAGTCTGGGGATGTGCAGCCCTGCCATTACTTTTCACACAACTCTTGAAGCCATTTGCTTGTAGCCAAGTATATGAATGCAGGAACTGCTTGGTGAAGTCCAGAACAAAGTCCTCAGGCTGGACTCAGCATAACAAGCTGCTACAGGCAGAGGGCATATCAAGAAACACAGCAAAGGCAAATATTGGAGATGGGGCTAGTTTGGTTTCCAAAGTGTGCTTACTACTCCTCCCAGTCCTCAGATTTTTTTTCCTAATTAAGGCACCATAATATGCCCTGGATTAACAAACTTGTATGTCTCTATTTAACTGTAGCCGTGCTAGGAATCTTAATGCACATATAAGATGCGCAAAGCCTTCCTGTTATATAAAACTTATATAAGACACACTAGAAACTACTTGAAATATATAAGTAAATCCCTTTCTTCTCTCCTTGTTTTATTTCTTCAGTTTTCTGGGATAGATCAGCTATTTGAGCTTTTTAGTTTTGAGGTGAATCCCAAGAAAAGGATTACTGCAATAAATTCATTATTGAGGAAGAAATTTTCAGAAAAGGCAGATATTTATACACTCCTTGGCCAGTTCTTGGGGCATTCAGTGTCACTTAGAGCATCTGACAGAGATGTCCTTCAGGTCTTTTTTGCCTGCTTTAAAATGCTGAATAAAACACAGGCTGGTCCTGACTGATGCTGACCAGAACCTCCTAAGCACATACTTCTGTGACACTCAGAGTCAGGCACTCAGTCTGACTCCCCCAGTGTACAGCACAGCAACACTCAGACGTCATAAACAACAGTACTCAGGATTACATTGAGACCCTCACAGACCCTCCATGAAACCAGTGATTGTCAGGCTCTTTTTTCAGTAATTGGGGTTCTTTTCAAATCTCATAGAAACACACTTTCTTGTTCACATACTGAAGACTTTCAACCTGAACTGTGGTTTAAAGAGCTTTTTTTTCCCCATTTTGAGATGAGTACTTCCATGTGACTGATTTAAGCAGGATTTTCCTGCCCTTCCTCTTTAATGAAAGTATGTAAGCTATTATACCTCATTGTTCATATGGATTTCTCTTCTCTATTCAATTTTATCCCTGCTGTGGGAATGCCACCTGCTCTTCTTCCAGCAGCTGTCTCTTTTTCCAAACCTCCTCATGAGGATACAGCACATCAGGGTGCAGTATACATGCCATAAGTATGGTTTGAATTACATATCAAAACTCTTGCAAGAGAATAATTTGTTCAGGAAAACCCTTGTCAGGATGGTCTCACAACTAAACCTGCCCTCCTTTGCTGACTGTCAAGAGGACCACAAATCTCCACAATTCTAGAAAGTCTAGTGGTACAAAGATAGATCCTGTTCTGTTGACCAGTGGGAGCACTCATTCATCTCTGGGTTAATACGACTTACCACAAACCAAATGGGGTAAAAGAATATCACAAAACCTTCTTTATGTAGTTATGGGAAAGCTCAGCACATGTATCTAAATCTATTCCATTTGTGCCTGTCCCATTATAAGCTAGCCAAATGCTTGAACAAAAATGTTGATTTCAGATATGGTATCAGGTTTATTGACACTGAGTGACTTCATCTAATGGTATTGGCTTTTGTTGTGGTCACTGCTTGAATTTATAGATTTTGCCATGGAAAGTCCAAAAACCAGTACAGAAGTGCATCAACATAATAGGAATCATAATGCTTTTTGTCTTATTGCCCAGAGTCCAACAGGACCCAAAAGGTGGTCCTGCAGGGCTGCATCACTGCACCACTCTCTCTGTTTGTACCCACCTTCTGCACCACTGAGGGGTAACTTCTTGACTGTGCAGGTGATTGTGCACTGGAACAGGTTTCCCAGAGAGGTTGTGGAATCTCCCTCACTGGAGATATTCAAGAACCATCTGGATGTACTCCTGTTCTATGAGCTCTAGGATGACCCTGCTTGAGCAGGGAGGTTGAGGCAGATGCCCCCACTGTGGGTCCCTTCCAACCTGACCTGTCCTGTGATTCGGTGTCTGGCAGAGCTGATGGTGTCCATATAGCAACAGCTGCTTGTATCCACTCCCATTTAGCACTTTGGGAGTTATGAAGTCATCCTCCTGGTAGAACTTAGGAATTATTGGCTGTAAGTCTTCAGCCATGTCATCTGCATGTACACTCAGACCTGCTAACACTGCATTTCCTCACAAAGCAAACTGGGCTCAACAGGGGAAAAGGAAACAAAACCCAACAAGTTATACTTTTCAAGTTTGCAAAGAGCTTTTCTCATGGGAATAGAAATGGAGTGTGTGGGCAGGAGCCTCTCATCTGCTTTTACTGCAGTGGGGAGGTGAGCAGGACACCAGGCATCCCCCACACCCAGGGCTTCAGCTGTGCGGGCTTGGGGCCAGCATCCAAACCACACAGCTGGTGGACTTAAAGGAAGCTGTAAGGAAGAAAGCAAGAGTCAGCCCCAGCAGAGGATGCCCCCTTGCAGCTTTCTTGGGAGCCAGTTGTAAGTGAAAGTTTTCTCACACTCAGATCCTGCCTGAGCTGTGGTACAGCAGCATCTCAGCTGGGGTGCAAGGCGGCCATCTAGACCCAGTCCCTTACCTATGGACCAGCGCCCCAGCCTAGCCACAGACCTGCTTTGTCACTGCAACATGGGCTCTCAGCTGAGCCTGCAGCCATCTCCAGGCCTGCAGGATTGTGCTTAGCTTCCCACTCCCCTCCCTTTGTGGGGCAGTCTGCCATGCTGCTCCCAGACAGCAGTCTGCAGCACAGAGGTACAAAAGAGTGCAGGAGAAGAGACAGGAAATTGCAGGAGCTTTAGCTATGTTGTCACACATTTAAAACAAAAAATTAACAGTATCTGATACACTGTTTTGCTGCTGGCCAAAAATGAGTGAGACAACCTCTCTCTATTAGTCTGTTAATAAATGCTGCACACTGTTAATTACGAGGCCAGAGAGAACACATTTTTTACACATAGCCCTTGGGTGATAAAATCACCAGTCAATATGCATGTATAACTGTCACGAACATCATTGTAACCCCATATGTTCTCAGGTCTTAAAGGCGCCATGTGAATAAGTGCTGGAAGGGCTTGGCTGGTCATAGCCAATTATGACCAAGAAGGTCGTAAATCGACACACAAACCTAGGTCTATTAAAAAGCTATTAGATCATCTACATCAGCCATTCAGCTGTTCTGAAATTGGACTAGGGCAAAAGTCATATGTGTGCAGTCTAACGCGTGTGGTCTGATGCCCAAACAGTCGGCATTCAGCTGTGCTTTTCCAGCAGAGACATCTTGACCTGCTCCAGAGGCTCTCCAGAGACAGAGCTCTGTTGTACAACATACAGCATACATACAGAGGTTGTATGCAACCTCTCTCCAACCAGTTTGCAGTTGCTCACCCCTCACAACCTTCATTAGAATCTAGAACCTGTGTTTTTCTTCTGCTTGGTATAGGAAACATTTTCAGGTGGCATTTGATGCAAGCTGTCATAACCAAACGTTAACTCCAGTATGGACAGAGATAGCGATAATCTGGTATATCACGCCTGGGTTTATAATTTCTCACTAAACTATTTTGTAACAGTTTATCCCTCCAGCACTAGACAGAAGAGAGGAGGCAGACCTCCAGGCTAATGAGGAGCAAAGTTGTCACTTAAATATGAAGTCAACAGTCCAGAGACCTTCCTTGGACCCTTGGCACAAGATTAAGTGGAACAGAGAAAGGCAGTACTGGTGTCATGGGCAGAGTGGCAGATTTGGAAGGCTGGCCCTGGTTTGTGCTCACGCTGCCAGCACTGCAATCACGACTTCATGTCCAAACGCTGGACTTGTGCTGCTCTGCGTTGGAAGTACCTCATTAAATGCTGATCTGAACTCTGCCATCCTTTCTGCTGCAAGTCCCTTTGTGAGGACCTTGCTCAGTTCTCAATCATACTGACAGGGTAAAAGTGCCTTCCATTCTCTATAATTTTTTGTAGGTAGTGGGTGACTTCCTCTGCTTTTTATATTTTAATTGCTTTGTCAAAAAGAGTAATTCAAGGTCTTTTAGAAAATTCCCAGGGTGGTTTCACCACAGTTCCACACATGACCTCTTCTCCTCTCAGAGAATTGCAAGAATGACTTTTATCCTTACAGCACCAAAACACTTGTATGCTTCACCTCCTTTTTTTCACATCTCTGGATGATTGCACCAGCATTCCTTGTGTTCTATTTCATCCAAGAAGGAAAAGGAAAGGTCAGTGTCTCAATCTGTATATCTCAACCTTTTACAAGCATTGAAATTCAAAGCAAACTATGTTTTTAAAATAATATATTTCTGCAAAGGTGAATGAGACTCAGCTAGTGCACTGATCCTTTTCCTTCAGTTTAAGGGATTTGAATTCAAATTACTCATTCTGCCACCTTGTCTAGATTAATGAAGCTGAATATAGAAAACTTTAAGAGAGATTATTGGCTTTGTGCTGAGAGTGGATGAAGTGCGTGGTCCCACACTAGACCTTGCCTTCTGCACTAATGACAGTGATTTATCTCTGGTCTTTCATTATTTAAAAATAGTTCGCAACCCAAATTCATGGCAATGAATTTGAGTGAAAGACTTGACTCTATAAGACAATATGTACAACTAGCATTGCTTCAAGAAAATAAAGGACAAATTTATGACAGAATAATATTTAAGCATTTTGTTCTAGTCATTTGTATTGCAGAGCAGCAGTTGATCCTGTGTAGGATCCTTGTTTCAGTACGTTTACAATTGTGCAAGTGTTTTTTGCTTGATATAAATAGCAGGCTATTAGGAAAGTTGGTAAAAATCTGGTTGTGTCTACCCTTATAGACCCTATCAAGGTACTTTTCAAGTTTCAGTCTTCTCTTTTCTTCCAAGTCCAAGTAGCAGACTGTAGCTAATACCGAAAATTTCTTGGAAGTAGCTTTTGGGTTTATCCTTTGCTTCCTGTGCCATCCAACAAATTCTTCTCCTCATAAATTTCACTTGCAATGCAACATGTATTTGTGTTGCTAAGACTATTATATTTGCCTTCACACAGGGCTGGGGAAGAGGGAGGTAAAATCTTGACTTCTGCCTGCAAAATGATCTTGCCTTCCCAGATTAGACTGTAAAGCTATACTTCACATACTGGTTTTCACTAACCAGACTTGGAGGCTGGTAGTATGCTCCCTCCCTCAAAAAAAATGCAAAATGGCTGATGAAGACTCCTTTGGGTTTCCTTATTATATGTTCCAAAACTAGAAGGTGCCCAGCAAAGCTTATTATTCAAAGGACTAAAGCCACAGAGATAGTTAATGTGTCCATGCAGGTTAGTGACTGCTCAACAGCATGATGGGAAAGAGTTCTATGTCTAACAAATATCCCACACCTATACCAAATAACAGTGTAGAAACTACCTCAAGTGCACTTGCCTGATGCAGAATCACAGAGCATCTTCCCTTCCCTAAATAGATAACCTCAGCACTTGCATTGTGGGTAAACAAATATTTTCACAGGTCTCTTCTCTTGCACATTCATAATAATTATAGTAGGTTTATGCAAGCCTGAGCCTAGAGCAGTGGGACCAGAGTTTTACTTCCTTAGCTTTAGAGGGTCTTTGCTCCTGCCCTTCTATGTTTCAAGCAGGTGTGAAGCGGCATGCAAGAGCTTGTTTCAAAAGCCTGGAGTATTTCATGTGAGCCTCTGTTGACTCAAAATTGATTTTGCAAGATTGCCAGGAAATTTTCCAGTTCAATGTAGCTGCACCTTTGAAAGGTTTAGCCCTAAGTGTCTAAAATAATATTTATTTTCCTGAATGTTAATGTTTTCTATGAGGGGAAATTAGCCCTTTTTAGGAATAAGAAACAGACTTCATTTCTGTCATTTACTCGCCATCCTTTAGCATCTCTAATTGTGTCGTCTCCCAGCACCACTTCAACAATTTCTAAAACCTCCTCAGGCTTTCCTCTAGACTTGGAATTTTCAAATTTAAAAATCCCTTTTGATTCTATATTCCAGTCTGGAACAGGTAAACAACCACTGATGAGTAAACATGGTCTGCTGCTAGCCAGTCCGCCAGTCCATAGCTTCCCTGATGTTTCTCACAGGTTCCTGCCAATCTCTGATATCACCTTATCATCATCGTGTTAGATTGAAGCATTATCTCAGTTGTTCAGAGCATGGTGCTGTTAACGCCAAGGTCACACATTCGATCCCTGTTTGGGCCATTCACTTAAAGAGTTGGACTTTATGATCCTTGTGGGTCCCTTCCAACTCAATATTCTGTGATCCTGTGTTATTCCCTGTAGCTTTCCCACCTGTGATCTAATTTCAAGTTGTCTGGACAGCATAATATCAAACAGAAAATTGAGGGACCCTTGATGCTCATTAGGAAAACATGAATATTTCATTTATTCTCCTCAGCATGCCCTTTTCACATTACTGAAAGTACATTAGAAACTCATGTGAAAGCTCACACCATTTCTGCTCCAAGTGCTGTCCAACCCAGTCACATCTTAATGATTGTCATTCCCTTTCTCTTACTACACTGAAGAAATTAATGCCTTCAAAACCAGTTCATTTGGTTGCCCCAATATGTTTTTGTGTTTTGCTTTCTCTTTTTCCCCCTTCTGTCTTTAATTGACAGGCTCGTGCTCTTGACAGCTAAAGAACAGTTCAGTTCCACTAGAGAAGACCCCTCCACAAATCCAAACCCCTTTACCCTTAAGGCATTTTTGTGAAAGCAGCTGCCATGAAAGCAATTTGTTGTTGATCTGAGTCCAAGAAATAAACACTCTGTGTTCCATATATGCATATTTCTGAGCTATACTTTAAATGTCACATAATTTTAACTTTGTATATAACCGGAATGTTTCTCCCTGAAGCTTATACTTTTGCATTATGCATTTATGTAAAATGCATTTAGCCAGGAGTAATCCTTTGAAATTCTCATCTTTATTCCACAGGGGAAAATTATGGACTGGCTTCTACTTATACAAATCCAGAAACAGTTGTCTGAGTTACTATATAATTTAATTCCTTAATTTGAATCTAAACTTAATGCCACCTTCTTCCTTTGTTTAAAATTTGATTGATAGATTTAAAATCATCCTATAACTATTGTCTTTGATTAATATTTTTAGAGAATATATTTCCATTTTGTCTTTTCATAATTTTTTTCTGAATACACTATGTGTGTTAATTTTAATTCTGGTTACTTTTTACAAGATGCTACAGAATGATTTTTTTCAGTCTCATTCAGTTTGCCTTCAATTCTTTAAACACTCAACAGTTGCATTTGTTGCAACAATTTCTCATTTATGATGACACGTTTTCCTCTGCAGGAAATACTTTCCTGAATTTGATACTTATTCCAGCTCTGTAAATCTTGCAGCATGTACTTTCACCCTACTAGTCCATTTGCATACTTGTAATCTACCTTTCAAATTCATGGAACACTTGGTAAATAATCTCATAATACATTTAAATTTTCAGTCTTTGCAAACATTGAAAAACAAAATGAAAGTTTCAGATTTGTATACACCAGTAAATGATATATTGTTATATCTGATACTTTACAAAGGGATTTTCTAACTTTTCTGTGCAACCAAGTTTCAGCAACTTCACATCTTTCGTGGAAGTATGTTAAAAAAGTAGCCATGAAGCTTTCTCCCCTCTATTTCCCATAGGACTTTTGCAAAAGCAGCTGCGGATATTGAAGTCAAACCCGAAGGAAACAAGGACTATTGACAGGATCAGTGAAAACAAGGACTACTGACAGGATCACTACTTTCATCGTATAGTTTGGAAAGAAGAACTAGAAGTTCAGAAAACCCAGAAAAAATTATATTATTCTAGTTTTCTACACACCATTCCTATCTTTTTCTTTCCACCTATTCATTTGTATCCACTTCTTCCACTCCCTCTCCAGCTATCCCCTGCTGTTCATGAACACTGCCTCACTAATACCAGCACCTGCAGTTTAGACAGCTTGTTGATCTAATTTTTGCCACGGGCAATTATTGGATTTCATTTTAGAACTGGTCAACACCCACCAAGCCCACCACCAAAAATACTTTTGGAGAAATGCTATCCAAAAAGAAAGCAGCTAAAAATGCTTTCAGCTGATGTTCTTACATCTCCCATGATTTCAGGGATTTTAAAGCCAAAGGGGCAGGCACACTACCTCTCCTGTCCTTTCTATCACAGACATTAAGATATACTACCTAGGTAATATAATGTTTTTGAAGGTTATCAGTATCAAGTAGTACTCATGCTTATTTTCATTTCTGTATTACTGATATAAGAAGGAAAGAATAGTCCTTTTAAGGTGTACACGAAGTAAATAATATGAGATGGTCTGGTCTTGGTTATAGCACACATGGATCTGTTCTGCATAAGCTGTAATGAGCAAGTGTTACAGTGAAGGCAGTGCTGCTGTCACTGAGGGCAAATCCAACAAGTGAGAAAATAAATCCATCTAACAAATTCATTGTGGTAGCAATGCCCCACAATATTATATCTTCAAAAGGCTGACCTTTTTTCCGCCTACCATTCATTCCACTGTAGGTGGGCATGTCCTGCTCAGCTGCCTGTCTCCCCTGGGACACAGCTACCCACACCCCCTTGGCCTTCCATGGCCACTGACAGTCAATTTAAGCAGTGAGTAGGCAGCAGCAGCATTTGCCTTATATTTCATTTGCCTTGCAAATATTATGGTGGACTTACTGAGAGTGAAAGCTTACCAACATGGAAAAGGTTAGGGGATGTGGTACAACTCATTAAACCAAACCATCCAGAATACATAAGGCTCAGGAGAACAGGGCAGAAAAAAAATAACAAAGAATACCCAACATAATTTTAAAAATCCATGGTCCTTCACCCAAAGGTCAGAACCATGAACAAATGTTCTCTAGGGACACAGAGAGTCCCTAATGTTTCTTCCACAGAAAATAGACACAACAATACCTAACAACAGCTATTATGGCTTCAAAAGGTACAGTCCCCTGAGGATCTCCTCTCGCTTTCAAAAAAATTAAACTCTTTGATTTTCTTTTGTGGCGTTGTACAGCTTCTCAGTGTAATCTGCTCAGGAGTTGGGGCTGGTGACCTGTTTTATCTGAGTCACCAGCCTAAATCAATTTCAATCCCACTGATCTGATTTACTCCAAACTTCTCTTTTCACAGTACAGCTCAACAGCAGGTCTGAATGAAAGTTTTTTTAATCAAACTGTCCAGGCAATTCGAACTAAGAAAACAAGTTTGTATTTACCAGCCTTAAAAACTCCTTCAGGTGCTAAGGTCTGTGGTCATGTAGTCTTATGGACTTAATGGAACAGAAGATTTTCTGTAAAGTCATAAAATAAAGCACTTTGTATATAAAGTACACAAAACCTTCAACAAATTATATCCCTCTTTATCTTCCATCTGTATAAGCTACAATACAATGCACATTTCCATTTACTAAATGGATATGGCTATAATGTTTTTAAATGGTACATGGTTTGTTTTTATTTTATCAGTGTGAGAAGTAGGAGCAATTTAATTGACATTAAAACAGCAGTGACTTGCTATCCAGCAAAACAAATTGTGCAGCCTATTCCTTGCATACTGCTTATTAGTTTCCTTGGTAACTTGTAATCATTTGCCTTTCTAAAACAGATGAGATGTCAACAAATATGTACTGTAGTAGTGGTTTGATACATCAAAAACAAAAGTGCTGTAATGACAGCATAATAAATCTTAACATGAAAACTTAATGGCCACATTAGTGACATAATAGCCGTAGTCTCGGGTTCATGCTGCTCACCATTGCGTGCTTTTGTTTGACAGCATGGTTGTGACATGTCGTAGTACATGAAGCACCTACCAGTACATTCTCCAAAATCAGCTGCAGACTAAACATTTAAAAGCAATCATTTTATACACTAGTAAAATCCCACAACTAAATGATGTCAGCTCTTCCCAGGGTGATGCAACTAATAAGATGAATCTTATTCCGATACATTTCAGTCCTAGATGTTATGTCAACAAAGACTAAATCATTATATGCTGACATAGATGAACTCCCAAAGTCTGGCAACAAGATCTTTAATACTTCTACATATTTCTGACATGGTTGCTTTTCAAGGGAGAAGTATTACAGAAACCCAATACAGACAAAAAACCACCAGTGTTTCTAAGTGAACAATAAAGATGACAAAGGGAGTGCCTTTATAGTTTGGGAGGAGATAATGGTAGGTGATTTCCAGAATTTGAAAACAGAGTTCCACCAGCTGTCTGCATGATATGCAGTAACTGATGTTCCGTAGGGGTGGGGGGGGGGGGGGGGGAAGCAAAAAAAAGGATAAAAATAAAAAAGAGTTGTGAAGAAATGGAAGCAAAGGCAGGTGTGTACCTAGATTTCAGCAAAGCCTTTGGCACTATTTCCCACAACATTCTCCTGAAGAAACTGGCTGCTCAGGCATTGGAGAGTTTTTTCCTGGGTAAAAAACTGGCTGTTTGGCTGAGCTCAGAGAGTGATTGTAAATGGAGTTACATCCCGTTGGCATCTGGTCACAAGTGGTGTCCCTCAGAGATCAGTACTGGGACTCGTTTTGATTATTTTGTCAATCTAGTACACTGTCAGTCAGTTTGCAGACAACACCAGGTTGGGCAGGAGTGTTGATCTGCTGGAGTGTAGGAAGCTTCTCCAGAGGGATCTGGGCAAGCTGGATCCACGGACCAATTGCATGAGGTTCAGTAATGTGAAGTTCCAGGTCCTGCACTTGGTCACAACAACCCCAGCAGCACTACAGGCAGGAGAAAGAGTGACTGGAGAGCTGCTTGGCGGAAAAAGACTTGGAGGGGACTAGTGGACAGCCATCTGAACGTGAGCCAGCGGGTATCCAGGTGGCCAAGAAAGCCAGTGGCATCCTGGCCTGTATGTATAATGTGGCCAGCAGGACCAGGGCAGTGATCATCCATCCCCCTGTGCTTGGCACTGGTGAGGCTGCATCTCCAATCCTGTGTTCAGTTCTGGGGCCCCCACTGTAAGTCATACACTGAGGTGCTGGAGCATAATGAAGCTGGTGGAGGGTCTGGAACCCAAGTCCTATGAGGAGTAACTGAGGAAACTGGGGTTGTTTAGCCTGCAGAAAAGGAGGCTCAGGGAGGAGACCTTATTACTCCTCACAACTGCCTGAAAAAGGTTGTAGTCAGGATTGGAGTCAGTCTCTTCTCTAGGCAACCAGTGACAGGACAAGGGGAAATGGCCTCAAGTGGCACCAGGGTAGGTTTAAATTAGATATTAGGAAAAATATCTTCACTGAAAGGATTGTCAGGCATTGGAACAGGTTGCCCAAATAAGTGGTAGAGTCACCACTCCTGGAAGTGTTCAAAATTTCTGTAGAAGTGGGACAGAGGGACGTGTTTAATGCTGGTCTCGGCAGTGCTGATTTAAGAGTTCGATCAACTGATCAACTGTTTGGGTCTCTTGCAACCCAAACAATTCCATGATTCTGTATTTCTCTGTGTCACAAAGGCATTGCCTGAGCATGAAGGGGGCAAACCAGAAAGCTCAAAGTTGGAGCTGAAACTGGAGAGAGATGTGAGTACAAAGTGAAATGTTTCTGTAGGGGAAAAAAAAAAACCCAAAAGCAAACCAACCAAACAAAAAGACCCTAAACAAAACAAACAAACAAAAACCCCATGAAAAACATTGCTCCATAGCTGAAAAAGACAAGGGACATGGGAAAGTGAGAAATGACATGTAAAAACTTGAGGTGCTTTATGGCTGCTCCCTACTATCTGCCTTCATGCCTTGCAGATCTCCCAGCCCAGTAGTAGAATTTGTGGCGAATTACAAGGTAGGTGAAAACTTGGCTGGACTGTTATTACAAAAACCTAACCAACAGCCTAATAGGAGTAACATTTCTCAAGGGTCAATACTGAGACCAACACAGTTTATCATCTTCATCAATGACATGGATAATTGCACTTAAAGCAATTTCATGAACCTTGCAAGCTGGAAAAAGGTGCAGTGACTGGTAAACTGGAGGACAAAGCTGTCCCACCAAAGGACTTTGAGAGAAGGAAGAAACGGGCTGACAGGTACCTCATGAAGTTCAACAAAACCAAATACAAATTCATGCAGGTATGAAGATATAATACCCCCTGCACCAGTAAGAGTTTGGGGGAAATGGGCTAGAAAATAGTTTTGTGAAAGTATTTGAGGTCCCAGTGACAATCAAGTTAAATATAAGTTAGCAGTGCACCATTAGAAGAACCAGGGCTGGTCACTGACAAGAGAAAAGATCTAGGGAAGTGATTTTCCTCCTTTACTTGTCACATGTGTGGCCATACTTGGAATGTTTCATCCAGTTTGGTCCCCACTAATGACAAATACAGGCATACCATATTTTGGATTTTGGTGTAGAGTGTAGACAACATGACACAAAAGAGAGCAAGTTTGCTTGGCCTGTAGAAAAGCCTAATGGGAGGTACTGAGTACTGGCTAGTGAGAGACAAGGTACTCTTTTCAGAAGTGCATAGTAAAATGTCAAGAGGAAGTATATACTGATAGTAAGATATTTTAAGTAGTCTTAAAGGAAAACCCCCAAAATCTCACAATAGTTAAGCTCTGAACCAGGTTGCCTAGTGATGCTGTGGACTTTCTAGTGCTGAAGATTTTTAAAACTCAGCTGGACAAAGCCCTGAACAACCTAATCTAACTTGGAAGATAGCCTTGCTTTGAGTTGGACTTGATGAGCTCCAGTGATCCAAACTAAATTATTCTATGATTTCATGGTTGAATGTTGGCAAACTTTAGAGTTAAGTCGCAGTTGAAGAGGGATTTTAGTTTGCAGTGATTATGTATGTATGGGGGAAAACGTGTAGCTATGTGATGCCTGTTGGAACCCAAATTTTGGTTTCCAAAATCTTAAGGGATAACAGCAGTTGTGCTGCCTTGTACATCTGCTCTGAAAACCACTGCAGTAGACTGAGACACCTGTAACTAAGATGAGAACAACAACAGGTTCTAATCTAAGTGACTAACTACAACAGGTTTATCACAAAATTACCCTTACACCTTACAAATTGCACATCAGCATCTGAAAGAAGAAAAATATGACTGGTCTACAGACCAAATACCTGACTACATACCCAAATATCTTTCTCTTCCCCAGGATTTCACCAAGTGAGGCAGTGCTGGCATGTTTTTAGTGATAGACTAACTTTAGTTTGCAGAAACAAGTGGAACTAGGCAAGCTTCTGGTAACACAGCTAAACCAGGGAACATAGAATGAACAGAGGAAAATAAATCAGGAAAGGAAGTTGAGAAAATATATTAATTCCAGGGAGACCACCACCAATGTCTGATGTAGTTACGATAGATCAATATTGGGCAGAAGCACACACTGTTAAATAAAAAGGGGAAATAACAAGAATAACTTTCCACAGCTACTATACATGCACTTTCAGTATTTTATTTAATCCATATTAAATCATTTGCCACCTTGCTTATCTGTGTTTTAAATCTCCATGTTGCCAAGAGTTTAGTGATTTGTGAGCCAAGTGGGATAAAAGCAAGAGTTCCCCAATATTTTCTCTGCCACTGTGCACACACACAGATGAATTACACATCCACACGTGCCTGTCCCTCTAGGCTCATTTTTGAACACCCTTGGGAAGAAAATCTGTGATCTCTGACACTCTGGGCACCCCCTCTGATCTCTGTCACTCTGGTCACCCCCTCTGCTCTCTGACAGTACTTGTAGAGCAGAATATATAACACTGTCAAAGCCTCTGGAGAATTTAGAAGCTAGGCCATAATAGTGGGATCCAAAAAAGGAGCTAAATATTTCAGAGGAGATTTGAGCAGAATTTTGGCAACCCTTAAACAAACGTTTTTGATCCACAAAATTCTTTCTCTCTAGCTCAGCAAATGCTTGAATGATACAAGTGTGTGCATTTCCTTCTGCAAGGTATGCTGGCCATAACAGGTGTATTGATAATGTTGATGCATAGTTTTATGCTAATCAATGCCCAATGCTTTTCTAGATTTCAGAATGCTAATTAAAAGAAATATAAGTTCAATATGATATAAAATACCAAAGTCAAAGCAGGAAGAAGCTGTATCCATACGCTGGCTAACTCAGCACCTCCTAACACTTGACATGCATGTTAGGGGCTTCTTGCTCAGCAGCCTGGCCACCTCTCTGTCTACTGGACAAGAAAGGTGTTTTGCATGGGGAATTGACCTCCACTCCAAGCCACATATCTATAATGCAAGTGTTTTAACATCTAAATTTTACTACCTAGCGTCTGTCTTGGGAATCAATAAGTGTATCCCAAATGACATCTCACTAGGAGCAGAGATACTGCATTTTTATCCACTTTTCTTTGGGCAGGCTTTTAATAAAACACTGTCTATCCCACAAAGAAATTTTTCCTCCTACTGACTTGAATCTTTTCCCAGAACAAGGACAATACCAGCAAAGAAATTTGTCCTAAGCAGTGTCATCACCTTCATGGATTCTTTAGCTCTTAGAAGATTTCTTTAGATTTTAGAAGAGGGTAAAGGAAGATATGGACACAAGCCAGGAAAAACTGGCTTAATGTAGGGGCAGTCGGAAAACTGGGATAAATTCTTCACTGGACAGGGAGATATGTGATTATGAAAGCAAACATTTTCTTCCCATGTAATTTGTATGGGAAATAGTATTTGGGCAATACTACCAAATGGAAGTATTATATTATTTATATTGGGCTGAGCGTGCTAGTCAGTGTATTACTTAAGCCCAGTAACTGGTGGTTACTCACCAGTTTCATGACAGCTCCATCACTAAATAGGACCTTAGACCAGATCTTGTTCTCCATAGCACTTACTCAGAGCTCATTTTCAGTAGCAGAATGACCTTGAGAAATTCCCCAGCATCAGGAGCAGTCAACATACAAAGCTGGATCTGCATGCTGCCTTCACCAGACTAGGATTTTTCCACCATAACCTGTCACAAAGTGTAACAGACTGGGACAAGGTGAAGGGAAGAACACACAGACACACCACTTCAGCTCTTTGATATCTACAAGAGGATGTTCATGCTACCAAAAGCAGTCTTGGGACACACAAGTTTGTGCTTTGATCACATGAAGATATTTAGGCCTATAATGTCCAGGTGGCTCTGGATAAGGAAGATTCCATCCACCACACCTCACCCAAGCAAAAACTCAAGACAATTGGTACATCCTGATTCTATAAAATGTTATTAAGCTATTATGATTTCTTTCAGAATGACAAAAAACTGTCAACACTAACATAGTTTAGAAAACAAGAGTTTTTTGCTTGAGCGAACTATTTAATCTATAGGAGCTTGATCTTAAAGCAGAGAAAAGTGGAAACAGCAGTTCTCAGAAAATTTCACAATTACTGTCTCTCTGGTAATACAGGAGATATTTACAGTGGAATATGACCATTTTTAACAGGGCTCATCTCTCTGATTATGATTTGAAAATAACACTTTTTTTCCAAACTATGTGGCAGATCTCAGCCACCAAAAATTGCTACAGGCCTAGAAAAATAATGAGGCTATGCTTATTTATAACACCTAAGAGTCTAGCTCTGAACTTTCAAATCAAACAGACTTAGCCTTTAGAAAAGACTGCAAAAGCCCCCTGTAAAATGTGAAAATTTAGTATTTCTATCCAACAGCTCTGTGCAGTGAAAGGAAACACCTGATTTCTGATAAAGTTTCAGACAATTGTGGTTTCTCAAATCAGGAAGTTTTTGAGATGCTAACAGGACAAACTCTCTTACCTAGGAGGGACTGAGTAGTGTTGGAAGTAAGGAAGGCATACCGCTCTTCTCAGAAAACTTTTATAAGCCAAATATAATTTATACTTGAGATTTACTCCTTCTGTCCTCATCAAGCTTTTACATTTGCTTCAGTCTTCTGCTTCTTTAATTTAGCCTCATGATCACATGATGCAAATACTGGTGTTTCACTGAAATGCTGGTTAAGGGGAGAAGGACTCAACCACCTTTGCTCTATCATTCTTTGTGATTGTATGTAAAGCTCAGAGTCTCCATTTCTTTTCCTGCCCCTTGACTCTCTTTTATTCTGTAATTTCTAGAGTCAAAATAATCTCTTCTACTCTTTACGAAGTATGTGGTAACATTGCCAGGGCCCTGTGCAAATCCATCTCCTTCAGTTCCCAAGGGTAAGCTGGTGGGGCTGAAGGCCAGCTTTGACACAGCATGGCCATGTAACATGGGGTCAGACAGCTCGAGAACAGCTAAGGTGAGAGGAGCTGAGAGAGACATTTTGTCTTGGTTGAGGCACCTTGGCTTGTGAGCTGCATTTATCCCTTGGAGGATGCCCAAGGTACACTGTAGGTGTGCCTGGCACTGCACCTTGTTTGTCCTGCCCGCCTTGCTGATCCTGGCTGGTGCCTGCCTCATCACTGCAGACTGGCCCAAATAGCCCTGGACTCTCACTTGACTTAGTCACTGTTACCAGACCGCTCTGCTCACTTTGCTGTGGGACCAGCCCCTTGTTGGGGAGCCCTTGTCTGGCTGCCTTGCAGCCACCTTTGGCTCCCAGCACCTCTGACCCTGCTAAAACAGAGTGGGTCCCTGGAGAGTTTTTGACACTTAAATTTTTGCTTAAAATTAAAAACGAAACAAAACAAAATAAACCAAAACATGCATACCTCCAAAACTCCACCAAAAAACCCTAATACAAAGCATTTACATTAATGTGCTTGATCTAATAAAACCTTCACTGCAAAAAAATTCTTCACTTTTAAGACTGAAACTAAAATTACTAACAAGGATGTTTGGTTTTTTTTCACATTCATCTTGCATATGGAAGACTCAGTTCCATCAGTGTGCTCTACCACATGCTGGACTTCACCTTGGTTGTTACTCACCCTGAACTAAAGAGCAACTTGCTTACACGGGATTAGTTTATGACATACAATAATTGCCTAACTTTTTGATCAATTTCAGACTCATACAGCACAGATATCTACCTCTCATTTATCATCCAGTATTTCCTTCACAGTCTGTGGAGAAAATAAGCACTTTCACTGCACAAGTCATCTAATCCTATAGTGGATTTCTCATAGAGAACAGCTCTAAATTTAAATTTAGTGAAAAGTAATGGTAGAGGTGTACACATCTACACTACTGTGGATAGTAATGAAGGAATCAACTCACCTACCAATAAACCAGGAGTTGGGGAACTGCCTCAGTGCCTAACGTCTTTGCCAAGGTCCTAACACAAGCTCGGGTCTCCAAACAGGGTCAGATGAACTTGAATCTCGTATCTCAGATGGCCAGTCTCTTTCTTTCTTTCTCAAGAAAAAATTGCAACAGCTTCTCAGTCTATGCTGGGATGTAATGAAAAAAACTTTCAAGACTTGTCTTTTGCCATAAAATGAAATTCTTATGAGCACAGCGAGCCTTTAGACACCAACACAGCAAAAATAAATAAAAAATGGCCAAGCTGTAAAATGGCCAATTTGTCAAATGGCCAAATTATTCACCATGTTCTGCAGAGCTCTGAAATACAGATTTTCATTAACAGATGGCATAATCTATGAAGGCTTTGAATTTAACTGTTCTTATACTTAAGATGCTCAAATTAAAGATAAAATGGTGGACTAAATAACTGTAAATCTACAAATGTGGCAATATTTTTTTGATGAGAAACTCAGTCTAAATTGTATTTAATTAAGAAGTCAGAAATTTAAATTGGTTTGGCCTCAGTTGTAAGGAAAACAGAAGGCTTCCTTTTTTTAGCCAAAACATTTTGGATTATGCTTTTGTGCTGCAGTCACACAAAGCTTTCAGTTCTGGAAAATATTTTGAACATGCTTCATTTGGAAGAATATTCTAAATCAACTAGCAAAATACTGAACATGTTGCTGAGCTTTGACTCAAAGGTTTTCGTTTTTTTAGGGGGGAGGAGTTGTCTCGTTGTTGTGGTTTTGTTTGGTTGTTGTTGTTCTGTTTGGCGTTTTTTTGGCTGATAGCAAAAGATGGGATTGAGCAGAGAGTAAAAATATATCTGAAGTGAGCCAAAGCATGAAGCTTATATCCAGTCCCTCCTGGAAAGGTGCAAATCTATGACTTCTTGGCATAAGGAAAGTTTGAAAAAGTAAAGACAGGCAGGTATCAAGCGGCAATTTATTTACCTAATTATTAGCTAAAGCCTAAACTGAATGCTAAGCGGTAAGAATCAGACATCAAAGACTAGTGCAGCAACTTCAGTAAGGTCTGTATTTTATTGCTGAGCTTTGGAACTTCACAGCTTAGCTGAATGGCTTCCTACCCACCTAGTACAGTCATACAGCATACAGGCACTCATACACTGAGGAACACAATTCACAGGGTTCAGTAACCTCAGCAAAGAGTCTGAAATGAGGGAAGAGCCAAGAGGCCTTGAGTTTTGACTTCACCCCCTTATTCTGTTGCAGGGACTTGGTCACAGGTATCTATCTCCCTGTGGGATGCTCTGCCCTAAAGTCCCAAGTCAGTTGTTGCCCGAAATAGAAGATGAACAAGTCTTAAACAGTTGCTAAAGTCTTCATGTTTTCATGAATTCAGTGAACTAGAGACATATTTTTTGCTTTCAGCATTGTTAAATATTTTCACTCATCTGTCTGATTTTTTAAAAGCGTGAACTATGCTTAGCAAATGATTGTGACAGATGTATTTTGACATGAGATTGTCTAGGAAAACTACAGTGAATCCTATTTTAGCAAGAATGTGACAGACTCTTCCATCTGACATGCAGTGTCCAAAAAGCCACCACCAAACATATGTACATACACTCAGATTTGGAACAATTTTCTTACTATTATTTTGTGAATATAGATGAAATAGACCCCGGGCAAGATTCAGAGGTCTTTTTCCTATGACAAGTCAACCCCCATATTTTGTATATTTCTCTCCCTGACTTATCAAGTCGTGAGTAAAGTCACTAACATATTTTGGAGCAACACACTAAAGTATGCTCAAAGACAAAAGGGAACAGACCTGCAGACTAGCCCACTGTGCCCAGTTAGCTGCTGCCACAGCAAATGTGGCACAGAACCTCATTCATAACCAAGACAGAGCCTACCTGAGGATCACCTCAATTTTTGCCTGCTTGACACCATTTCTGTTTTAACACTTACAAGTATCTTCTAATTTCCAGACAATTTTCATTGGTGAGTTTATAGACATTAATTCAAGTGTTTATACATGAAGATCTTACCTTAAATAGCTTTCTTCTTTTCCTGATGGTTATCATTGTTTCTATCCCATTGTAGAGGGAGCAACTGGATCCCTTTCTTGCTCGGCCTTCCATCCTTATTCTAACCATAAAAATTTTATTATGTTATTTTCTCATCCCTCATGTGTTTTCTGAAAAGATTTAATTAGTCTTTATAATGAACCAATGAAATTGTCAAAATACAAAGTTTTTATTCTGTGGTGGTATAATGCAGAATATACCTCAAGTAACATTTTTGATTTTATTTTTAACAGCTGTATCTAATTTGTAACTCATTGCCACAAATGGTAATACCTGTGCATTGTGCTCTTCAGTTGTTTACAGCTACTGAGTTCTTAGAGCTAGTTGTTATTAGATTCTAAATGCATGATTGTCTCTTACTTTCCTATTGAGTTACAGCTCTTTTCTATTATATCTGTTCTCAAGGTCATTCTATTCTTTCTGGAAAATATCATGTTCCTTTCTCTATTGATGATAGCTCCTAATGTGTGTTATCGAAGAATTTCAAGAGCACATGCTTTTTCTGTGTGCAAAATCACCAGTGAATACAGACGCAACTTAAAACTGCTCCAGAGGAAAAGCCTTCTACTTTCTCTCCCCAGCCTAACAATTCTCCTTACACTATAACCCATGCAGACTTCAGTTAGTTTCTTTCAAAATATTTAAATTGTCATACTACCAATTTAATCATTTTTATGGACCACAGCCTCAAATACCTAAGTGAATCTGGAGCAATTAATCTACCCATACCTAACGAAGAAATTACTAAAATTCTGGTAATTTTGTTTCATCTAACTTACCTTTGAGAAGATTCAGTTGTTTTCTAGCCCACTGCCTTTTCCACATGGTTGATAACTCTGACCTTTAAAAAGCCCTCAAGCAGCTATCAGGGGTTTTAAATAGTAAGGTATAATTGCCCCAGACATGTCCCTCCACCCTTTTTTAATTAGAGATATTATATTGACTATTTATCAGTCAAAACTACTAATACAAACTACCAGACCATGAAATTTTACTCTTGGACTTACAAAAATGTCATCTAAATTTACAGTGTTTTTGAAGTGTGAATGGATCAGGGCCAGTTTTTGTAAAAGTGTCAGTACTCGATGGTACTACTGACAGTAAATTAGTACTCAGTAATGTAACTGTGCCTTGCATTACTAAATGAAGGGCTTATGCTGGTTATCCGTAAGCACTAGGAAGAATATTTCATTGTCCTGCTAAATAACTTGGTCTCAGGTTTGAAATCTTCTACTGCAATGTTGGAGATTATCCATAGCTGGAAGAACTTTGTTCAAGGATACCAACAAACTTCTCCAGTTGTCAATAGCTGCAGTGTATTTGGCAGGCTTGTTCTCACACTTAGGGTCAGAAAGAACTTTCCTACACTTAATTTCCAGAACTATTACCCTCTCTTGCACTCGCTGTTGGACTAACATGGATGTTCTCCTGAAAGTTTTTTGACACCACATTATGTAATGTGTGTGCTCTTTATCTCCAGTGCTTTCACTGGGTCCTGGTAGGTTTTGAGGCTTTTTTATCCAAATGTAAAGAGTTTAATGAGTTGGTGGCATAGAGCAGATGATTTGCATACTGCTGTGGATTAAATATCTGTTGCATGGGATAGTGATCCATTGCATCCTGTCTCAAAGTGCAGAACTGAAGAGTTGCTGATTTACTGCCACTATGAAGTTCCTGAAAGTCAGACGGAACGTAGATATCAATAAAACATGAAAGGCTAATTTACTTTTTTTTCCCCTACTGCTTTTCAAAGCTGCATAAGGAGGTGAAAAAAGCTCTGGGTTTTATTCCAAGAATTCACTTGCCATGAAAAATACCCCAGTGGAGAACAGAGAACCTTACACAGTTAGGGAGATGGCTTAATTATAGCACAGCCAACAAAATTGGCTTTGGCGCCCACCATTTAAAGCAGCCAATACTGTAATGAGGGGCTTAATGCAGGACTCCAGCCACACGGTTTGATTATGCCACTGAAGGGGATAAAGGGGTACTGTATTATATACCCATATTATACAGACCATAAGTGGGTGTTTTGGTTTTTCTTTTCCTCTTAAATGCTCCTTGCAGTGTCCCATGCTGCTGAGGGAGTCATAAAATGTGATTTAGCAGAAAGACTGGAGCGAAGTAAATCTGTGTGTATGCAGAGAGGCAATACATTTGCAGGCATTTGATTGACTACATGGTGGCTTTAGTGTGTGAGTCATCGGATAAAGAGCTACAACTGCTTCCATCTCCTTTCTAAAACTACAAAAACAGTAGAAGAAAAAGGCATTTTCTCTTTGATTGACACCTAGATTTCAGCAAACTGGTAGGACTTGAGCAACTGCAGGAAGAAGAAAAAAAAAGTGACCCAACTTGAGGCTCATTACATTCTCATTTTTAATTCCTGGGTTCTCCTTCTGGGTACCAAAACTGACATGAATAGTTTTATTCCAATGGACAAATCAGATTCAGGCAGCAGTTTGACTGGTAGGCAATATTGCCCTGACATTATTGGCAGGCAATAATGTCAGGGCAAGTCTACATTGAAAATATGTCTGAAGGAAAGATTATACTTTTGGGTAGGTAGAGGGGGGGATCATTCCCCACACTGCACTGGTTAAAAATGCTCAAATCAAGACTTTTTTCAAATTTACATCCTCTGTGTTATAAATAAAACAGAATGACCATGCTAAGAACATCTGCCTGTCCCCATTGAACCACCAGGTGGTTTTCAGGGATTTCTAACAGGCTGTTATAAAGGCATAGCTTTGCCTATATTCTCTCATCTCCCACTTTGTTGTGCCCCAAATGAATGTCTGCACTTGACAGATTGTGTTTTGAACTGACAGTTTTCACCTGATGTATGTGTCAATGAGAACAGTTCCCATGGTAAATGCCAGCAAAGAGCCACGAGCAGAGAAAGGGCTGACATTGTTAACAAATGCTGCAGGCATTTGTCGTAAGAAAATGGTTTGCAGGTTTTATCCCTTTTTATATTGCCTTTGCACTCAGAAATACATAGATGTTTTTAGTCAACATAAGAAATAACATTTAAATTTGATTAAACCTTTGAAGAATCCCAAAAGATGACTCTTTCAGGAAAGTATGAAAGACTAAAGAGCTGTCTGTGTCATAAAACTCTAGATCAGGTAAAAAGCACTGTAGTATACACATTCTCTCTTTACAATATTTTACTATTACTGTGGCTCTGCTGGTTTAAATTCTTTATTCAATTTATTGACTCTGATCAAATGGTCCAGGGGCATTGATGATTACATACTTCTTAAATGTACATTTAATTTTATGGATTCTGTTAATTCATATGAGAGACTAGACAATGAAAAAGAAACACAGAAGAAAAATCAAATAGTAATAAAAACAAATAAAAAGCATGGACATCCTTTCTGAAGACCCAGGTGTTGATAAAATGCAGTGATATCTTGGCTGGTCTGAACACACATGAATACACGGAGTCCCAAGGAAAATTACTGTGTCCTTCAATTGAGTGTCCAATACCTATGCAATGAATATTATTAACCATACTTGTTTCAAATCGTGGGTGTCAAATCCTCGATTTCTGCTGTGAACAGTAAAAATGTCAGTGTATGGACAGTGTACCTAGTGTGAAGACCACTGCTACAATGTCACTGTAGTATCTGATCCAAAGAATGTCTTCTGAGTTCTTTCTCATCAAAATTATTTTAAAGTTAAGATCTCATGATCTTCAAGGTCTCTACTTTTTTATCCAGGAACTCTTCAATGTCCCAGCTTGTTCATACCTCAGAAGTTTCATTTCAGAACATTGCACAAGGATAAAGAGTCAAATTAGTCCACCAATTTCTTTACATTGACTCTTTCCATTCTTTTTATTTCACTATCCAAGCATCGTCCCAGCATGAAGCTGACCACATGAACCAAGCAGCCACTAATCATGTTTCACACTCAGCCAAGTTTCTTTATCAAAGTATCAATACTGAATCAGAGTTGAATGACACCTAATTGCAGTACACAGCATGACTGCAAAAGGCCTCGTCCAATAGGAGCAAAAAATTGCCTCTATTGAAATCAAAGATATTTGCAACTGCTTTCAGGAGTCCCAAAGTTAAGAACATTATGGTTTTCACAGTATTCCTAATTTCGGTCTGGAGCACAGACTCTTTCAGCTGCTGACATTTCAGGTCAGGCTATGCAATAACCATCCTCCAGACAGTTACATTTACTCCTAAATGGTCCTGAATTTTAATAAACCTGTAGAATTGAGAGGCCATAAAGCTCCCGTCCTTGGCTAAACCCTTCACTGTATGTTTGAGATTTCAACTAGTTTAAGATAGGATTTATCAGTATTACAGTTTCTTTTAGTCATGTACTGAATTCCAGCACAGAAGCTTCTGTATGGTTCATTGGCACTGAAGGAATGGCACTTACAGATAAACAATGAGAACAGGAGAAGATGTGATGTCAAAAAAATACATAATATTTTACATAGCATAGGCTCACATTTTCACATGGATCTTGATAAACAGGAAACCCACTCTTATTTTCTTGGGAGCTTTGGGAGCTTAAAGTCTTGAAGCCTGAACTGTACTGAAGTAAATTTTAGAAATGAAAATTCAGACACCTGTTAGTAAAAAGAACAGATTTCTTATTGCTGTGAGTTAACACTGAAACCAGGACACTTATAAAGTGGTCTAGGTTCTGACTCCACGTTTTCAAAAAGATTTGTGCAACCAAACAATTTGACTGTCTGTGCTTCATATTTACCCAAAAGAATGTACAGTTGTGAAAACCTTTTTAGATCTTGCTCTTCAGTGTTGGTCTAATGTTCACAAAATGACGTTTATTTTAGCTAAAAAAAAAATATCGAGTTAGAGATTCCCCAGGATGCTTTGAATAGACTCTAAAAACAATGTGTTTACTGGGAATACAAGGCAGAAACAGGGGCTCCTAAGCAGCATGATTTCATTTTCAGGGAATATGGGGCCAATACTCTACTGTATCTTTGGCAATTAAAATAGAAGTGACTAAAGGCAGGTCCATTCAGTTATGGTATTCCTGATGTAAATGGAAGATAATGAAGATAATGAATATTAAATTTACCAACAGCATCCTTGCATTGATTCAACATCTAGAAAGTCTTTTAAACTTTTAAAATACAGAGCCAATTGTAATATTTCAGTACTGAAATGACAGATGTAATTCTTCTAGTTATATTAACTTTATTTAGCTATTCTTAATTTTATATAATTTTATAGAATTTATCTTAAAATAAAGATGTATACTTTTCAAATACAATATTCCTTGACATGGCCAGTACTTTTTTTAATTTTAGATCATCATATTTATACCATTTGCTTACTGGCCTCTCACATCAGCTTTTACAGCAGTTGTCAAGAAGGTAACTAATTTCATGGTTCAGAGCAATGACGATCCTTCAGAACAAAGGTTTGAAGCCATAGATATTTGGAAAAATGCAGATAGCGTAAAAATATAAATATATAGATATATATCCCTCCCACAAAAATACCATCTCTTCGGGTCAGAACAGAATAGTCATTCTTTAACACTTTAAACAGAACTTAAGAAAACATCCCTGAACCTGATTGTTTTTCTGAGTTCATTACCCAGCCACTTCCCTGCAGGCTGATTTCACACTGTTATTCCAGTGAGTGACTGTCTTCGATGAAATGATCTGCTTCCTTGTGCTTTAGGCTTCCTCTTGGCCCTGGAGTGTTACGGTAATATGAAATATGATGGCATTTTTTTCTTTTATAGTGCTCTCCACACTGGATGTATTGACAAGTAGGTGTAAAGTGTCTTCTGTTTGCTACCTCCTCTGTCATCTGCTGTGGACATACCCTTGACCAGAAGTTCTCTTTGCCCCATCAGATGGCTGTGCCAGTATTTTCCTTGACAGATATATATAATAGAACTGTTGTGCTGATGTCCTGGGTATGTTGGCTTGTTACTGACCGAGAGGGGGGTGGAGCAGCAAGGCACAGAAAATCCACTATACATTCTAACATTTAGGCTTTATCCTTTATTAGGTAGTGAGTAAGAGACATAAAAAGAATTGAGTTTGTTGTTTACAGCTGAACTTTAAAAGAGACTTGTGTGAACAAAAACTTGTTCCATAGAGCACTGTGACAAAAGAGGTCCAAGAAAACTGAAGGTGTCATTGCAAATTAGCTAATGTAAGTAGTTGGAATGACACTCTTTTATTTCTAGCAAAATTTGTATGAACTCTGCCCTTAGTACTGTGCCTCCATACATGCCACAGGCCACGTTTTGGCAAGGATCAGCCTGTTGATTTGATGGCATCACAACAACATGGCAGGATGTACAACAGGTGTCCATGCACCAGAAGGCTGTGCATAAGAGCCTTCAGGATATTTGTGTATCTCCATTTTCCCATCTGCATGCTTCCTCATGGGGAAAAGACAGCCTGCCCAGATCTTCTACCTGCCCAAAATGTGAGTCCTCCTCTGCTCCTTTAGCAAGATCTTACTTACACAGGCTCTTACAGAAGGCTCTGGAGACAAATGGTGGTTCATGGAGCACAGCTTGAAAGCTGCTGCCCTTTTCAAGGAGGAATCTCAACACAGCTGGCAATGGCAGTACAGCTTCTGCAAACAGATGGAAGGTTGAAAGCAGGCTTAAAAGACCAAGTCCACTGAATCTTACTATCTCATGTACACAAATAAAATGAAACATTTTCTAAATTGAGTGCAATGAACACGTTTTGAAGGCTGGCTTATTTACTGCCTCCTTACTGGGAGCTGTAGAGTAGAGAGCCCTTTTAAATGTCAGCCCCTAGTTATTTAGATGTCTAAACTTGGCTTCAGGAACTTACTCATATTGTTGTTTTGAAAGTTAGGCCAAAGCAATCCACCTGGTAATCAGCCCTGGAATCACCATCATGTCTTTCTCATGGCTACATAGGTGTGAATTAAATACAAACAAAAGCTCATTTCATTTCAAGGCACAAACGTTTGCAAATAAATCGGATGAAATACAATTACATAATATAGAACTTATTTTAATACTTCTAGATAAATAAATGCATCTCTTTGGAATTCTTTGGACACAGATATCCATGGAACCTCTTCTTTCTCTCTCTTTATATATTTTTTATAAAATCTAAATGCGGAGAGGTTTAAAAAATGGCAAATACTAATGTATATGGAAGGCTCACTGATGAACTGCAAGTCAAAAGTGCTGTATATTCCCATCCTCTATATCTCCCACCTGTCTGCATTAACCACAGGCAGCATTATATAGCAACCACATGGTCAATATTTTGCATTACTGCCTATTAATAAAATCTTTCAAATAATTTCCCCATCTAAACTTAAATTATGCTTTTAAATTTTATTCTGCCTAAATGTATGGTAGGCATTTCACTTAGCTACACATCAGAGTGGTTGCATGTGACTCAGCAGCGCACTCCATAATATTAATAGATACTTTTCAGCTCCCTATGGGAAAAAGCAGGCAGCAAGGATCAGATTCAAGAAGTCTATTTTTTTCTCTGTTGTTTGTTACTTACCACTTAATGACCCACATGTGAAATCAATGGTTATATAATTATTTTATATAGTAGATTTTCTGTTTATAAGTTATTTTTCTTACTCTAACATATATACAATATATCTATATATACCCCTGATAAATCTTACTTTAAAGAGACACAGTCAACCCCTTTAAGCCTCACAGTAAATATATAAGGCTTTAAGCTGTCCATACATAATGGTCAGCTACAGAATTCAAGGGTCCCTTCAGATCCTAAAAGTTGTATTTGTTCCAAACCCATGATGCGCAGTTATCTCGTAATATGTATCTCATGTGTCACTGTTTACATTTTATAGGTATATTAACACATTTTATATCACATCAGTAGGAAATAAAACAAGAGAATAAGTCTGTTTCTAAGACTAAGCCTATTACAAAAAATATGACCTCTATCTACAGACACTCCCACTGGTGTGATAGAAAATGAATATGTGCCATTCTTGGGATGAAATTCTGGCTACACTGCAGTCAGGAGGAACTTTATACTGACTTAAATGAGACCAGGATTTCTCTCCTGTTTTTCATTTGTCAGTTATGACTCTGCGTAACCAATTTGTGTCTTCCCTCTGCTCAACACTGGAGTGTCAGGCCTGTTTCATGACAAGAGCATATTTTTTGTTGTCCGCTGTCATGTCTTAAACATTGATCTATCCTGTATGTATTACACTTTTTGAATAAACACACAGTGTACACATACATTCTCAGTTAAATAAATGCTTGACCCATTCCGTGTACAATATCTGAATTATTTTTCCCCCACTAGATCTTCTTTATCACTTTCTTTGCCCTAACCTAGATTATTTTCATGCCCATTCTTCTGTGAGTGAGGAAAACTTTGCTCACCAGGAACAGCTCCACATTATTGTAATAATTTTTGACTACTTACCAAAGTGACATAATTTTGTTCATTTTATCTTTTGCAACTCAGTTAGAAACCTAGTGGCATAGATAGAGACACAATACTACTGTTTTACAAGACATCTATTGTATCTACTTTTGTTCAGATAAATACCCAGTAACTGCTGATTTGGCAGGAGGATTGGTAGGGGTACTACTATTCACAGTGTTTCTTTTTTTTTTCCTTCTTCTTTAATCTACAGAATAAAGTATTTTATATACATTGGAACCAGTTAATGCCCTTTAGACAAATTTGTAAGTTGTTTCATAAAGCAGGAAAGACATTGCAGGGAAGTATGTGCCAAAATGCACAGTCAAAAGGCTTTATAAGTTTTATATGTCCACTACAAGTCAATGCTGGAGATCAGTTCTAAAACGATCAATGCTCAAGAGGAATGTTCTCATCTGGAGAAAATACTGCCCATTCCCCCTTTCAGAATTTGTTCAGTTCTCTATCAAAAGTTCTGGCTCTTCATATATGCTTTAAACTATAAATAAACACTGCATAGTTCAATGTTCTTGATTTTCATTTTTTTTGTTTTGATTTGAAAAATTATTGCAGTACAATTAATTCCTGTTTGGAATTCAGTAAGGAGCAAACAGCACAGGGGTGTGGGTGGTCCGTATAGGCCCAGGAGCTGGTCGTAGGAGTGCTGGAGGAAGTGCTGAAGTCTGGAAAAGGGTGGCTGCTGGGGCTGTGCGAAGACTGAAGGGGGAATTCACAGCCACAGCAGCAGCTGCTGCTGCAGCTGCTAGCGGATTTGGTAAGATTCGTGGGGCCATCGGCTTTGAAGGTTCCTTTGAAAATACTAATTTTACCTGTGGGGAAGAAGAGAAAACAAACAAACAGACATAATTTGTTCATATTAGCTACACGAGAGGGAGCTTGACTTAAGATTATACGTGCAAAATCAAGCAAGAGAGGCCTCGTGGTGGCTACTGACTCTATGAGCTTGTAACAGGCAATATGACCTCGCCCACTGGACAAGGGCGCAAGGATTTGGTTGGAGGCAAAGAGTTTCAGTGTTCACACCTTATTGCTGACACTCATAATTTAATATGAGATTAGAAATCAAAGCAAATCTAAAACAGGGCTGGGGAATCTGCACCAAAGTAAAGCTGCATGTACCCTGCAACAATTAAACAAGGAAAAATTAGGTATCAATTAATAGACCTCCATCTGGACAGCTTTATGATAGAGACCAGAGCAGAATGAAATCATACCCTATTCCCTGGTCTGACTAAGAAGATGCTTTTGTTTTAATCATTAGGATATGAGTTCTACTTAAAATTAAGACCTCCATATAGCTCCTCTTCATTAGCTCCTGCTTCTAATAACAAGCAAATAAACCATTCTTATCTTTCATGGGTTATGAAAAGCTCTCTTGTTTCATGTGTTTAAATGGGTGCTGCTTGATGTAATCTTGCTGTGTCTTCAATGTCTTCAACTCTTTTCAACTAAGATACTGTTCATTCTTACAAGGACTATGAAAATGTGGCAGATATTTTAAAGTAGTATTCTGCCAAACTATGATATTTCTGTTCCTGTCACTGAGGTTTTGTCTTAAAAAACATTTTAAATCATGACATGATTTTAAATCTTGTGGACTACCAAATACAAGTAACAAAACCCCTCATTTAGACTTTCCTAAAAAAGGAAAAAAACCCCAAATCCTGATGTTTTTCCAAGACTGAAAATACTCACAAGAGGTCCAGTAACATTTAAGAGAATTTACATTTGGTATGCATACAAATGAACACCAGAGTAGTCTCTATGGATTTCTGCAGTTTTCAGTGCAATTTCAAGTTTCTAATGAGATGCCAGGCACCTGAATATCTTTGTTGTCCTGTTTTTATAACTCTGAGATAAAATTAGAAACTTCATTTACAGACAAAGAAAATTTCCCATTGTCTCTGATTGACTTTCGGTATTTAATATACAGAACATGAACATATGTACCATGCTGTGGTACATCTCAGTGTAAGTATGGACACAGGGAAACACAATTTCTCATCCTTGACTTGAAAGGGGTTTTCAAGTAATTAACTTGTACAACATCACTCTGACAGTTTCAACTCAACAGAACCCTAGTGAGTGAATAATCAGAATGTAAGGACAGGAGTACTCTGGCATGAACCACCATTGAGTTTCATCATTAGACTATTGCCATATTCCAAAAGGTCTGTTGGTTCTTTACTAGCCAGTTGGATAGAGGCTTTTTACTTTTCCCAATACCTATTGGCAACTCTGCCGGCTTCCAGGTTCTTTAAAGCTCTGGGAGAAATACTCAGATCAAACCAAATTCTGTAATTCTCTTAACAGAGGATATAATAGATGCTACACATAAAATTCGTCATCGTGTCTATGAAAAGCAATGATCTGATCTTTTCCTTGATCAGTGTTACACTCACTGATCCAAGCTGCCTTATTCCATTGCTGAACATATAACTTTTTCCTCCTTCCTTACATTTTTTAATAAATACCTTTTACAGCCTTATTTAGAAGAGGGGGAAAAAAAAAAAAAACAACAACAACCCAAAACCAAAACAAATAAACAAACAAAACCCAAAACAAAACAAAAAAACCCCACCCAAACCAAAAAACCCCCCAAAACAACCCTCAGGAAAATAAAAAAAACCCTGAGTACAAAGTACTCTTTGCTGTACAGTTCCCAGTGAAGGATGTTTTTTGTAAAAGCTATTTTATTGCAGAAAGTTTGGACTACCAAATACTTGATAACCTTTTTCTCTCCAGTGTAGTATTTTACACATGCTGGACAGTGGTGGCTTGAAGAAGTACCAATTAAGTCCCAACATTACAAGATTTCTTAAACTCTGAAATATTGCTGTGGGAACTTAAAAAGCTTCTGTCTCTGAAGCATGTAAATCCAGAGCAGACAGAGAAGTACAAATGATATTGAAAACGTGGTAAAAGAAGGTTTTTGGTATAGAAAAGCTACAAAAATGTAGCATGTTCATTTTTTAAATTCTGTAGACAAATTTGGTGATGCTCATACATCATCATGATCTTATGTGGTTGTTTCTATTAAAAGGATAGGGTTTTCTTGCCATTCTTGAAGGAATCAGGTACTTCTAACGTAGTTAGCTTTTCAGTTAATTTATCAACATGATTCTGATTTCAAGGTAGCTGCAAAACTAGTAATATTTAACATATACAGTATGTATTTGTTAAATACACCTTCACCTTCTTGCACCTTCATTTCAAACCTCTAATGAACTCACAGGTCAACATTAAGAGTAAAGTAGCCATTATTTGTTTCATTTCCAGTGAAGCAAACTAAGGGACAAATAACTTGACAAATTAATGGGGAGCATCCTGGTTTCAGCTAGGGAGAGGGAGTAAATAAAAAGTATAGAAAGAGCACTAAATTAAAGGTGAAATTAGAACATCTCCGGCTTGTTGCTGTGCCATTCTGCACTTCAAGTGACAACAATTCTGGCAGTTTTTATACTCAAAACTAAAAAGACTAAATGGAGAACTGGTCTCTGTTTTCTTATTGAAGCCACAATTCTATTACACATATCTGTTCATTTATTGCTACCTCGTTCTCTCCTTCTTAAATCCCTTTTTCCTCTTCGATGCCCTCTAGCCTGACCTGTATATTGCAAGCAATTGGGATTGAGGGGGCAGAGAAAGGACACACTGCCATTATTTGTCTTGAACCTTGGCTAGAGTTCTCAGACATCTTCATTACATAAATTGGTAGAGAACTGTGCACAACAACAACAATGTAATAGCTGTTTTTATCCCCTGGAAAATAACGAATTTCCTAAAGGAATAATAATCCTGCCAGAAAGGCTTTCCTGATTCGTATCCTATTTACCCCATTACATATCTTCTATTCCTTTCAGTATAGTTTGTATTGGAGACCTTGATTTTTCTCGTGGATTACTGAGAAACCCTAGGAGGCTATTTCCCTATTAGTGGATCTACCAGAAAGGTGCACTGCTTTATTCTACAACTGAATCCTGCATGCATCTGCCACTCATGAGGGCTGCCCCAACAAGGACACAGTTTCTGCTGCCAAGAAAAGAGCTTTACCTCAGCGTAAAGAGAAATGGGTTTTCACTGAAAAAAAAAGCTCCCTATTCCACCTGCATCAGAGAAGATGTTCGAGGCATAAGGAGCTAATCTCTATGAGGACAATGAATCAACACCCCCCCTCTGCCAGAACCATCTACAAACCCTTACAAAGCAGCAGATAAAACATTCATGCAGTTTAACTGATGGAGAAGATAAATGTCAGATGTTTCACTATCCCACTCACAATATAAGCTGATTCTTAACTATTGGCAGTATCTTAGAGGGCTTTTTTATTAAAAAGTAAACCTTTTTCTCAGCTTTCAGACCTAGAAGGAATTGTCTTTAAGACAGTTTATCCTAGCAGTCAAAAATGTGACCAGACACATCCTGAAACAGTCAAATGAAAGAAGAGACAGACTTTTTTAATTGTTTCACTTGTTATCTCAACAATTCTCTAAATAAGGATAAAATTAATGGTTTATATTTTATAGTTTTATTTAGTTATTTCATCACTATTGTCCTTGGTGCAAACTGGAAAAATCCTGTTTGACATCTGGATGTTTTTTCCATCTCTTGCTCTCTAATGATCTTTGCAACAAACTTCTTTTCTGAGGTTATTCAGAGTAGCTACAAAAGCAAGGGTCCACAGGTTGTAGTAAACACCCCTTAAATTAAAAAAAAATCCCTTGTGGGCTTCCACTGGCTCCAATGGCTTACACTATTACTCTACTTCTAAAATTTTTTCAATTATGTTTTCTAAAAATCCTACTCATCAGGACTAAAATAAAAGTCAAATAAAAAGGTGATTGTCTTACCCCTAGAGGATGTGTTCCCTTTTGGAGTTTGTTGTAAGGGCTGTATTTAGGTTTAGGCGGCTTCCCAGCAGCTCTGTCTTTGTGCCTTCTACTGCTTATGTGCTGTTAAAATACATTATGGGGGGGGAAAAGAAAACAGAGGATGATGGTTCCACAACAGATAGTTTCAGGTTCTGCTTTACACAAGATCACTGCTCCATTACTAAAGGCTTTTGCTCTACAACAGTATTACTTTGACAAACTCAGTAATGAAAGGGAATAGGGTCTCTAGCAATTCGAACGATCCTTTGTGCACAACATATTGGGACTGTAATTTTCATCACTCGTAAGTTCAACTCTGCTTCCACTATGGTTAAAAAATTTTCCCACCTTTTCTAACTTCAGCAGGACTTGAGTCAGTTTAAAGATAGAAGCCTTTGAAAAACTCCTCCCTAACTCTATAAAGCACCCATCAAATTCAATCCACTGCTGATAGAAAGTTTTCAGAGAATATTAGATAGTAAAGTAGCACCTATTTGGGGAAGAAAATAAGGTCACAAAATTGTTTAAATCTCTGTACTGCCTGGAGATCCTTGTGAGATGGTTACATATAAAACTAAGTGATAATGAAAAAAATGCACAAAATCCATTATCTTCTTCATAGGATCTTGAGGTTTTATAAGTATCTTTCTAAACGTATTATCTAGTAATATTAGAAGTAAGGGACCTTTTTCAGAAATATATTTTTACTTTGATTTTCATTTTCAAGAGAATTATCACAATAAAAAGACATGGAACTTTTTTTCATGAAACCAGAAGAATGGGTATTGCTATTGTCCATTACTGAATTTATCTTCATTCTTGTAAGGTTCCTTAACAAGTATTTAATTCCAAAAAGCATATGGAATTAAACTAAGCATTTTTCAGAAAGCTTTGATCATATGAAGAATGACTGAACATAACTTAGTGTAATTGCAATTTAGAGGGCATGCTTCTCAGTTAGAGTGAAACATTGATAGAAAATATTATAAATCCTCTCCATCCCACATTTCCAAGCGGGTTACTCAGTGTTCTGTGAAAGTACTGGTTGCACCCACCTTCACATCTTTGTCAAGGCAAATATCATGCAATACACAGAATGGCAGAGTTTATTAGCTCATGACAATTCTAGCAGTCTAAAGACAGTTGTAACCTGTTGCAGCTTACACCTTCCATAAGTCTTTAACAAAGACGTACAATTGAGAGCTTTTGAGAAAGCATATTCCATGCAAGGGAAAATCATAATCAAAACAAAACATACAGCATGGCAGCCAAGTACAATGGTCAAATCTGTAAGTTCCATTTGGACACAAACTGTTATATTGACATGTGCTGTGTTGGTACTTTACCACCATAAAAACAAAGAACAGCCAAAGATTCTCACTCTGCAAGCCAGCTGAGTACCTGTTTCAGTTGTGTCTCGGAGTTTACATGCACATCACATATTTCACAGTGAAATGTTTTGTTCTGAAGGCCTGTGTTTCCTTTATTCACAGGTCCTTTGCCTTTTACGCCTGCCCGGGGAAAGGCTTTTATGGTTCCACTTCCATTCCGAGCTTCCAGCATAGTTTTGTGCTTAGTCCCTGAAGACAATAGAAATGGAAAACAGAAACAACTTTGGCAACTGGGTTGCATTAATTGTTAAATTTTCTTTTTAAAATAAAATCATATGAGCCTCAGCTTGGTGCCACGTGCTATCCTTGGAATAGGACTGTGTTGGTCTGTATCAGAGTCATACCAATGCAACACTAATTCACACCTGATATTTAGTTACTAAATTACATACCTATAGGTAATGCACTAGAACAAAGCAGCCACACCAGAAAGTAGTGGCACAACCAGATACCCTGATGTGAAGCTAAATGGGTGTGACTTTTCTCATTAACTCCTGCTGCTAACAAGACCTGAATTGTAGTTGCAAAAGAAAAGTAATTTAGCTATTAAAGATGTAGTTGGCTTTGATTTGTAGTCCTCCTGAACAGATTGACAAACAGTATGTCTAGGCAGCTTACAATTAAATCTGTAATTAACTAATTACTCTCCAAACCAGAAAGGGGCAGAGGTTCCTGGCAGCAGCCTATGGATCATTAATGTCCTGGACAGAAACTAAAACAAGTGAGAAACATTCACGTGACAAAAATGCACTTGCTTTCTTCTTTTTTTTTTTTTTTTTTTTTAATAAAGGGTAGATAAAGAACACTGGTGTTCTGTTGCTGCACCTTTATTCAGACTGAACAATTTCTTACACTGTTGACTCCCACACAGGTAGTCTGTGACGATAATGGACTAATTACTGTGGACAGAACCACCGTTCCACTGCTAATTGCTGTATGCATCCACACAGAGACTTCTAAAAACATGCATGCTTGTGAGCACACACACAGTTTATCAGCACCAGGCAGCAAAATCTTGGGGGGTTGTGTTTAAATATTCAGAACAGTGTTTTGGCTCTCAGCCCAAACAGAATATTTAGAGTCTAACCCTCATATGAAGTTAAATAGTTTAAAAGGGTACAGCTTTAAGAAGTTGAACTTTGACCAGTTGAAGATCTGGCATATAGTAAACAGCATTCAAAACTGATGGAATTTTGTTTCTCATGAATGCCAACAAGTTTTAATTTCCATTCTAATTAGAGTTCTATAGATATGCCAAAGTTATTTCTTTTTTCGTTGCATCATAAACCCATTGATCATTTTGCTCTACGTACATTATCACTTTCTCTGCATTTGAAACCTAAGGTTCTCTTTCTGTCTCTTAACTCAACTTACCCTTGACAACAGGTAGCCCCTGACATCCAAAATCAGGAACTTTCTGTAGTATAGCTATAGGTGGTCATTGCCACCATATCAAATCCCTGCATCTTTTAACCCCACCCACCACAGAGCCAATCAATAATATGAGTGACTGCGAACAGTGGCTTTCTGCTGCTGGAACTTACTGATGCTACTAGCTCTAATGACAAGAAAAAGTTTGAAAACTAAGAAAGATGGAGGTAGGCAATTAGCCATTTAACTCTCATGCAGCAGCTGCTATCAGTTGATGAAAACAAAGGGAAAATATACATAATTTTAACAAGTTATTTATCAGCAGACAATATGGAGCTAAGAACTCTAACTCCTGTCATTGAACTCTGACTGACTGATGCTCCCTCTTTCAGCCTTAATTTGTTAGATTTCAAACAAAGCTAATGGCATTCATACTCAGTTTGCTAGTTGGCACAAGCAAAACTATGCAAACTGTGAACACCAAAGGTAATGAAGCAGAGCTATCATTTAGCTCGATAAGGTTTTGAAGCTGCAAAAGCTGAAGTGTAAGAAAATGTGCAACTTGCATGCAATAAATTCCTTTCTTTCCCTTTTCTGAAAGCCTCTTTGCTTGTCATTTTTATACTTTAATAGTTAATGAATTCCATGTAATTGCCAGTTTTCTGCCACCTCTTTGTCTCCTGCTGCAAGAGATCTAATCTATTCAGGGGAAGATAATTGCAGCACTCTTGAGACAGAAGAAAAAAAAAGGAAGCAAGCAAGCACTGCTCCATCTCACCACTGTTGTGCGCCTCCAGCTGTGAGGCAGAGTTGACAGCGACTTTGCATAGTGAACAGTACAGCAGTCTTTTTGCTTTTTCTTCCTCAGTCTCAACAGAAGGGCAAGTGCTGCTGCTAGTGGCTGTTGTGGGGATTTTCTCCACTTTAGAGGTGATCTCAGTTGTCATAACACTGCTCTTCCGGATTTCCACTGTTGTCGTCGTTGATATTGCTGGTGTCCCTGCGTTAGCATCTGTGGGCAAAGAGAGGAGACGGAAAGAAATGAAAACAAAAAAAAAATTGTGTGACCTTTGGTGTTTGCTTGTTTACATCCTAATGCTGTGATGACACAAAGAGGCAGATTGTGCTGGTGATGACTAAAGGTAACGAACTAAACCTGACCTTATTCTTTGTATTTTGTGTGGTTACAAAATACTGTACTCCCATGTACTGAAATGCTGTGTGTTGTCTCCTGCAGTCTGCTAACACTGAACTCATAAACTGAATAGAAAGGTCATTAAGACTGTACTGCACAACAGAAGAACAGTGCAATAAAAGAAGTCACGTAAATGACCAGCACAATAGGAAGTTAAAATTTATACACACCACTTCAGATGCATAAACAGCCATAATAACACACAGTACTTAAGCTGATTGCGTAGCCAAGCTAAAGTTTAACATCTTGTACTAATAAAACTAAAATGAAAATAATTGTCTGTCTTTTATATCTGGCAAAAAAGAAATTAAAATTTAAATCGATACTTCACTTGATTTTTCCCAACACTAACACTAAAAGAATGAAGGTAATTATTAATACACAATACACATTATTAGTCCTTATTGCATAATAATGATACATACTAATAACAGTAACTAAATATACAACATACCATATCTGAGACCTAAACAAACACTAATGAGATTTTCATTCTTCATATCAGTAGTATTTTTGGAAAGAGTACAAGGAAGATATATACCTAAATCTGGAAACCTAGTTCTTGCACCTAAGAACTTGTGCTTTTTCAGTAGTTCTCAAACCAAAGAGAGAGAAAATACACAATGATACTGTAGTTTGAATAATTTATACATTATGTTTGTATATGGCAGTATCATGTGGTTGTTAAGTACTTAGTAGGGTGGAGGACAGCAAGATCCAGCACTGAGGCAGTGAAGAAGATGGCGGCCAGGGGACATGAGAAGGAGACAAAGGACAGGAGTAGTTCTGCCTTTGCAGCATTGTATTTGATCATATTAAGCCTACTGAGTAGTAGCTTTCCCCCAAAAGAAATCTTAGTTGCTTTACTGAGATACGCCTGGATTTAGGTACTTTCCAGCATAGCTCATTTTGTTTTCATACATCCCTCATTGTTAGTGATGCTCTACCTGTACTGTGCTTTATTTATCACCGCCTCTTAGAATAGGCAAAATAACAATTCTTTCACTTACAGAGCTAACTATGTGCTCTGATGCAGAAGGGACACAACTAACTGATGCTATAGCAGTGTGTTGCAGACTAGTACTGTTAAAAAACTTTGTTAACGGAGAACATTCCTAATAGCTTAGCAGGCAATATCAAACTGGAAGCAAGGCAAATACACTGAGAGACCTGAATCAAAACAATTTTAATGCATTGAAGAAATAGCCAGGAAAATTGGATGTTTTTCAGTAAAGACAATTGCAGGAATCCACACTCAGTAGGTTTAATCTGATCTATTAAAACAGAATGATGAACAACAGCCCCAGTACTGCTTTTGGGGAGGTTTTATTGTTTATTGCATTTTGATTGTTTTCTTTGTTTATTTGCTTGGTTTTCAAAAAAATCTTTCAGTAGCAGACAAGATGAATGCAGATCCCTCCTAGCACAGTGTTATAAAACAGATCCCCACCACACTGAAAGTGCAAAGCAAAAGATTTAGGAGGTATTTCTTCCTCCTCTAGTCAGCTCTGGAGGCCCCGTATCCATCCTGGGGACAGCAATGTCAAAAAACCCCCCAAAATTACTTGATTTGCTGTTAATCCAGAAGCAATACAAATGCAAAGCAACAAGAGAGGGTTTGTGATGGAGGGAGCCAAAATAAATTAGATGTTCAGTAAATATGAACTGTGAATATGGAAGAAAAAGGGCAAGCACTGACAACGTTTTTCATATCTGTAGAAGGTAGCTAAAAATAAGAGAATATACTCTTCTCCTTGATCCCTCCTAGAAGAACAAGGACTATTAGATTACAGCAAGAGAGACTTAGATTAGATGTGAAGAAATTCTTTCTAATATTAAAGTTTATGAAGCCTGGGAATAGCCTACCTACACAGATCCAGAAATATTTCCTACTGGAGGACTTGAAGCTGGCTCAACAAATATCTACACAAATATGATTCCTTTTCAGTCAGTGGGAATATGACCCTTGAAGCTCTATTAAGTTCTATACATTGTGCATTTTGTCATGTTTCTACGTACTCTCCCAGAGGATTTTTAAAAATTATAATTCATAAACCAAAGAAAGCAGAGTTTTTCATGTGAATATTCTATGTATTGACAGGCATTAAAGAACGTAGCAAAAAATAAAATCCCACTCAAGGTCAAATCACAGTTTGTTTTTTTTCCCTGAAAGTGAGACTGAAAGTGGTTGTATCCTGAAGGTACCGGGGATGCCAAACATCGGTGCAGAAGGAATGGTGCTACCTTGCTGAATAACCCCTTCTTATTTATGATTAAAAAAAAAAATAATGTTTCAAAATAAAAAAAAATATTTTGAAATATTAAGCCTTTTGTTGGGAAACAGATGAAAAAATAAAGCCCTTGAAGATCTGTCTACAGAACTCTAGAGTAAGCTAGTCACCCCTTTCCCATCCCAGAGAATCTATTAAATGTTTGCTTTCCTTCAGTCAAAAATTGCTGCAGTGAAATTATTTTCTTCAAAACCCAATCCCAGCCCAAACTCTGTTGCCTTAAAAGCATTAACACTGCTTTCAAAACATCAGTTTCTGCATCCTGGTACTACTGTACAGTAGTAGGCTTAGCCAATGTACTCTCTTGGTGACATGGAAGGCAAAAGGCAGATGGCCCAGGGAGGGGAAAGGTATATTAACATTCTCTCAGGATTGATGGCAAAGTTGGTGCTCATTCTAATTTTGCAGGAAATTAGATATGTGCATCAATCACTGTTGCCAGCTTTGCAGTCTAAGTGTCAGTATTTAGCCCTAAGCAAAATACAGATCATAATTTCTTTACTTTCCATAGGAAAACCTGAGGCAATGAATGAAAGAAAAAAAAAAAAGCTTGAATAACAGCAGATTATATTCTGCTTCAAGTATCTGACCTTCTGTATCTATGCTGATCTAATATTTCACCATGTAATTATTTTAAAGTGAAAAGAAAAATACAATCAATTATGCTAGCTGTTTTGGATATTTTGAGGATATTTTGAGATGCATGAATGAAAGCAGCATAGGATATAAAAATTAAACTAAAAGTGGTAAATGTCATTAGCATATTCTTCATCTCAAAAAATAATCAAGGTTCAGTGCATATATTCTGCATTTTTAAAAGGTGCCCTAGATGAATACATTTTATAATCTACTAATGCAAATACATTAATGACATTAAAACACATATAGAAAGTCATTGAAGTTCACCATGTAAAAGCCATGACATATTTAAAGATGCAAAGCTGCTTGTCCTCATATAAAGTTTAGAATTTTCAGCAGAGAGTAAGGATAAAACATTCTAAAAGCTGTCAAGTAAGCTTACAGAGAGGCAATTCAATTCCTTTTCTCACAAGAACTTCTACCCTAACCAGCATGAGTCCCTTTGAATGTATTACAGTGTTGCTGTCTGTCCACAGTTCAGTGCCCTAAATACAGACTACAGCATTAAAGGTATAAGGGATTAAAAAAAATAAAGAAAAACAACACCAAAAAGAAGTAGGAAGGCATTTGAGTTTATGCCTTGTAGACTGAATCAGCATTTCTTAACACTATATTATGACAGTGCTTTAAGAGCTATTTCAATGATAAATGTTCTAAAATTGAGCTGGAAATTCAGCCACAGTCAAATGGAAGATTTGTTTCTGGTGACGCAAGCTTGCAGCACTGTGCTATTTTCATACCAGTGGCCCGCAGCAAATATTCATTATTGCAACTGTCACTGCTTGGCTTTGGTATAGAAGTTGATTGCTGATATTGTATGGAACTGTATTCCAGCAGCAAAAAAAAAAAAAAAGAACACTTCAGGACTCACAAGAATCCATTTTTGTTCCTGGTCTTAATATAGCAATAGAATAGAAACTAAAAATATAAAAATATTACATTACAATCTAATCTCGGTCATTGGCAAAATCAAAGGTCTATTTTAACAAGAGACAAAGACAGATGAAAAAATATTCTGTGAGAACTGACTTCTTTGAGTACTACAGATACCATGGTTCAAGTGGAAAACTGTATTGTTATTAAGGTTCTCCTAAGTAAGCAGGATTAATTTTATATCCCAGCTACAAGAGTCATGAATTTTCTTTAGTCTGAAGAAACAGAAAATTACAACTCATTTTTTTCTTCTGAGTATGTGAAAGTCTCACTCATCAGTTCCTGCTACTAAGCCTAAGAATTTCTTATCCTGAAGCTATAAATAGACCCACAGAGAGAAATGTACTCTGACTTCAAACAAATCACAAATATTTATGAGCATGTTTTTTCTTCTGCAATCTCAAGTGGCATGCATTTAAAAATATCTGATTTAGCTCATACCCATGCATTCTGATCTCATTTAAATCAAACTTTGCCTTTGACATAAAAGGATTGAGCAATTGGCCCATAATGCTGTTCAAGAAAAAAAATAAACAACAAAACAACCAAACAAAACCCAACAACTTCGCCCCTGCAGAAGCTAAAAAACACATTCTTTCTCATGACAAACAAGACTTGATATGAAATATTTCACAATGTAAGACCACTTAGTATTGCAGAAACATCATCAGCTGGCTAGCTTACAACAAACCTATGTCAAGTAACAGAATGCTCCCATACAGATCCTTGATACCGGAGTTCACGGCTGGGACTGGGACTTGGTATGCTATGTTCCTGACTACTGAGAACTGGGTCCTCAGTTTCCTTGGGCTGCTTTGAAAATTCTATTTTCCATGACTTCTGAGGTAATTACACTCGAAGATAAGACTTAATTTCTTTAGAATCTATAAATATAACAGTGGAGTACACCAGAAGCAAAGTACCATCCCCAAAAAAACAACGGCTGAGAGATATTTTTGTGCTTGGCTGATTTTCTGTTCTTATATGCTGAAACATAAGCATGTGTGCTAGCACATCGACTGGCTCCAGCACTTAAACAAAACACTGTGAGGAACTTTGACTCAAACATGTCAACTTCTTATCCTTTATATGTGCAGAATACAAACTTGCATATTTTGTGGTTGGTGGGTATTTGGCCCTTTACAATATATTTTACAGGAAATTCTTTTGGTATCATATTATTAAAAATCCAGTCACTAGACTTAGTTTTACATTCAAAATGTGGATTCAATCGGTTTTTTATAGCTATATCCTTCCCATAATGGATATGTTTACTTGGAGAGATAGAAGTATATTTTTAGACTTCAGAAGGACCCATATAATTTTTTTCTAAGAAAACATTATTACAACAGCATGATTTAGAGACATAAGTACCAAACATCACAGGATTTTTTGGCATAAAAGACCAAAATATCTGATTGACAGTTGTGCAATTCATCACTTTATGGTTTCCTTCAATGACACAATATGAAACATTGGAAACCATGCTGTTCACCTGATCTTATACAGGATGGTTACTAAATACTACACCACAATGGAAGAGTCAAGAGCTCTGAAATAATAAACAAAGCTGTGTAGGACCAACCACGAACAGTATTTGAAAATTCTTGATGAGCTGTCTTTTTCAAACTTGTTTTTTTAAGCCTGTTTTTTAAACAGCTATTTACCTGTGTTGTCTCCCTTCCCTTGTCACAACCCTGGCTTGTCAGTACTTTCTTGGTCAAGTTCCTCGTTAATTTTCCTTGTCTAGGTGTCTATCAAAATTACTTTTAATATGCAGAAAGTGAGAGGCTGAACACGTCTAAGGTATTGCCCAAGCTTTTGCTCAAATGTACCAAACAAGCATTACTGAGAAACTGAAGACTGCAAATTTTCCCAGGACCAGCATGAATGGCAAATATCAGGAATTTTCTTGGATTGTAACTGGAGAAGCAATGACCTCAGTATTTCGACCAGTCCCTGCTTTTTATCACTTAAATAAATCTTATACACAGTGTTCATCACTCAGAAACAGAAGATGAAGAAACAACTGGCTACAGAACAAGTGACTTAATTTTACTGCTGCCTCTACTCCACGCTTCCCAGCAACATGCCTGGGTGGTGATCTGATGGCAGGGAGACAGAAAACAGGACATTTGGTGACAAAAGGTGTCCACACAGAGAGAGATGATGAAAAGGAAGTAGCAAACTTCATATATTTAATCTGTGGATATTTTCCTCTAGTTAAACTCAATTCTGTCAAGTCCTCAGATGACCTCTGTCATTAATTAAGAGTACACAATTTTCTAATGAAATTATACCTAATTTCTACCAGCAGTTCTCTTGGTTTAAAGCACAGTTCATTAATCCTGAACAGGATGAACCACAGAGGGACAATTGCATGCCCAATGAGGTTAATTGAACAGAGCTGGCAGCAACAGCAACAGCTGGGGGGTAAAAGGCCTGTGGAAAGGGAAGGAGGTAGGTAGGGATATGTCACACCATATCTGAGTTTTGGGTTCTTAGGCAAATGTAGCTGAGAAAAACATGACTGGAAGGTAAGGAAATGATGAGGAGAAACCATTTATTTTTAAAGTAATTTAATGGATTCTTGGTGATGACTGAGTTTGGACACTGAGTTGTCCTTATGATTGTAGAGATTTTTCCTCAGCCAGGCAGAAGATCACCTTTCACCAGCTACGAGTGCCTTTCACCTGCTACGAGTGAAAGGGTCCCCATTGCAAGGAGCTGCTGGCTGAAACCACTCTCACAGTTTCATTAATGGGAACTCTGCAGTGAAAATTTGATTTGAAACCAGGACAAAGTGTTTGCTTAAGGGGTGGAGCTCACATTTAAATGCAAAGAGGGTTTTTGCAGATTATGGTCCCTGCTAAAATAACAGACTTAATATTTTGACTCTAACTTGGAGGTTATACATAAGAAAGTGGTAGAAAATTTCGATAGTTACATTTTTATTTTGGAGGTTGCTTTTAAAGGAATAAAGCATGTACATGGTAGTTGGATCACATGTATAGAGGGAAGCTGTATTATCCTATACACCGGTCTCTCATGCTTGAGGCTACGCTGACAAACCGTCACCAGTTTTACATCTGCACATGCCTCACTATGCATTTCCCAATTTTAAGTAAAAGTAAACATAACAAAAAATATACTTGTAGCTAATCTTAGTGCGTGAGTAGAAATTGAGCATCAGCTGAGTTTATCACCAGTAAAAACCAAAGAACTGAAAAAACTGAAAAAGCTTTAAGCCCAACAAGGAAGAAGTTTTGTAAGATATTGTCCAGTAAAATGAATTTGCCTTGAATGCATCTTTCTGCAACATGGAAGCCAACATGTGCACAGCAGTCCCCATCTGTATTATCATCCTCTCTGTTCCTCCAAAGCAGGTCAGCTGCACATGAATGGCCTGTTGCTCCATGGCTTGTATTGAATACCAGACTGCCCAGGGATATCTGGGAGATTCAGCTTTGTCCAGAAGTCATCCAGAGATAGCTATAGACGTGGAAAGGGATGTTTGCATTCCTGTGTCCAGGAACATCCTTGGCACCGTGTGAATCACTAGCACAGACAGTAGTCCAAAATACTGTTTAAAAATAGGGCCTGCATCAGCACCAAGGTCCAGGTGGCATGAGTTATACCCAGTCAGAACTGGAGACAGTGGTTCCCCAAGGAGAATTCAGGGAGCAACTTTTGTCTGTGTGAGTAACAGCAGTGGCTTCAAAGGACTACTTTACCACCCCAACACTCATTAGAGCTTTAACTCAAACCATGTACCCAGAAGAAGAAATTGCTCTTACCAAGGCCAGTAAGTAACAGTGATTTAGTTTCTGCCTGCTACTCATACTGCCCCACACACCTACCATATAGACATGGGGAAGGAAGCAGCAGACGAGCAGTTCTCTTTCACTTTGCACTGTCAGCTGTAGTGATGGAAGTGAGCTTTGAAGGGGCCTCTCCTAAACTCCCCTTCTCTTTAACAGAGACATAGAGTAGGCACAGTCCAGGCTATACACTGCTAGAAACTGAGAAATATTTTTCACAAAATAAGCAGGCTGGAAAAGCCTATTTAAAACTTGGTATCAGAAACAATTTACAGTGGAATCTCTCCCCAGCAATCTGCCACCAAAACCAAAGAAGAATGGAGAAGTATTAATCACTAGCAGAAGAAAATACATTGTTTTCATTAATCAAATGGAACAAGGAAAGAATGAGTGAACTGCACTGCAGATTGCATAGGACTGCTCTCCATTTTAAGCAGGCAGTTGATTTTTTTTGTATTTTAAGCAAGTTTAATGTCCTCTTTAAAAGCTCCATCTAAATGCTAAGTTTCAAAACAGATTTATAGTCATAGAACCCCTAGAAATAAATTAAAATAACTGGAATACAACTCAGAATTTCTGAGAACTCTAACTTCTGACTGCTCTCGTAAGTGTAATACCTCATGGCATTCTCCTGTCTTGAATCCAGGAATAATTAAAGTTACTCCCTTTACAGCAGCTTACTTCCTTTACTGGAGAGCATTGAACTAGTAAATCTGATTTGGCAATAACTGAAGTTGTGTCTAACATAGGAATTGTCACTTGCTGTATCAGCATCACAATTGCATAACTTTTCTCAGTGGAGAGAAGGCAGGGAGAGCAGTGAGAAGACATTCTTTCAGACATCTGTCTTGCAGTGCATCATAAGTAGAGCCTATAGGGGATGTGTTCCACGGACTGATCAGCAATGACTTTCTTACAAACACCTGCTCTTCCTCAGGTAGCTGAGATACCAAATGCCCACATTTGGAAGAACAAATTTCTTAAGGGATTGAGGAGAGAACAGAACAGGTGATGGTAGTATTCTTACCATTCCTTAATCTTTGGAGTAAATAATTGTTTTGGTTTTCCTGGTATCCCATTTAGATTTTTATTAGCCTTCTCCAGTCCAATGTTTTTATAAGGAATTTTTCCCTTGACTGATCACATACGGTTGACAAAATGTTTTGTAAATTGACAAGAGTACTCTTGCTACAAGAGTAGCATCCAGTTGAGTGTCAGGGAAAAGAAAACCTTCTGCAATTTTCAGAGTCTCTGGAAGGATCTTTTACTGTTCACAGCTGCAGTTACTATGACCATCTATTTAACTTGTTCTTACATCTCTACCAGGCTCCATAATCTAAAATAAATTATTTTTCTACTGCCTGCATCCCCTCTGCTCCTTCCCCTCTCCAACCCACCACAGGTCACTTCAGGGCTAGGACTGAAACAAAGGGCTTATGAAACACCCTGTGTCATCATTACAGTTAAAAACATTGAATGATGTTTACAGAGGGTTTCACAGACAATACAGACCACAATTTCTAAATAACTTGTTGTCATCACAGTTCTTGGTATGATTTACAGGTTTTGGGTTGCTTTTTCTTATTTTTTTAATATAATAATTATTTTGTGTAACACTAGTCATCTATGTTGGCTATCATGTGTCACTCTTTCCTCTGCCTTCAGGCAGACTGCTACCAACTGAACTATTAGTCTAATTACATTAGCTGGCAGAAGAAACATGTTTAGTAAACCACAGTAAGGCTGGATAAATGGTACTGGGATAAGGCAAAGACCAACAGAAACCTGTCTACTTCGACAATTTAATGAGTTGCCTTTCATCAAATATTGTCTTAGTCAGAAGGGACTGAAACAACCATTTTTGTCTCTTCCAGTAGTGTTCCCTGACACCATCCACACATATCCAGCAGAAAGATTATTAGTGCTTTGCAGTTTGGGATGTTTATCTAGTCAATACGATAATTTTATCAGGCAAGCTCTCCACAGAAGCAAAACGCAAGAAGTGATGTTTTCCTAGCCCAAAGCTGTTTTCATGAATTATATAAAGTCCTCTGTACACAAGAGAACAGCAAAAATCAAAAAGTATTTCCTGCTGGCACCATTCATAGATATCACTCCTACTTTCAAAGCTTATAGAATCAAATATATTATTTGATTTAACCAATTACACACAAAACAATGATGGGTTTGTATTTTAGGACACAAAGCTAGCAGAATAGACCTTAAAGGAAATGACTGCTCTTAGTTTGCAGTGACAGTAGAAGAGAGTAGCTACATATTAATGGAAATTAGTATCAAAACAGCAGCACAAGACTAGCTATAGCAAACATTTGAAGGTTCTAGATGAGGTATTTATTTTCTTGCTCTGCTTTGGCCTTTTCTTATAAATCCTCTTGTAAGGCTGATATTAAATGCCTATATTATCTGGAAAACTAGAAGTGACATACATTAATACTCATAATGACATAGTTATTTTGTTAGAAGGTTTGGTCCAATACTTGCAAAGACAGAAGTTCTGTCATGTTGAATGAAGGTAACTAAGTTGTAAAAGTGTGGTTCTTAGGCAATTAGTCATAGGCAAAGTGAGAGCTACAACCTGTTAAGAACAAATATCATGGAGGGATATTTGAAGAAATCAGTCTTATGCAAGAGGAGCAGGACTGATAGTAATTGCAAACTCTGCTAGCTCTGTTCACTTTTTTTTTCCCTAAGCAAGAAAAGGTATTAATGACCATAATTACACTTTTTGATTAATTTCTTTGGTAAACCTAAATTGTCATTCTCTTCATGTGCCACTTTTTTCTTTGTATGCAGTTCTTTCCCTAACAACATAACAAAGTAGCAACAAAAATGGTTTCAGCTTCCCTTCTAAACTTGGCTGTAAATGCTACACAACGTACAAGACCATACCCCACCTCCCTCTGTTAAATGTTTTGCCTGTCTTGTACTTGATAGTTATTCAGACATCACTAGATCTGACATCATTCAGACCCAGAATTAGCTCTCAGAAAAGAGAAAAAGAGAAAATAGAAGTTTTCTTTAGCAGTGTAATATACTATTGTGCTAATTCCTTATTTTCCATTGTCATATCTCTTTCCCATGTACACTATAACAAAGAAAAATGTATGAATAAGAGTCCATGAAAGCACCAATACAAGCCCAGATATTTGAAACTTGCCCTCATTTGTAGCTATTTTATGACTAACTGTACGTATTTTTCATATTCATATTTACACAGTGTCTAGGTGAATAGGCAAAACCTGTCTGCCTCAACAGCCTTTAGGCATGTAATTATTTGTTAATGAGCATGTAAGGTTGAAGGATTACACTACTGCAACAATCAGATCATCACTCCACAGCCACACCTTCACTCAGCTTAGCATTGTGACTTTTCTCTAAAACCCACTTTTCCTTCATAAAAAGTAGTATTTTTAGCATTTCTATAATGACATCAGGTCTTATGTCAAGAAATCCAGTTCAAAGCCCTACTGAAGTGCAGAATACACAGAGAACAGGAAAAAATACTAGCAACTGGATAATACAATTAAAAACAATAACCCAGAATAATTCTGCATAAGGTCTGAGGGATTACTGGAGGGATGGGTTTTTTAATGATGTAGAATGTATTTTACCTCCTCTTGCTTACTCCTACTCAGTATGGAGCAAATAATTAAAAAAAAAATGCAAGGAGTTTTTCAAATTTTTCAGAGGAAACCAGCAGCAGTTAAAACAAAAAAGTGATTTGGATGAAAAATATGGAATTAAGGACTTAGTTTTTTGTATTAGCTTTCAAAAACCTTTGTTAGAAGTTGTAGTATGACTGCATTAGTAGAATAACAGCAGCTGCAGCAACAAACCTCTGAACACCCTTCAGCTTCTGCAATATCTAGTACAAGGACATTTAAGCACCTCTTTAGCACTGATACACTATATTAGGTGTGTTCTTGAGCTCCCAAGGTTGCTACCATTCCATACAAACAAAATCACAAATAGGTTTACTTAGGATCACTTTGCATCATCATTTTTAAAGACTTAGCGGAGGTTGTGAAAGATAACAGCAGTGCTTTTCCGAAACAAAAATTCAGACATGCCAGTCCCTGAAATTTCAATACACACTATGAAATCGAGGTTTCAACCTTTGAGTTAATTCCAGTGTTTTAATTTCTGAAAACTAGAAATTATTAATTTGCAACGCGAAGAATTTGGCCAACACTTGCACAACAAGTTTCCTTACATAATGCTTGTGCATTAGTCATTTGGCAGGCAGGTAGGGAGCTTACTACCTCATCCTCAGAAAACCTGCATCAGTTGTGACCTTGTAAGCCAATTGATTATAGTGGCAATTCAGCTACAACCTTAGAAGATACAGATATACAGACTTAGAATTTTTTTTTTTTTTGGTGAGTGGGAGAGAAAGACTGTAAGTTGATCAGAAAAGGGAATATCGCTTCCTCCCTCTCAAAGCCTCTGAACTGTAGACCAAGAGAATCTACAGATCAACACATTGCTTAATCTATGACCACGAGCAAAATGCATACGTTTGTACAGCTGTAAGATTTTTGTGAAATGGCAAACAAGAAGGTGGGAAAATGCTCAAAGAAACAACTCCAGGCTTCTACTACCATGCAACCATTAGCAAAAACCTTGCTGCCTTGCTCTTCTCCAAAAGGCTACACATTGTCTCCTCTCCCTCACAAAGTAAAATTACACTAGTGCAACCCAAATATATTGTATTTAAAACATACAGCATTAAAACAAAAGCTTTACAAGTAATTTGGAAAATTGAAGGGGTTTGAGGCACTTGGCTTCAAAATAAGCCTTCCATCAGTTTTCCCAGAAAGCTACTATACTGTGCTTTACAGCACACAGATATCTGATACCATGCACATCCAGGTAATGGTGAAAACAAGATTTTTAAAGGCTGTGCATTGTTCACAAACATATAGAACAGAAAACACCTCCAGCTGTCACTCCCATGGCAGGAAATAACTCTGGATAAACACTTGAATATTCACTACTCCTAAAATGAATTGTGCTGACAAAACAGCTGAAGATCAGGGTAGACATGACAACTCGTTCAATGTGGAAAGTGTGTTTTGTATCAATAAAATTCTGTAGCAATAGAGAGTCCATAAGTCAATCATAAGCATCACAACTCAGAGGTGACAAGCAGTGCTCCAAAACTATGTTTTTATAAATCCGTTCTTACTGCTTTCAGACATTTTTCATAAGAAATTCAGGTGAAGTTTCAGCAGGTAAACAGTGTGACAATCTAGACACAATTTCCACCAAAAAAATTCCTAATCCCTTCGCTCCTTCTATCCTTAGTTTACACATGTTTGTAAAGTAAGGTAGAGATTATATTTCAATACTTCAAATGCTACAGCATGCAGTAGAAGATGCAACTTTGAGATCCTTAAGAAATACAGTACAAAGAAGAATAGACTTCCCAGTTTTACCTACTAGGCTAAAATGTCATTGAGGAAGAGCAGAGCAGCCATCAGCTATGAGAGCAAAGCATTCAGTCCTTTTTAATACAAGCAGACCTCAAAGCAAAGCATTCAGTCCTTTTTAATACAAGCAGACCTCAAAGATAAAACAATATTAAAAATATAGCCCTAAAAGGTGAAGGACTTAAGAGGCAGTTATAAGTTGCTAACTACCTATAGTACTTGCAAAGGCAGCTTGAAATTAGGTAAGGGTAGAAAATGGAATCCTTAAAGCAAATAATCAGCATGGCTACCTTTCTTATAACTGTAATTTTAATTTTTATTTTCTTAAGGGAATAAATTCTAGGGGTTGGGGATTTTTTCCCCAAAACATTTTTTATATATTTTTGTGTGCCCTTTTATGTCTTGTCTGACTACTTTTGTACTTATGGAAAACCCAATAAAAAATCCTCATATAATAAGCAAGCAAGCAAGCACTTAAAGTTCACTTACTGTCCATTTCAATAAGTAATCTTCTCCATTGTCTTCATTAGGCTGCAACCTCTCACACTTCATTGACAACAGAACTTAGTGACGCCAGAAAAGATGATCTGGACTAAAATGCCTTCTAGTCTGTGCTCTTTAATGATCTAAAGACACAGCCCACAGTAATCGACATTCCAGCCCCATATTAGGTAAGATTGTCACTGTACATGGAATTTCTTCTAACATGCTGTCCTAGATGGAATCTCGGAGAACTCGCCCAGCCTCGGGAAAATTGTGAATACTGATTTCAGCCTTCCAACTTCTTCTATTAGATAGTTCACACCACAGTTTACATTTCTAGCTTCATGACAAGATTGCGAATGGAACTTTTCCCTCTGAAGAAACAGTAATAGCTTTAAATCATTCAGTGCATGGACTTGAGAGCTACCAAGCAGGTTTTTCTAACATGTTAATCACAACTTAGTCAACTGATCAATGATCTGTCTGCAGACTTAAGTTTTTCACGAATTCCACAAAAATAAATATGATTGGACTGGAAAGTATCCATGTTTTGTAACATCGTTCTTTTTGTGACTTCAGGCTGTAACAGCTGTTTCAAATGTCAGCAGATAGGGCAGAATTAAAAAGGACAGACAATGTGGGCAGGGGAATTGCAGACCTAACCTATCTGTGCGTAATGCCAAGAAATCTGCAGACGGATAGCTATTTATCAATTCTGTCATCTAAATTTATTAATACTTTTAATCAGTCCAAATATGCAGCTGCCACAGTGCCAAATAAGACAAGTCTGATAAAGCAATCCTCTTTGCTCTACAGGGATACTGAAAAAATGTCACATAACAATTGACATCCCAGAAAGAGCAAGTTTTAGCAAAATATTCAGGTAATCGGTGTTTTCAAAAAATATCTTTGAAATTAATTTTCTAGGCTATGTAGAGGACACGTATCTAGAATATCTCTCTCAAAGACATAGTTTATTAAAAACAAAAGACCCAGGCTTCTCAATTCATTGCATAGGTGAAAATCTTTTGTGAGCTGATTACACCATATCTCTGGCTGCCAAGTTATCCTCTGAATGCGTTTCATGACCTAAGCCATTCCTTAATTCTTATCAGCAGTAATCACTAAAACTGGGCAAGTACTTTTTATGATCTCGTTTTTGCTCATGTAGTATGACAGTTTACTGCAGTGATTCTGCTAAGATGGTAATACTGGTCTAAGACATGACATAATCCAGTTCTCTCCAAAGGATCCCTACGAGTGTTTGCACTCCCCAGTCACTACAGGCTGTGTTTGCAGTATAGAGTTCTGGTTACTCTGCTAGTTTGTTCAAATGCAGGTTAAGACCACAAAAGAGAACTTTTCTGTAAGTAGCACCAAAAAATGGAAGAAGATAAATCATTCTTGCAACAGGAGATCTATGAAAAAGTCTCAAAAATGGGATTTTGCCATAGATCACTTCCACAGAAATAGTGTATTTTTATCTTTCCATATATTTTGTATGTCAGATTATAACTACTGGAACTAACCAGTTGAAATTAAGAGAGTATGACAATACCCTTAGGCCTAAATTGTGACCAGCCCCTTCTCAAATATAATTTCTCATACCTGTTAGCATAGTCCATGTAGTTCTTTATATGTGGAGTTTTTCTCCAAAACAAATACTTCAACAATGTTTTTTTCTAAAAAAGGAAAAGAAAAAATGCCAGCATCCAGACAACAAAAAACCAATCTGCATGCATGGTGGGGGGAACAAATGGTAAATATTTTTTTGCTGTTTCAAGCTTCCAAGAGGTAATATTTGCAAAAGATACAGTAAATCAAATTAGTTTGGAAATTATGAAAAATATCTCAGCAATGCTCTTATAAACTGGAAACACATAAAAAAGTTTATCTACCCAGCCTTTAAAAAGTTCCATTAATCTTGTCTAGATATACACTGCTTCTTTCTCCTTTGAACTTTAATGCCTTTAATGCTTTTTCATTTCAGATTCTCTTTCTCCAGTCTAACAGCTCACAGTAATTCACAGGCTGCGGCTTTATGACCAAAGTCTTGCACTGCATTGGCTTGTATCACCAGTATCAGCAGCTGCTGTTAAATCACCTGTCAAATTTGCAAAATTCTCACTCAATTTACCCTGAATTCCAGACTTGCACTTTTTTTGTCCATGTGTCTGTTCATGTTGTTTACACAATGGTTCTGTTGGGACCAATGGCCAACCAGCTTGAGCTTCATGCACAGATGATCCTTTAATACCAACTGCCTCTCCAGTAGGAAAAAGGGAACAGAGGAAAATTCTAGGTTGATGTTTTACGTACTGGGTTGAATATACCATTGATTCATGTATGAGGCAGACAACATTTTATTTGGAATATCAAACTGGAAAGCCAGCAGTTTAATTTATTGTGTAGATATCTTACAAATTCATTAATTACTGTGCAATATACTTATCTGTTCTGGAAATAATTTCATCACTTATCACATGTGAAACACAAACTGGCTTGCATGAGCAATACGCCAATTTCTATGAAAAATCTTTCATTACTGTAGATCAGATAATGATTATAATAAAATCTTGCAAATTGTACTTATGGAATTTCAGCCAAAAATGATGGGTTTTAATGCAACATCTACTCCAGACCAGAATATCTAGAGAGTCAAAGAGATATTCTGGAAACTATTTTCATCAGTTATGGCAGCTATACATGAGGTCTCTTACACATTTGGAACAGACCTCTACAATAACAGAATTATAGGAATACAAGGGATGCTTTGGGTCAGAGATTTTTTCACCTACATGATAGGAAGAGTTGCGTAATCACTCTTAAATCACATAACCAAGTATGTTTTTCTTGGGTACCATTGCTCTAAGAGGTGACTGAAACATGAAAATCCTTCATCATTTTCTAAGTTTGTTCTCCCCCTCCCTTTAAACATGACTGGATTGAAATCTAGATCTGCCAGACCAAATCAATTCTATAAAATTCAAGGTGAAAAGCCTCAGGTTTGGTTTGCAATTACTACTATGAGTTCTGAACATAAATCTTTCAGAGAAGTTCACAGAAAAATTGATTAGCTACAAATTCACTTCAGTAAATGCCCATGACAAAGAGCTCTACTGGACCTTAGCATCAAGACATTTAAGAATGCCCACTCCAGCTGCACAATCTGGGATGCTGCATTATTTTATACACAGTTAAACACAGGCATGTGCACACACCTTAATGTTTTAATATTACAGAAAAAATTTTACTGCCTCCTCAGTGCAGTTTGTTGTGCAAGGAAGACAGTTTTGAACAACTGGCAGTGATTTTCACCTCCACTTTTAGCATTTTGAACATATACTCTGTTGATGCTAAACCCTCTGTAAAAAAAAGTGATAGCAAATTTTATACAGCAGCTCCATTTGTTAATCTGTCTATCAAGGTCACACCTCACTGCCTACTCTGTGAAATATTAAATTGTTTACCTGCATGAAGAAAATACCGTTTGTTGTTATTTTAAATAACTATCTTTTTGTCTGGTTTTATATTAATGGACTTGCTTGCCAAGTTTCCTCTCTAACTTGCTGTTTTACTTTGAGCACTCCTCTACGCATACATGACAGCAAGAATTAACTCTTCTATATTTGAACACCCCTAACCTCCTAACCCCATTTAGGAAAAGGTTTCAAACTGCCATAATAGCAGTAGTAGTAATACCATAATATTTATTTCCTGATTTTTTAGACAGAAGTATTGACTATGATATTGCAACTGTAAACAAAACATGGTTATCGTGCAGCTTGCAAGATCAGTCTCTTTCTGTACCAGGTGTTGAACGAAGTGGGTTCATTGGTTTTTTCTTCCCAGTACTCCAGCAGTGGTGAATCACTTCAGCTCTTGATGACAGAGGGATCTCCTTGCTCATTTTAAGGGACATACTCACTGGACTTCGTGGACTTTGAGTTTCTTGACAAAACTACATCAAACCTACTTTCTTTTTTTTTTTTTTTTTTTTTTTGGTTATTGAGAGTTGGTGGGCAACAGAAGGGTTTCTCATGGTTGAAACACAAAATCTGGGTTTTGTAATTGTGTACCTAAACACAAGTTGTATGAAGTCTGAACAAACACATCTAAAGCTAAGAAAAGACAGCCTTTTCCTTCAAAGACTTTCCTTGCATGTAAGCACAATACAATCAGAATTATTAAAATACTGATACTTCACATGCATGTATGTCTGCAGCATCATGGAAAAAGAAACCATTGTTCTAACAGCTTTAACCTTAATTCACACAACTTAGTCTGTATTACCAAGTTTGTTTACAGGTCTTTGTAGGATTTATGCTGCCATCTGAGAATATTTAGAAAATGTGGAAGTAGGTGTGCTCTGAGGAGTACAGAGGAAAAAATCTGGAAGGCTGTTTAAGAGAAGCAGGCTTTATGGAGAGATTTTAAAAAGCAAAGGATATGAAGGTTATCTAGCACATATGAAGAGACAGCTATTTCAAAACTAGAAGTTAAATAAAAAAGCCGACACCAAAACGGCATGGAATGAGACAAAGGAATTTCCTAGAAAGCAATCTTCACAGAAGCCTAAGGCTGTAACCATTCAACAGGCAAGAAAATAAAGACTGAAGAACAATTTTCTATTTTTGTTGGAAAGCTTTTGATCACAGACTTAAAAAATACATACATTTGTACAACAGGAGATATTTACATCACATGTTTATCTTCACTGTTCAGGCAAGGAATATCGCAGTGGCAGAATCAAAAATGCTGCTCACTATTCTGTCCATAGAAAAATGTAAAATACAATAACTCCACTTTGAGAAAACATTAACATTGCCATTAATAGAAAAAAATAAAACCCCTCCCCTAAACCTTTTATGTATGTGTGTTTCATACACAAAAGTTATCTTAAATCACACTTTCATTTCCTTTTTGATTATTACCCAGACACAGTAGTGACTATATTGTTGGATGATTCTATATCAACATGCATTTCATGTAATGCCAGAATGATTTGCCTGACCAAGAAGATATCAATATCATTAACAACCTTCACCTCTGAATATAAAGACATTTTTCTTTAAAGACTTTCATGTATCATATAAAGAAGTTGGAGGTGTTTGACATTGAATATCAGGTACAGCATGATAATTTGCATTCACAAAGATAAGGTACATGTTTCCTTGAAAATTTACACACAAATATGCCACCATTTTGGAACACCTATTATTTTTTTTCTTTAAATTAAGCTCTCAGTTGATAATTTAAATGACTTATAAAGACAAAATAACAGGTGTTTCAAGCAAGAACTGAGCAAAACATTTTCTGCAAAATAACAAATGCTGTAAGGGGCATTTGAAATTAATCTCTCACAGTTTTAAAAACTTCTGTCCTGCATCAGTACCAAAAAGAAAAAAAAAATCGCAAGTGGTTTAATGGTGTATAAATACACTTTTCAGGTGTCTGAAGCTCAAATAAAAAACAGTCATTAATGGATCATCAAAAAAACCAGAAGTTCTTTGATGGTAGTAACCCTCTGAAAAAATTTTCCTTGAGTTTGTCCTTCTTCTTTACTGAATACATCAATTATTCTATCTAGGCAGAAAATTTGGCTTAATCACAATCTCAAGCATTGATTTTACTTTGTTTAGAAAAGGGAAAAATTTAGTCCTTTGCTACCCAAGAAGCAACCTAGTGGACTTATTGACATAGATTTAATGCAGCAAAATAGAGAATTTTACTCCCTGATGAGTAAAAAAAAATTTAAACATTTTGGAGTGCGATACAAAATATTTAAATAGCATCTTAATTGCATAAAACTCAAAGATGAAATTATGCACATAATTGCAATTCACAGTTATTTTAAGAAGTGAAAGCTGCTGACAAATTTTGTTAATTTAGTCATACAGATAGAATTTGGCAATCTAGAGAAATGCCTATTCCTTTATTTACACTATTCCATTTTGAAATTAGGTGAAAATCAAATCTACTTAAGTACAAGGAGTACAGGGAATTTTCTGAAGCAAGGATTATCAAAATACTGCAACAGTATTTTAGCGAATGCAAAGGACATATACTTGAGTAAGACTCATAGTATCATTCTGACAAGGATATTCAAGAGGTCTTTTAATTTAGCAAATAAATTATGTTTATCTTGGAAAAGGAAGGATTAAAAGTTAACCTAAAGTGACTAGAACACCCTCAAAAAATTCCAGGTAAAATTTACTAATATAGGACTCTATATTGTACATGATCTTTCACAATTTTTTCTTGTCTCACAGGACAATTTTTTTGTCATACTTATAGGTAGATGTCACTAAACCTTTAAAAAGAAAGTAAAAAGCAAGAAAAACGCACAAGAAGTTTTCCAAAAAGTCTATTAGTGTAAAGCTGGGTTTGGTTTAGGGGTTTGTTCCCGCCCCTTGGAAGCTGGTATTCTAGTATCCTTTTTAAGAGTGTTGTCCAACTGAAATCTTTACCCCTTATCATGCATGGAGCTCCAGATGCCTTCTCCACTTCCACTTTAATGGATAACAGATGCAAAGTTCTTCTCTATAGACTGCAATTCTTAAGACAGTGACCATGCTTCTCCTACAAATCCACTGAAGGGATTTCATGCATCGCTTCAGAACACTATAATGACTTGCACATGTTGACTCACTTATTATTGAGTATATTCTAAAGTCCTATGAAGAGTAGTATTTTCAGTCCAATACATTTACATAAATCATACTTTGAGGTTCATTATGGTCTTACAAACATCTGGACAAGAGAGCATAAATTAATCAGCATTAAAGAGATTTAGAGCACACTATTAATAAAGAACATGCCAAATACATACTTGGAATGCATGCTTTTACTGCAGACAATGGGGTTTGACGAGGACAGCATCTTTTCCTTTACACCAGAAGGATTTACCAGTTACTTATATCTCCTGGCAAAACAATTTCAACTTCAGAAGCAGCTAACATTTCATTTCTATCTATATTACTCCTTGAGTGAAGTGACCAAACTAAATCTAACATTAAAATGCCACTCTCATCTAGATTCAGTGTTGTGTGTGATGTTACTTTGCCCATGTTTTCCCCACATGGGTATTTCAATCACTCAGAGAGATGTAAAGACATTAATTAAGCCTGTGCACTTTTGACAGGGAGAGTGGTCAGATATTACACCGAACTGCAAGAACTGTCAGTAGGTCTTAAAAGCCAAATTGGCTGAGTTTAAAATAAAAAATGCATTTAACTCCTACATAAGTGTTATGAGCTGGCTTGCTGGGCCCAGGTTTTGATGGCGGATATAGGAATCAAAATGTTAATCTGGCCTACATAATGTAGCCATTTCTTAGCCTGGAAGTCTTTGAGTGAATATTGTACTTCCAGCAATCAAACATGACCAAGGAAGCTGAAACTCAGAAGGTAAAACAGGTTATATATATGTCTTACATGCTAACACAAGCGATGGAAATATAAATCAGCATAAACTAAAGTAAAAACAAAGATTTCCATGAATCAAAGTAATTTCTTATTAAAAATACATTTCTGAAAAATCTGGCAGTTTTCAACTGAAGCCTGTGGAATGGAGGATTTGTTCTTATTACCTGTCCATACTATACCTGTTCCTATAATACAAATAATATTTATAAATAATATATATAAATTTCAGAACTGTTGCTGTCATTTTAAAACAAAGCACCATCTCTTCAGTGTCAAGAGACTACAATATCTTTCCTAGACTAAAATGAGACTGTCTCAACAAGCATATCAAATCCAAACTATATTTTAAATTTCGTGAGGTAACCAGTGTTGCCTGAAAGATTTACACGGTTCTAATTCTAGTTATCTCATATTCCCCGTGGGAGGTGTACCACAGCTGGAGGATCAGTCTGGAATTTAAGTTCCATGACATTTTTTCATGAGATCATTAAATTTTTGGGGTCTGAGATGAGAAATAATAATACAAATAGATAAAAATAAGGCTAAAGAGTATAAATTTTTTAATGGAAATAATATTATTCAAGTATTTATTTTATTTTGCTGCAAGGAAGGATCACACTGAGCATACTATAAATACATAGTTAAAATAAAACCAATTTTGAAATAAAATAAGAATTATTCTCTGTACACCTTTATATAGATAATTAAATCCTGTATCAGCACTTTCAAGAGTCTGAAATAATAGGAGAAGCACACTGAACAGAATGTTTTACCTCATTTCTGTTATTAGACAATTTTACGGAAGACTTGGCATTAATTCCCATGAACTTTTCACTGTGCAGTCACCTATCATTTTGTCAAAATCACATCTATTATATTATTTCTTTCCCACAACCAAAAAAAACCTGCTCTGAGATAGCCTTCAGATATCTCTGAGGAAGACATATTTTTATGCATTCTAATTTGCTGGACGCACACTGCACAGCTCTGCTGGCAAACAGCCCTGTTGCCTTCAAAATTAAAACAACTGAGATGCATGCTGCTCCTTCATTTTACACATGGTTAAAGATTTACTTTATGTATGTGAAATTTGCTGTTTACCCAAGCTGGGCAAATGAAAGGTAATGTAAATACTGATGGAGTGCAAAGAGGAAGGGAGCAAAGTGGTCAGCACATAAACCTTTTCTTGATGAATTCCTACACAATATCCTCCTGTAAGGTGTCTGTCTGGCTGAACTGCTTAGGAGTTACGTTGCTATGGCGAACTGGTCCTTTGGCAGTCTGAACAATTAGGCCATTAATGCAAAAATTAATCCTTTTTTGCATGTTGTCCATAAGAAACATGCAAATGCTTACAGCAGGTAGCAGGTCTGCCGTGCAGCGGTAATTTCACAGTGCATGTTTTTAAATGGAGAAGAGCTTCCCTACAGATATTAAGGATTGTGATGGCTGAGCTGTCTGGGAGGAAGGGACCCTGCACACAGCCTCCAGTGCTGCTCAGCACCAGCTCCTTGCTAATGCCACGCAGTCACATTTCACTGAGGGGCACAGGTTAGAATTTAATCACACTTGTTTTCAGATGAGAGAAACTGCACTCCCCAACACATCCTGTTTGACAGGAGAGAGGCCTAATGAACATCTCTTAAATACTCATTAAATTTTCATTTTCTTTTTGTCTTTGATACCCACAACGTGACATTTATAATTCTTCAAAGACATCCCTTATTTTCTAATCATGAGCATCCTATAAAAATGGTCTTTTAAACATTTTTTGACTGCTAAATCATTGGGGTTTTGAAGACACTTATACAATTCACTGCTGGCAACTTCTTATTGATATGCTTATTAGAGCACTGTGGTTAAAAATTACTGTATAGCTGAAACATATTTACTTCCCTCCAATCTTAGTATAATTTTATTGTTCTGAAATCACTGAACAACTACAGAAAATCACTTTCTGATGGGTAATTGTGTCTTCCTTGAGTCTGGTTATTTCACAGATTTTTAGTTTCTGATTAAAACTTGAATAAAATTATGTGCTTATCGAAACTTTACACTGAGCAACATCAGCTTCATCATGGATAGCTAATGATTTCTCTTTAATGTAGGCATTTACTTGAAATGTCAGAAAACACTCAGAAAAATGTTTATAAAATAAGAGGAAATAGTAAATTACACTTGCCCAGTAGATATTAAAAAATGTAGACTCAAGCATATAAATGTGCAAGAGTACAAAGTTGATGGAAAAGTCATGCAATAAGAACAGAAATAAAAATAGATTTTTTAATACTTTGATGGAAGTGTATGAGTGAGTTTCAAAATACTTTTCCTGGAATTCAGAAACTAAGAGCTGAGCTGTTCTACACATTCAAATTAGATCAATATTGAAATTAAAAATCCCATGGCTCATATGACACTCATATAAAGCAATAAATACAGTGACTCTGAACTAAACAGGAAATGGCTTCTGAGAAAACTTGTAAGCTAATTGCCAGAAAGTTTGCAGAGGAAGGATAGCCCTGTAATGTAAGCATTTTGCTGGTTTTCCAGACAAGATAAAGACCATTTTGTGAACAGGGCCCCTCTAATAAATTTCAAACCCAGACATTTTCCCTGCACTTTTGATCGTCTCATCTCTTCCTCTGTCTGCTTATCTCTCTCACCCAGGTCTGTGTATACCATTCAAACCTCTTCAGATCTCCAAAGAGTAATGGTTTGCCAAAATAATCCCCAAAGAACCACAGCCAGAGATACTTAATTCCTTCCGTTCTTTCAAATGTGAAATAATGAAATTTCTCCACAAAAAACTCCAGTCTAAAATGCAGGAAAGTCAAGCATTCAAAAAAACATGCTTGCATCACTACTGTGGTATAAGCAGGAATTTCATACCACTTGAAAGGAACCTGTGGTCCACCTAGGTCGATGTTCTGTCTTCAGCAGTAGCTGACACTTTCAGCTTGAAAGCAAAACCAAATAAAAAGACCAAATCAAAACGAAACAAAAAAATCTATTACCATCAACATTTTGGAATGGAGATCATGATATTGTGCGTAGAAGCTGGTTTATGTTCAAAGCTGTTCAAAAAGAGACACAGCTTTTGCTTCAAAACTAGCTAAATTGTTAGATAATAGTTTTTAACACATCAAACATGTACTTTTTAAACCTCTTTCAAACAAGTCTTAGGTCTCGCCCCACCGTTTATAACCCTGGCCCCCTGAGGTACAGCCAGTTCTATAAAGAAAAATATTTGCTTGCATAAATATTTAAAAACATTGTTCAAATAAAATATAAAACTCCAACAAGCCAAACTCAAGACTGTAGCTTTAAACTAGTCAGAGCTGGATAGAAATTGTTTTAGTCTTTAACACAGTGTTTTCATTTAGGATCACAGAGAGAAAATAGAACAAGTAATCCTATGTGACACCATCAGCAAGGCAACACAATTCTATTAAACAGGACAGCCTCCAGAAGCAGCAGCGTTTTTAAACCAGTCTAATCCCAAAGAGAAATGAGGCATTGGCAGAATGATATAAGGCCAGGATGCATAGGAGCAATGAAAGGCAAGTACTGTCAGCTACAGAAACAAGAATGACATTGTCTGGAATGGGAAAATCTCTTTGTATGTCAAAACACTAACTAAAAACTAACCAACAATGGAAGGAGTCTTCCCTACATTCACTGCTTATTCCCTTACATGTTATTTCACCTATGGCTGTTATGTTCCATTGCATCCTAATGTAAGGGCATTTCCATCAACTTGGTCAAATTTAATTGAATTGTAAAGACTGAACAATAATGGAATCACTGGATGTCCATCTCTTCTGATTCCAGAACAGACTTGTTCCTTGAGTTCCTGCCTCTGTATGCATTCCCTGATTTTATACCATGGATGATCCTGAGGAAATGGTGAGAATATGGAGTATAAAATGACACATCAATGGGATCTGACCACTGAAATGATAATTCAACTGCAGTTTGGGCATGAAAGCAAGCACATGAGAAAAATCGTAACTTTTTCTGACAGACTTGAATTTGATTGCTAAAACTATTTCCATAAAGGAAGTCCTGGTATTGCACATGCCAAGTTGAGGTTGCCCACTATCCATTTCCATCCCAAAATACTCATTCTGAGAGCCTGTTCAGAGGCACATGCTCAGAGCAAGCCTCACACACACCCCAACAGGTCACCCAAAACTGGTAAATTCAGCTCCCCAGCAAGTGTGAGGCCTCCACCTCACAGTCCTTTTGAGGGTAGCAGCATGGGTCTCTAGACCCCATCCATGTTTCCTGGAAAATAGCTACATCAACTCAACACCATCTCCCATACACATCTGTTAAATATACAGCTGTACCTGTATAAAATAGCAATGCAGACTGTATTTTCTATAAGCTTTTCACAATGGTGACTCTGTCTGACTGAGTGACCAGCCCATGCTTAACACACTGAAAAACGATGATCATCTCAACCAGTCTTTAGCTTTTTATGGAAAGCATAAATAATAAGATATTTATATACATACACACATAGACAAAAAGTTGCACAATTTCTGAGGTTTTTTACAAACCTTTTTTTTTCAGACCATTTAAAGCAAAAATGAAAATAATTCATGCAGATTTGTAGTTGAAATATTCTGCATGAAGTAACTCAGAAACCAAATCAAGCCATATTACCACTATTTATAATCTGATGGTACTAGATGACCAGGCTTTACATTTTAACACTCATCATCTGGTATCTAGCCCTTTTACCACAACCCTCTCACAAGATTTGATGTGCATTCATTCTCACCACCTACAGCACCGTAGAAACCTAAAAAATAACTTTGCCTAAACAGCTTTCTTAGTTTAGTCTTAGATTCGCCAGGCTTTCTGCATATGTGACTCCTCTGAGTCATTCTAGTTTGGCTTTTTGTGAACCTTTTAAATCTCTCTGTCTTTTTAAGGCCTCCGATTATACATGTGCTCAAAATTGCACACAGCTGTCCAAACACAATCTTAAAAGCCCCTTGGAGCATTAAAATAATTTTTCCTGCACTGCACTCTATCCTCCTCTTTAACACTAACAGTGTTCTGTTTGCTTTTTTATCTTCACTTATGTGCAATACATAGCTTGATTCCTTGATTGTTTACTGTCACATGCAGATGTTATTCATCTGTGTTTGACAGGATGTGCCTGTTAGCACATATCCTTGCTATTCTAAATCTACTGCTCCACTCTTTCACAATGACCTGCTTGAAGATACAGATTAAATTTTCCCACTAAAGTTTTATAATCAAATGATTCTTAATAAAAATTAAGTTTAATTCTTCTATATTAAAGGCCTGACATATTTTTTTTTTTTTTTAGAAAACGGAAGTCTTTCTTTGATTTTATAGGGTTGGCCATAACTACTTGTTTTGTTTTATTTGTGTGTTACATCATGGTGCAAATCAAAAAGTTTTTGTTTTGGTGTACAACTAAGCTAACAGCCATCTTCCTAGAGCAGGTTCCCTCATGCTGCTAAATATTATTTTAGGTTCTGTAAGTGACCTAATACTTGGGCAAACACAGATGCAATGAGCTCAATCAATCAATGAAGGCTCAGATAACAAGTTGCTGGTTTTTTGTGGGTTTGTTTTTTTTTTTTCAAAGTACAACCAATTATGTAATTTTGCACTTATGAAGGCAGAGGAGGAACACAGAAATGACTGGAGATTAGTCTTCAAAGCTGGTTTGGGATTTAATTTTGGTGATGACAACATTTGAAACATAAACACGCCTATTTCATTTGGGGAATGAAAATTCTGGTACTTTAAAAGGCTATTGTGCAAGACACTGGCAATGCTTACTGGCATAAATGCATTCCATGATACAAAGTTTCATTCTAATTATTTGTTTAGTTTAATCATAAGAGTTGAAAAATCATGAATGACAAACACTGCCTAATGTTAGGCTGAATGATATATCTGTTTTTTCATGAAAGCACAGAGTAAATCACAAAACCCTAGATGTTATTTATCAAAAAGGAAATATAATACTAACAAATCCATTCCTCTTGCATTGTGACAATTACTTTCTTCTTCATAACTATAAATGGGGATTTTATTTTAATTTTATTCTTATCTTGATTTTCTTGGGAGCATAAATACGAAACCAGGAGTTGTCAAAACTAGTAACACACCATTCACTGAATAAAATTAAATTAAAATATATAACTCTAATTTTCCATCTCAATACAGGTTTCTAGAGGCTTATTGAAAACTCTACTGGATTTTAATTTATGTCTTATAAATAATTTTTCATATTTTATCTACTTAGCTTTCTAAAATTTCATTTTTAACTGTACAGTTAATATTTGCTGCAGTCTGAAGAGATGTGTCTCTGACTGACAAGTTAAGGACAAGAATAGGGCATGACAGTAGTAAGAGCTGCAGCAGAGAATGCAAAAGGGGCATAGGGTGTAGCAAAGGTGCATGAGAGCACAATGAAAAAAACTGATAGAAAGGTTTCCTGTAGCCTTCCTTCGACACCCCTGCCCAAAAACACCTTTAAAAGTAGGAGAGAGAAGCAGTACCCACAGACCCTTTTTACAAGTGTGATAACTAAGACAAATGGATCCACAGTTAGCCATCAACATTAGTACCCTTCTCCAAAAAGGATTTTCAATAGTCTAGTGATAGCTAATAATGCTACCATGATGCATATAAAACCAGAAGCAATACCATGTGTTCAGATAAAATGGGAAAGAGAAAGTGGAAGAGCAGGAAGGTCTGAGCACTCTTTGAGTACTCTCCGCTCCTCAGAACTACTGCTGCTCAGACAAAGGACTGAAATACGGTCCTGAATGAATGTTTCCCTTTTGCTGCTGGATCACTTCCTTCAGCTGCTGATAAATTACAGGAATCCATACTACTCCTTTTTAATGATTTGTCTTTTTCAGTTTTAATTACTAAGTTGACTGGCTCTTTGGGCTCTACACCATGTGTGGTATATAGTCACATTAAGACTATTAATTCAAATTACTTGATGGAGAATGAGAAAGGACATCAGATTTTTACTCTTTCAGGACCTTACTCTCCAGTGACTTGTCAGTTTAAGAGATGACATGCTGTCAATAACTTCTAAATCTGCAGTGTTCACTAAAAAACATCTAACAAGGACTGGTGTCTCTGGTGTGTCAGTGAAATAAATACTCACTTTTAAAGTGAGTATTTATTCACCTTAGGAGATAGTAGCTACCTTAGGAGATAGTAGTGATCATAGTATCAACAAACATGGTTTAAAATACAGTCCAGAATTCTGACTTCTAGAGACAAACAGTTATTAACAAAAGAGGCAAAATCTAGAATTTAGTTTTACTAGGTGCACCTCTGTTCAAGCATTTCTATTTTTTTGTGCAGATTTAAATTCAGAATGCAATGATTTATTTGTCTGTAGTTCTTAGGAAAAAAGCAGATGTTCTAGGTCCCCTACATGAATATTTAATCAAAGAGAAAAATAACTTCTTTTTTTTCTTTTTTTTTTTAATTTTTTAAGGAATTTCATTCTTACTTTAGACAAAAAGTGTCAAGTGAGATGCTTAAGAGATGTGAAACGACAAATTTCAATTGGAAGTTTAATATCTTTTACCACGCTCCCAATAATAACTCTTTGGCAAAAAAACACTTACTCCTAGTACAGCTGCTTTGGGTTTGTTTGGTTTGTGGTTTTGTGGTATTTTTCCTCTCCAGATGGTGGGTCATTAGACCTTTCCTGGATAACCTCGACACAAAATGTATATTTTCATACTCTCTACTGATCTTTAATGCATAATTATCTAAATGACTAGAGACCTACCAAGAACTGCTGTCAGTTCCGTTCGCGCCTTTTTCTCCATAGAAGTTTAAACATCAAGAGATTTAATTAATGTTAGAAGAATTTTCCTCCCATGGCCTAAAATCTACATGGCTAATTTTCCCCTCAGACTCTTTAGTCCTGGTAGAATAGTTCTGGAAATAACTTATCCTTAGCAATATTTACACAGTCTGCCAGGAAACTTTCAGCATGAAAGTCGTAGAGAAAGAAGAATAATCAATTAGCACTTGCTAGGAATACTCTTTCTCCTTTGTCTAGGAGATCGAAGCTGAATCATCACTTGACCATATTCTAACTGCTATATTTACCACATGCAAATGCACACAGAGAATGCATTCAATTTGTCAAGTCATTTTTGGCCATTTTAGGAAAATATCATTATGAATGTCATAACCAGCCATTACTGATGACATTTTAAATTGTGCTGTTCTTTGAATGAATACTAATAGTTTAGAATGTTAAAGCCAATATACACAGTTAGATGAAATAAATTTCAAATTGAATGAAAATGATATCATGTTAATGCACCTTGAGGAGAAAAACAAACTGAAAAAAGCTACACATCAATGGTAGATACTTTTCTTTCCTTTAGAGGACTCCAGAACAAGAATATTGGAGTAAAAACCGTATTTGTTAAAATGTCGACATTTCCATTTCTGTATGTCTTCAAACAGGTGAGAGGTGAAATGGATAAATTCCTATTTCTATATCTGTTTCATTTTCTTTATTCCTTTACACTTACTGTGCATGTAAGTCATATATCTGGATAGCATTAATGACAGCCTTCTTGTATCTGAACACACAAACACAGGATAATTTCTGAATTTAAGTGAAAAGATATTCAGAAGTTGATATTTTTTAGCTGAGGAAATCATGGCCAAAACATTTCTCTGCAAAAGGAACAAAAGAGACAGAAATGGGGCAGAAATCAGCACTAATTTCACACATGAGACAACAAACAATAGTTTGTTGTTTTTCTTAGCCCACATAACTTAAGCTTGTTGAACCTCTTAGATAAAACTTTGAAAATTTGCAATAATGACCTATAGAAAACTCAGTAATTGATGGGAGCTGCCAGGCAGGACTGTGTGAGATGCTGCAGTCTTGCTCTGCTCTTTGGATAAAATGTAAATACGACATCTCAGTTACTACCCTATGGAAAACAGTTTCATGACAATACAATGAAAATTAGGCACTGCATCAAAATTTTCATTTTTTTAGAACCTTTCATAATTTTCTATTTATTATTGGATTTATCTTTATATTTTCTAAAATAGCTTTGCTTGCTGTACTGAATTACAGCAGAATATTTAAATGGAGCACCCTTGTTTCTGGAATGACTTTGGTGAAACATGGGACAGCTTATGGTCTTGAAATCTTACACAGGGAAAAATAAACATGTTTGTTAAGAATACACTGATAATAGAAACAACAGTAACCTGGTTCAATTAATATCAAGCCTGTAAGCAGTAACTAGGACAACACTGATGAATACATTTGTAACAGCAAAAGTCCTAGATCTTGGACAGAGTGGACTAACTTATTTTACAACAACAGGAAGACAGAAGTCAGTACAGCTTACTCATTTTGTTGCTGTTTGTAAGGAAACAATCCTCATCTGAATGAAACTCATTTTCATTCCCCCGAGAGAGCATTTTGTTCAGAATAATTCCACTATCACTGAAGTAAATCAATAATTTCTGATGAAAAAAACCCCAAACCAAACCAAGAAAATTCCCCACCCTAAAACTCCCTTTGTCTGGATAGTTTTCATGTCATTTTTATCTCAACATATCAAATCAAAAGCAGTCAAGGAATATAGGAACACAGAATTCATTGTTAAAATAGGTCAAAAGTACTAATAACCTAGAAAATTAAAATCAATAGCAACAATAACTAGAAAATAAGTGTATATAAGAATGACCAAGAACTGAAGGGAATATCTTTAATACAGAAGTGTTAGAACAATCGTAGTTCCCATGGAACCACTCCAAAAGAGAAAAACAGAGGGGGAAAAAATGGAGATTGGATCCAGGGGTCCTAATTTATATATCTCACAGTAAAAAATTATTTTCTATTGTTGAAAAATATGTTATAGTAGACTTTTTTTTTCTCCTGTAATAAAAAAAGTTATGCAGTGAAGAGTGACAGCGTCCATAAACATTTCCATAACACAGGAGTAAGTCTAACTAATGCACGAACAAGTTTTCATTAAGTCAACTAAGTTAATGTGTGTTCTCAGGAAATTAATTTTCATATGTGCACACTCAAAGAGACAAACTAGATGCAGAGACTTAAAACCAAACCATACATGCTTTTCTGTCATTCTTCTGTGATATTTTTTTCTTATAAAAAGATGTACAGTGAAAATCATAAACAGCTTCTTGGCCCTAAGCAGTTAAACTTCTTAGCAAATACAAAATTACAGCTTTCTACTTTTAACATTTTAAGCCACCAAATGGTAAACAGGAACATTATGAATATGACTAAGAATATGAAAGTTCCTGCAGCTATTCAAAGATTACTCTGCTACAGAGTCTGCAAGAAAAACTGTTGCTTTTGGCTTAGCTGAGAGCTCCCCGTACTTCTTATGTCAAGCTAAAGATAATAGATGAAAAGGTTGCATATGTATACGAGGAGCTTGTGAAGGAAACATGCTTTAAATTGGTCTCTCAGAAGCACTGAGAGTGCAAATGGGAAAAACACTATTAAAACATGGCTGTTACATTACTTTTACTATCTCTAGTCTGAAGAAAACGAGGTCAGGTAAGGACTAACTTGTTTGGTGATTCACTTAGGGCAAACATTAGCCCACCCAGCATTAATAAAACATGCTTAGAAAACATTTTACAGTAAAATATACTAGACAATAAGCTGAAAATAGCCTTTAACAGCTGTGAAGCATGAGAGGGATAGCAGACCCTGAACTTGGTGTCTTGGCTGGCACTCCAAAATCAGCATGCTTTCACCACCAAATCTAGGAAGGTAGAGGGTGTAGACATCTGAAATGAATTATGTATTTCAGGAACAAGAAAGAGGCAGAAATCACAAAGACAGGAGCTCAAATTTGGTTCTCGTTCATATCTCAGACTAAAGTAACATGGTTATTAAAGCTACAGTAATAGTGTAGAGTTTATTTAAACTAACAGATGAAAGAGTGTTTCAATGTCATTAGTGTTCATTGAAGTTAAACAATAAAAGACAAAAAAAACCCAAACAAAGGCAACCAACCAAAAAAAAAAAAAAACAACCAAACCCAAAACAACAACAAAAGACACAACTGGATATGTTGTCCATGAACACCTTGTCCATCACAAAATTCCTACACCTGAGTACTCTCCCTTAGGATACGGAAAGAGATAGCAGATTTCTGTGACATCTTTTGGGGAATTACATTACAGTGATATCAAACACTCTCTAGAAGAGATGATTTTATTCAACTGACTATAAGAAGTGTTTCCATAAAGGAAACTCATATAGTCTCATATTGGGTGAGATGAACTCAAACTCAAGTATGAGATTTACCTGACTTATTTGTGTGTTTATTATTTTTTTTCCCTTCTTCATTTGTTTTGGAAAAGTAGGAAATTGAATTGCTACATGGATTGGAGCACTAAACATGTAAATTGCAATGGACCTTAGATACTAAGACATCAACCATTGCCACTTGACCATTGCTTGCCCTTCCTTCCTCCTCCCACCTTGAAGCACAAAATCCCACTTATATAGTTACTGTTTAGGAAGCTTATAAATACAAGTGCATCTCTCCTCGAACTATAAGCTCAATTTGGACACAAATAGCATTATCAACTCTTATGATTTAAAGGACTAGTAAAATTACTTTCAGTGAAAATTCACTGAGTACCTGATGACATGCTGGGCAAAGAGCATTTTAACAGAAATTATTTTCTTCACAGGACACACACAGAGTAAATGCAATATACTGTACTTCAAAAATATCCAAAACATCTGACGATACTTTCCTACATTGCTAGTGAAGCTCATGAATTTCCTGTAAACAACATTTTTACTCTTCAATAGTGTTAGATAATAAAAAGTTGGGAAAAAGTAGAATCTTACCTAGAAAATTCTAAACTACTTTTTCAAAACTTTTTTGCTTATTATTCCTCAGAGCAGTAAGAAAACAACAGACACACACCTACACTGTTAAAATCTTGACATATCTATTCTCCCTCTTCTACATTCTATTCCATAAAAACCTTTGAAAATTATTCTAAAGCAACATTTCCAACAACCATAACTACACACACTGAAGGCTGAATTCTCATTCTTCTATTAACTTCCCTTTAAAATTTAAAAATCTAGAAATCTGAGTAAAACACAGTAAAAAACAAGAAAACCTGACTTCACTGAAATGAATTAGAATTTTTACAGGAATAGGACATTTTTAATGAAGGTTTTCAGCTTACTTAAAGTAGATATTATGAAATTAACATATTATTCTTATTAATAATTCTCTTCAGGCACAGCTATTTCCATACTGAGCATAACTTCATGAAAAATGTAAACCATGTTTATAGCTTCCTCACCTCACTTATATTTTCTTAATGAAGAAGTATTTTTGTGTCCCTGATTATGGAAGATCTATCTATTGATGAAGAATTGAAAAATGCAAGCAGCTTGTTGTAAAACCATTATATTTTCAAGCTTTGCTCAGCTTTCAAATACATATTTCATATTTGAAAGGTAACAGTATATGGACCAAAGTAATCTTGAAAAGTAACTTGAAAATGATTACTGGGATTGTAATTGTAGACAAATTGAAACAGTTGCACAGTCAAAACCAGTAATTAACTTATTTCCAAGCAGGCTATTTGACTGTTACATGCTGATCCTTACATAAGCTAAAAATCAGATGCAAAATAATAGCATATTATCAGCATCAGTTAGAACAGGTCTGATGAATCCTTAATTGTCAGATTCTGTGAAACACAAGAAAGAGAAAAGGTGATTCTAGTATGTCAGTGTGAGGAACTTAAATGCTAAAAACTGAGGTGTCTCTGAAATAGAAAGATGAACAAAAGCTTTAAAAATGGTTAAGTTCAGACTTAGGTCCTCAAATTCTACACTTCAAAAGTCTAAGACCTGTCACTAGACAGAATTACATTATCAAATTCCATGATGCCTTTGCTCCATAGTTGCTCATTTGAAAAACAGTTTACAGATTTTTTTTTTTCTATTCAGGCATATCTCTACACATAGAATCAAAATAGTACACCCATTTAAAGCTAATTAATGACACTTGGTCTACTACCTAGACATTTGACAATTTTTGTTTTTATTATAGAAGATAAATCATTAGCCATCAAAGCACTATGACAATTATAACAACAACAGAAAAACCATATAGTAATGGCTCTCAAAACTCCAAAAGTGTGACGGTCATCACCTATCAAAAGCAAATAAGAAAAATGCACTTATTTTTCAACTTAAACTACTAGAAAATAATATTTTAGCTTTGTTATACCTTACTGGAAACAGTCTTTGTAGTTATCATGTACTTATTAAAATTCTGAATGACTTTTTGGCACTAAGGAAAAAAGTTCCAAATAATATCTACACAGAAAGTTACAATTTCCCTGAAAAATAATTTTCCTGTAAGGGCGTTGTTTGGATGTTAGTAACTAATTAATGCTAACCAGAACAACCCCACCCTGCGCCTCCCCAAATAAACCAACTCCCAAAAAAACCCAAACCAAAACCAATATATTGGTAAAATTATGAAGCCCAGCTTCATGCACATAATATTTAATGTGCCAAAGTCTTTCTTCACTTCCTAATCCAAAACAGCACACATCAAAATTGAGATCAAAGAAAAAATCCTAACACAGATCCAGATGCATATTTTTACAATGACAGTTAAAAGCAAAGAACCTTTAATTAAAAAAGCAAACAAACAACAAACAAAAGCTGGCATTTTCAAAACATGTATCAAAATAGACAGCCAAAATTTAAATTCATTCATCTTATTTCTGACGTAGAGGGATAATTCTTGTAGTTATTGTCATAGATGGCTGAACAGCAGAGAGGTGTTCTGCTGTGTGAACAGAATTTGAGAACTGCATAGAAACAGCACAATCGATGAGTGCAAAGACTGTAAACTCATTTTCCTGAATATGACTTTTAATTTAGTTAGACACGAGTGAAGCACTTGAAAAGTCATATCAATGCTGAGCAACTTTCAGATGACTACCGAGTGGCCTAATTTTGTATTAACATTAGAAAAAGAAATTGATTTACAGTAGAAGACTATTTGCTGTAGCAGTTAATACTAAGTTTGTATGCCTCTATAATTTACTTCACTTACGGCTGTCTCTTATATTAGTATTCATTATAAAAGTCCTCTTCTAATATTTTTTGATTTGACAGGAATGCATTAGCTGTGAAAAATGCTTTATAATGTGCTCAGACAATATTAATAGAAGCAGAATTTCTGATAATTGCTGTTACTTAAATGCAAAGATTTTCTTTTTTATTTGAATTTACCCTCTTCTTTCTTCTTCCAACCTTTTGCTAATGCAAGTTTTGATAACTATACATCAATCAGAGTCATTCCTAAGCTCAACTTGGAGTGCTAGACCACATGAAAAACTGAACCAATTCAGTTCTTTCTGAAATTTTAAAGTACAAAAATTGCTATGACGCTTTGCTTTGGGGAGGGATGTAATCTCTATTTTATGTGAGAGCAAACAAATTCTTCCTCCTTAGGAGATGACTTGTTCATGGAAGTTCCTTACCCATATGTAATCTAAGACAACAGTCTGAATGTTTACTAGCATAATGTAGAATGAATCTGACTGCCAGGTTTTCTACTGCTTCACACAATTATTACAGGATTTGCCTGGAGAAATAGGGCCTGAAGTTCCAGCAATTACATAAGTAATGTACTACCACAAATTACATTCAAATATTGCAACATACATAGATAATCATATTAGTCTGTAAGGTCCTACTGCAAAGATACTCATACCAAAAAAAAAAAAAAAAAAAAAAAAAAAATTACAGCACCTTAATGTAACACAGTAGAATCCACAATTCAGCTTTCATAAGAACTTATATCATAATCATAGCTCAACTTCATAAATATGTTCATTCATTCACTCAGAACAAAACACTAAGTTGCTGTAGAATGGTGCTAACACTGTTTTTTGCTATAATTGCTCTGAGTCTACCTTGTTGTCAGGCAGAATTGCCAAAAATTTACACCAAGAACACCAAAATCAACTTTCAATTTCTTGTTTTCTAAGACATTAGTATGATATATTTTGTCTACGTGAAGTGCCAGAACTGTCCAGATAAATATTTGTCATGTTCATTTATAAAAAGAGGCACAGTTTTAAGACTCTACTTTCTACAAAACCAAACCCCAACTCATCTTCACAACAAATATTCAGGGAAAATGTTTTTCATTTCTGATATCAATGGATATATGGATATTCTGATATCAATATTTCTGATATCATAGAGGTAATTAATTCAAGCAATAAATCTGTTTACCTGCCAATGTCTGAAATGCAGAATGTATACCTACTGTAGAACTAATATGCTCACGGTGCACAGCAAAGCATGTTGGCAGCTTCATGAAAACTTACACATAGAGACTGAATAGAGGAAAACAAGACAGTTTTGTAGCACCATTTTAAAGCAGGTAATTCACTTTGCTACATCGTGCTACATAAGTTATTTTCTTTGCATAAAAGTTGCCACTGTTGGGATCTGTGAGGGCTGGTAAACCCTCCTTCTCAGAGAGGCCACAGTCCCTTCCTCTAGGCAGACAGAAATGTGCATGATTTCGCAGAAGATATGGCACAGAACCCAAATCCATGTTTGACTAGAATATGTTGGGGGGTATACAAAAAGGGAAATATAAATACCAGACAGGCAGTTACCACACCGTAGCTAAATCCTGAAGCTCTTCATAGTTTTTGTTTGGTGGTTTCTGGGGCTCTGAACAACATAGCTACCAAAGAGGTAATGTTGCAACTCACACGAGTTATGTAACTCATAACTGGAACTTCCAGAATTCCTCCCCCAATGCTACTGTGTTTTCTTCCCACTTTCCCATACGTGAAAGTGTCCCAGCTTTCTGTGTTTTTTCTCACTTTGATAATCCTAGTGCAAATCAGTATGACAGTAACATAACTCATTTGAATTGAAATTGGATAACCCATTCTATTAGCCCAGAAATTCTCTATATATTCAACTCATAACACTGTATCAACCAGTGATGAATGGTAAATATACATTTATACAATGGGCACTGGGGAAATTATCTTTAAACCTTTCCCTGGCTTTTTGCAAAATTCTTCCAACGGTAATCAAAACTTTTTGATGCACTTAAAACACACATTCCATTCAGAAGCTCTCGATTAAATAAATTTCAGTAGTAAATCTTTAAGAATTCTTCTTCAGGGTACACACTTTATATTTACAAAACTTCACAAAGAGTCTATAAGTAATTCTGCTGAGTTTCAGCACTTCATTTTTAATGCTGGAAATGATGTGTTCGACATCGTAAGTATGGCTGATCTAGAAGACAGGCAAGCTTTTGCTGCAATTGAAGTGGGAAAACAAAACAAAAAAGCTGTTCACAACTGCATTGCTAATGAAGTCCTGTGCTACTTTTATCAGAATTGTTCATTTCCTAAGAGACTCAAAAGAGGAATCTTCTGTAGATCACACTGTTGCTTCACTAGCTAAGGTAGGGTAAAGGTGTGTTCCAAATAATAAATGTTATTTGACTTATAGAATCATAGAATGCTCGGGTTGGAAAGGACCTTAAAGATCCTCTAGTTCCAACCCCACTGACATGGGTTATTATTTCTCATACTGAAATCTTTTCCTAAGTAAAAAAAACCCCAGTAGGTTGGCAAAGAACACCTCTTTTACAAAAACACAGTTGTTCATATATGAAAGAATTCGGGGTATCAGTTTCATTATTCTGACACCAATCAAGCATTCAGTACTACAGAGATGCATCTTCTTTCCCCATCCACACCGTACAACTTCAAACCAAAATCAGCTTCTGGAAGCCCCTTGGGTGATGATCACACTGAAGTTAAATTAAATTAAGGAATGTTTTAAACTGTCTGCGAAATGAAAATCTCCTAAGGCTTCTTGTGGTCAATTTATTAACTTTATTGCCAATACTTCAAATACTACATTTCAGTACTTCAGGTATTCAGGTCAGATGCCCCAAAAAATCCATTAAAATAGAACAAATAATAATGAATTCTTCAGACAAGGAGATGAAGCAGTTACTAATATATCAGGTTAACTACGAATACTAAAAATAAATGTCTTAGCTCAGTTCACATAATCAGAGATATATTAAAAAAACAAACCATAACAAGAATTAAAAAAAAACCCAAACAAACAAAAAAAAACCCCACATCACATGTACCATAAAACTTCCTTCCTCTGGTAAGACATCAAATCTTGTCTCTTGATTCAGTTGCTGCCTAAGTATATAGTACTGACCTTGAGAAAGTTAAGCATGTTCTTCAAAGTTGTACTGAAGGACTGGGTAGGTAGAAAGGTGGGCTCAGGCAGAGGAAAGTGCTCCCTGCCAACCATAAAGCACGTGTGCACGCAATAGCTGCAGCTCAGGGTATGGTGACACACTGCTAAAGGAAGATAAATGAACTCCCAAATATCTAAGGCTAGAAATGCCAGCAATATATCTCATGAGTTCCATAATGACAGGTATGTTGACTCGTTCAGTGTCCTGTCCACAGCATATGAGGAATAGAAAAACACTAAGTTGTAAGTAGCACAGCTGCATGTAAGTGCAGGAAAGAGAGAAACTGTTCTTTCCAACTTTCTGGTTTGGCTGTTGGGTTTGTTTGAATTTGTTTTTTGAGATTGGCAGTTGCTTGACTGGTTGACTTTTTTTTCCTCTCATAAGCAGCAGTCAGAAACAAACACAATAAAAGTAATACAGGCAGGGGCTGAAGATAATGCAAAATATAATGACCTGCTCTGCATGAACTAGATTAGTATCCATAACACTTGGATTTTTTTTCCTCTACATCATTGTTTTTCCCCTGAGTATTCTCACTTCAAAGGTTTACTTTGAAGTGTCCTGGAAAGTGAAGTTTTGCATTTTTAAAAATCTCTTTAAAGTACTAGAAAGACTGTTACCTGAAGGAAACAATGAGACAGATTTCCAGTTACAGATGGTTCTTCGAGACTATTACTGATCGACAAAAATGTAGCAGTTGACAACCACACTGTTAGTGCTAATTAGTAGGAGTGGGCTGATTTGAAATTCCATTAATTTTCTTCCTTTGTTTAAAGTGAGCTAGGAATTGTGAAGAGTTTAAACCAAAATGACAGTAGATGACAGTCAGGAAGCAAGCTTTACAGTTGTGATAGAAGACAACTAGGGACCTTGTTTTGGAGCTAGACAAAAAATTGGATAATTAAAAGGCAGTCCAGTAACAACTTGCCATTTGTGAACAGCCATCACAGTGGACAGCTTGAAGAATCCCCTGGCACAGGAAAAACGGGATGAGAATCTCAAACTTTTGTGCAGTGAAACAAATGTTGAAAGTGAAAAATTATCAACAACAGAAGAGTTATGATTAAAGGTTTAAATTTGCAGTAGCAGGCTGGGTAAGTTTCCTTCAAATTTACCCGAAAACACTAGCTAAGTAACTGCCTATAACTAATTATGTAGTGTGAATATTCAGCTAGATGGCTGTTTGCCTTTTAAACACTTAATGTAGCCTTAAATGGGTCCCCTGACTTTGAATCAAGAAGGCATTCAGATATCTGCTAAAAACCTGAAAAACTGATGAAACCCTTGTGCAAGTGGAGGATGGCCCCCCAATTCTGGCAAGGTAGCATTTTTCTCAGTATGAACTTTACATCTACTTCATTAGTTTCCATACGGTTCTTCTATTCATCATGGGTATAATTCACCTTCTCCACAGAGTAAGGTGGTTACCACTCTCACTGGTGATACTTGCAGCAGGAGCTGCAGGACCCATGACACAACACACACCTAAGGTTGGCAAACTACAGTGAGCAAAAAGCAGCAGGAATGAAAGCCCTTTTATTTCCCCTCTTCATAAATAAGTATCTGACCACCCAGGTATCATGCCTGAATTTATCTACATTTAAACAAAAACATCTACCTGAACTTGAGGTGGATCCACCTTGTAGATGGATCTTGTAGATTAGTGTGTATGAGTTTTCATGAAGGAAGTGTCAGTCATCAGCTTACAGTAACAAAGCCAATTGCTACCGTTAAAAGTTCCCAAATCTTAGCAGTTTGAAATGAAAAGAGCTGATTGACATTATGAGATCCTGCCAGCCATGCTATTGATTTGTACAGGCTGTGAGCATTGCCACTCCTATGCACACACACACCCCAGAACTGTCCCCATGACCGATCTATTAAATCACGCTGCTGAAGTTCACTCACATCAGCCATACTCTGTGAGAGAGATAATGCACTAAGCCTTCTCCAAACCATTGCCCTTGCCCTGTGTCTGGTGTTAAAACAAGAACTAGCAGCCACAAAGCATGTGCAAGAAAAGCAAAACAAGGGTGGTTGGCAAGATCCGTCACGTATTTCAAGCTCCCTATATATTGTCATCAATAGCTGCTGATACTTTCTGATACGTGCAAGCAGGAAAAAAGTGAGGCATCTTTCCCTGCTGGGAAATATTGGTTTTATTAAGGGCAACTCCTTCAAGCAAATTCAACTAGATAGCTGTAGTGGGTAATCTGTTGATGCAACTTTCAGAAGGATCTGCCAAGACAAGGCTAGAAACTTGCAGCTATTAAATCAGCGGAGCAGAAAATGAACCAGAAATAGTAAAAAGTAAAGTGTAGCAAAGGAAGGGATTAAAACTGCATGGCAGCAGTCTCAGGAATCCTCTGATAAGATGAATGAACTAAAGAGTTCTTTTGAGTGCTCTAATTTAAGAAAGTGGTTATTTGCAAGCAGAAAGGAGATCATTTGAAAAGTATGATAAAAAAAGTCTGATTTCTTAAATTTGCTTTCTTTCTAATACCTAGCTGGAAACATGGGTTACTTAAAGTAATGTAACTGCCTATGCTTTGATCAGTGCAGATCTATTGGATTAAATAAGTAAATCATTCTGAATCTCCTAAAATGTTTATTAGAGGTCTTAAAACTAATCAGAGGTAGAACAAGGATGTAGAACAAGGAAGTGGAAACAGTACTAAATTATGATTGAATGAAGTAGTAAGGATGCCTGAAAGTATACAACTTGGGAATTAAAACATGAATTTTCATTCTCAATTAAAAATCTAGTAATGACAGAAAGAAAAAACATGTAATAATAGAAAAAAATTAGTCTTCCAGAGAAATAAAACATCTTCAATTATCTGGAGTCAATTTTGTTACATAATTAAGGACACTGAGACAGGATACAGTCAGCTTTGTTCCACAAAGCCTTTGTTTCTTCAAACAAAACCACACCAGCAACTATGATTTTCTCTGGTTTTACTTAATCAAGCACTATTCATTTGTCCAGTCCTGTACAAAACACAGAAAGATAAAATTGTATGACCCAAGTAGGACTTACTTCAAGAATCAGTTCTTGAGCTTTGAAAATGCATGTTGTTTGACTGAAGTTAAATAAATTGGTCTCATATTTCAATTTAAGTACTATAATATTTGCCACTTGGAGGATTTCATTACAGAAGGTCTCAAATGAGTAATACACAAGATCTGCAGCCTCTAAGCAGCAACATCTTTTTTTCTGGGAGGAATAAGGAAAAAAAAATCATTCATTTGAAACCTGAAACACATATGTCCACAGTTTGCTATGACATAAATCAGGACATTTTCCAGAGGACTTTCATTAGTAATTCCTCAGTTAAACCTAGTAGCTTTAGTCAAATGTATACCAGAATTCCACATGAAATTTTGCATATCTTACAATCCTTCTGAGTGTTAAAAACTTTTATCTTGATTGTGGAATAAAGGTAACTATTTCCCACTTGCAATCTTTGGATACTGTCACATCTCCCAAGTAACAGGGGTTGTTTTACTACAAGAGTGTTTTTTTCATGCTAGTTTTTATAGACTGTAATCAAAATATTTCTTACATTCTCTTTGATAAACACTCAAGTTGAATACATCTATCTCATTAGGTCTTTCACTGTTAAACCATTCTTAAGTAATTGTATTAGATCTTCCTTAAATTTCCATTCCATTTGATGCCATTCTTTGGGGGGAAAAAAAAAGATAATATATTTCATTTATAGTAATAAGATAAACCAAAATCTTTACATCCCTCACACATGCTCAAAAAAAAGTATTTATTCCACAAGGCTTTCTGGAAACATCACTACATCATTGGTTCCTGCGTAGTAGATATTTAGCCACGAACCCCCGAGTCAATTTCATCTTTACATCAAGTCCCCTCAGCTTTTTAATAAATTCCATATGGTTCTTTCCTGAATTAAAAGCATTTGATGCATCTACAGATTTCATGAATCTACAGCTCACCTGTATTGCCCAAAATTCTAGTTTTTGTGCCATTTGTAAAGACTTTATAATTGCTTGCAGGTAACAGATGAAGTAAGATTATATTATAGTTAAGACCTTAATCCAAAAGGATTTCACTGGAATATTTCTACACCAATTTGTACCTCAAGATTGCATTCCAACGCCTATAATTAGCAGGCTTAAATCCACTTAATATGTTCCATATTAATTCTGTAGCATTCCAGTATCTTAGATAATTTTTAACTTCTGCACTTTCTAGAGCCATGCAAACACAAAGCACCCCTTACCTTTTATCAATCAAATATATAATCTCATAAAAACAAATTTAGGTAGGGAAGTTTAAATTCCTCTCAATTCATATTCATTGTCACTGTATAATTGATCTCATTTACTTCAGTACTCTAGTTCCCTGACAGCTGCTGCTTTATTTTTCACAAGATTAGTGTCAGGTCGATAAACGTGTAAGTACTTGATTCATCCCGTTTACTTTTTGTGAATATTGACAAAACATTAGCTTTCTTCTAGTCCTCTGGATTTCCTACAATGAACAAAAAAACCTAACAGCTTATCCAGATTTTAAAACCATATGCAAGTTTTCCTGAACCACTGTCCAATTTAATACTTCTGGTTAAATATACTAAATCTTACCATTAGTACGGAAAGAATTTAAACATCAACATTATCATTAAGTTTACATGAGTAAACTGGTTTTGTCCCCTCTCAAATTAAATCTATGACACAGTTCCTTGGTTTGTGTTACTCTTAAAAGTACCTTTTTGTTTCCTTTGATGAGCCTATATTTATTTTTGTATCAATTTGTTTCCTATAATACTATTTTTTAGTTCTTAATTTCAATTTACATAAATTGTTCTAGCTCCTTTGATACTAATTCCATTATGGACATGCCATAAAACAGGAGTTTTTATACCGAGAGATTGTTATTAGATATAGCATAGTGGAGTACAGAATGCACAAAGATGAAACGAGAAACAGAATAATTCTTCAAAATATTTGAAACCCTACATTAATCTTTAGAGTAAGAGGCTCTGAACATACCTGTTCCGAAGTTACAGGTGTGGCCTGCCTGAACTTTAACCTATAAGCAAACCATTTAAAGCATGGAAAACTACATTAAGTCTAAGAAGCAGAGTTCATGTGCATGAAGACAAACTGCATGTTTACTTTCCTCCCCAAACAGGTATTACAGCCACAGCTATGTTTTGTCTCAAGATAACTTGGTATTTGCTGGTGCTGAAGATATCTTACTAGACTTAAGTTTACCTTAGTTTTTGCTTCAGCTTGTTTAGATGAGTTGCAAATGCAGTGGTAGCAAACCGTAAAACAACTGGAAGTTAGGTGGATTTTTGTATTTTGCCATATATTCACTAATTCAAAACACAGTAATTTTTTTTTTCCAGGGATGAGGGGGACAATGGCAGGATGACAGAAAGTCTTTGGTTCTGTCAAATATTTACTTTGTTTGACTGGTACCAAATATAAAATGAATATTTGTGATGTCTAACTCCATTAATACAGCAGAGTGGAAGGTATATTTCAGCAAAAGAATGACACAGGAGGGAGGAATTTCACCTATTAGAGTTCTCTAGCTGAGGAAAGAAATCACTGATCTGCAAAGACTTTAAATACATTATTGAAAGTCGTGGAATACCAGATGGAAGACAGAATAAACAGAATTGTTGCAAAATTAAATTGTTCTTCCCATTCTTAGAATAGTTTTTAATATTACTCACTTTTGGCCTTTTTTGAAAACACCTACTATATGTACGTAGAATAATCTGTTTCTAGAAATACCAATTTCTGCTGTGCTGAGTTCTTGTAACATGAATGGCAAATGAAATGCCAATGACTGGGTAAAGCAGAATCTCCTACATTTATTAATACAACTCTTGCAGCTATGGCTGTCTTTAGATCCCTCTGAATGGTGCTATGAGGGCATCATGTGGCAATGGCTCCAACATTTAGCACAGTACATTTACTCATATTCTTAATCACACTCTCCAGCTTTCTTGATTTAGGGATGGCAAGAGCATGACATGTATCACAAAAAAAAATAATCTAAGCAAACTCTAAAGCATCTTTGGAGACGTGGTTGTTCTTGCCTTAGAAGTGTCCCCTCCAAAAAAAATCCAGTCCCCAACAGGTGACAGACTACTTCCTATTTCTGCCTTGCCCAGACAGTATGATGTCAGCTTGAAAAAAGATGGATCATTTGAATGAAGACCTACCTATTCTTTTGTTGCCCTCAAAACACAGCCCTCACATTTGAAAAATTCCATACTTGCAAAAACTGACCACCTATCTGAGAGCATTGGATCAAGAAGTTTCGACTCCACTCCAAATTAGTCCATAAACAAATACTCAACAGTTACAGGCTTCTGAAACTGTTGTTTTGCAGTAAAAACCTGAAAGAAGATCTAGTACTGCAATGATTTTTTTGAAATCCCAATGGCTAGAACTGAAAAGTCTTCAGACCCTTCCCTCCTACATAGTGTCAATGCCCTTCCTAACATAACAACAAAACACACCATGAAAAACGTGTCATCCATCAGATATGTGCTACAGTGCTTGATTTACAACAGCACCGATGAGTAACTTATAAACAGACACCTAATAAGCAGAAGATGACTCCCAAGATTTCTAGCTGTTATTCCTATGGATATGCGGTAGCCAAGCTGACTTTTCCCCGAGACAGAATGAAAAACTCTACTTAGTATTTCAACAGAAAAGGCTTTTCAGACCCATGAACAATACCATTGTTAGTGTCAAACTTTCATACAGATTCAATAGGCTGATACAGATGTTGTAACTGACAGCAGTTTCTAACTGCAGGATTATTCAAGCATAAAATTGCTGTCAAGGCAATCGCAATCAAAAGCAGCTGGGTCCACAGAAAACACATGGTGTTCATATGATGAAGCTCTCAGCATATATAGATGCAAGCAATGAAGGATTTTATTTCACATTCATGATCAATTGAGCCACACATAAATTACTGTAATTTTTATATCGTCATTTAGCTACACTCTGCAAGAAAGAAAAAGCTCTAGTTCTACACAGAGATCAAAAAGAAGCTATTGTCTTCCAAATTCCCATCAAGCTCTAATACAAAATTGGTACAACAGTCTGTGGAATGCTGATAACATTTAGTGCTGCAGTTAGCTACAGATTGTCTGAAGAACAGAAACGTCAAAGTGTAGATTATTTAAAGTGAAAGGTGGCATTGCACGGTTAAATTTTGCTGGTTTGGGCTGAATTTTCCAGGCATGTGATAAAGAGAACTGATAGCTGTGAAATAGTAATTTCTAATTTCCAAGTAAATGACAAGAGAATTGGAAAATAAGAACATTTCTTTTGGACTATAGCTTCTTTCAAAGATTTTTCATTCAAATAAATTTTTAAAAGAAGCAGTTCAACTTCAGGAATTGGGTGATTGGGAAGTGATCCATGGAGACCTATAGCTGGCTTTGAAATTCAACTGTGTTGAGCTAATCATCAAGCAATTGCTTCTCCTTTTTTAATTTCACATTTGCAACTTTTGAATGTTCCACGTGGAATATCTTAAACAAGTAAATATGAAGTAAAAACCCTTATAAATTCAAACTTCAAGGTCATTGTTCTATTTTGATGTGTACTAAAACATTGACTTCCAAAGGAAATCAATTTACATCCAGTATCTCACAAGCCTGAACCCAGAGTTAGCCTGTTAATTTTGCTGTGCCCTAAGCAATGCTGAAATGATCTGAAGAAATCACTTGCCAAAACAAAAGCATGTTTTATGATAAAATAAAGCATATGGAAACAAAACATCTTAAATTCAACAAACAGACTGCACTGAATTGTACTCCTAGATTAAACACCCTTAATTATAATAATTACATATACAAGGGTATCCACAGCCTAAGCTGTACCAGCAAATTGCACACTTGGATCATACAGTAAATCGCTTCTGCATACACCAGCAGATTTTGAGTAGTATTAAACACTATTTTGAAGTTTAAATACAGTTGAAATAAGTATTATTGTTAGAAATAGAATTTATTTTAGTTAGAAAAGATTACAAGCAAGTCTGCTACCTATAAAAATGCTAATAAATAGACAGTGTTAATATCATAAATACAGCAGCATATCTTCTTAAGCTTTCATTAAGAAATGAAAAGTTAGGGTGGTTTGGCATTAAGAACAAAGGATTAAAGAAGTAACCTGAAGAGCAAAAATCATAAATACAATAATAAAGTAGGGTAGCTACGCTAAGCAATACCAGAAATAATACAGTAATTCTTAATATATAGAAATCCTCATAAACATGAAACCCTAGCCATTACCAAAATGAATTTTTATTATAAACAGCTGAACATAAGGGAGAAAAAATGAAACTGAAAATAAAACAAAAGCAGAGATATGAGGAAAATTCTTTTCATTTTAAAATGGGACTTCTATTACAAGTTCTGGAGCTGAAACAGGAACTGCACAGATGCATCTGTGTACAGAACTAATGTAACACATTAAGAGATAAAACAAAACAAGCAAGGTGTGCTAATGCATGGTATTGGAGGAAACAACACGTAAGTACTCGTCTTGGACAGAGAAGGGCAAATATTCTAATCAAACATGCAGAAACATATTAATATAAATAGTAGTACCAGTCAATTATATGTTGTCCACCTATAAATATTCACACAACCAAGTTTTCATTTGAGCACTGTGTTTGAAAACTTTTCCTTACAATTTAGAACAGAAGTTTTGAATCTTAAATAAAGCATTACTTACTAATAACAAAGAGTCCCTTGACACCTTACTATAGAGCTGAAAGAGACACAATGGTCTAATAAGGACATGCTCACTCACATTATGAACAAACCAACCTAAATCAGGAATCTCAGACCTAGGAGACCAGGGAATAGAAGCATTGGAATGAGGACTTTTCCTTGGTCAAGGAGGCTTGGGTGAGAGAACATCCAAACAAACTTGACACCCACAAGCCCATGGGCCCTGGCAGGATGCATCCAAGAGTGCTGAGAGAGCTGGTGGACACCATAGCTAGGCTGCTCATGATCTCTGAAAGGCCATAGAGTAAAGGAGAGGTGCCTAAAGAAGAAAGCAAATGTCACCCTGGTCTTCAAAAAGGGCAAGAAGGAGGACCCAGGGAACTACTGGCCAGTCAGCCTCACCTCAATCCCTGGAAAGGTGATGGAGAGCCTCATTCTGGAGGCCATCTCTATCCACATGGATGACAAGAAGCTGATCAGGAGTAGGCAGCATGGATTCACTGAAGGTAAATCATGCTTGACCAACCTGACTGCCTCCTGTAGTGAAACAACTACCTGGGTGGATGAGGGGAGAGCAGTGGGTATTGTCTACCTTGACTTCAGCAAGGCTTGCACCACTTGTCTCTACAACATCCTCATAGACAAACTCAAGAAGAGTGGACTGGATGAATGGACAGTGAGGTGGACTGAGAACTATCTAAACCAGAAGGTCATAATCAGTGGGACAGGGTCTGATTTGAGGTCTGTCATTAATGTTGTTCCCCAAGGTTCAATACTGGGCCCAGTACTGTTTAACTTGTTCATCAATGACTTGGATGAAGGGGCAGATGCCTCCCCAGCAAGTTCACTGATGACACAAAGCTGGTAGATGTGGCTGATACCTCAGAGGGCTGTGCAGCCCTTCAGAAGGACCTCAGCAGGCTGGAGAGATGGCCAGAGAAGAAAATTCTGAATTTCAACAAATGCAAGTGCAGGGTCCTGCATCTGGAGACAAATAACCCCACGCACCAGCACAGGCTGAAAAGCAGCATTGCAAAGATGGACCTGGGGGTCCTGGAGGACAAAAAGCTGACCATAAGCCAGCAGTGTGTCCTGGGGCCAAGGAGGCCAATGGTGTCCTGGGGTGCATTAAGAAGAGCATTGCCAGCAGAGCAAGGGAGGTGATCCTGCCCCTCTACTCAGCCCTGGTGAAGCCACATCTGAAGTGATGTGTTCAGTTCTGGGCTCCTCCGTACAGGAGAGACACGGAGCTCCTGGAGAAGGTCCAGAGGAAGTCAGCAAAGATGACTTAAGGGACTAGAGCATCTCCCTTATGAGGAACAGCTGAGGGAGTTGGGCCTGTTCAGCCTCGAGAAGAGATGACTGAGAGGGGACCTCATCAATGTCTACACATATCTGAAGGGAGGGTGCCAAGAGGATGGAGCCAGGCTCTTCTTGGTGATGCCAAGCAGTAGGAAAAGAGGCAATGGGCAGAACATGATGCACAGGAAGTTCCATCTGAATGTGAGGAAGAACTTTTTTACTGTATAGATGACCAAACAGATTGCCCAATATTTTTTAAAGTCTTTATTAATGACCCAGACAATGGGGCAGAGTGCACCTTCAGCAAGTTTGCTGATGGTTAAAAACTGGGAGGAGGGCCTGATACACCAGATGGATGGGTTGCCATTCAGAGGGACCTGGACTGACTGGAGAAATTGCACAACAGAAGTCTCTTGAAGGTCAACGAAGGAAAGCACAAAAGTCCCACAACTAGGAAGTCATAACCCTTTCATCAGTCTGGGCTGGAGGCTAAGCATCTGGAAAGCAGCTTTGTGAAGAAGGACCTGAGACCCTAGAGGGCACCCCTTGAAAAATAAGCCAGCAGCGTATATAAAAACCTGATGAGGTCAGGGAATAGAAAATACAGAGACTCTTTTCACTGGTGCCCAGTGACAGGAAGAGGCACAACAGCCAGAAACTGAAATACAGGACACTGGAAGGAAACACAAGGAAAACTTCTTTGCTCTTCTTTACGCGTGGTCAAATCATAGAATGGATTGCCCAGCAAAAGGTTGTGAAGATAGTTAAAACTCAACTGAGAAAGATACTCAGCAAACTACTCAGGCTAACTCCGCTCTGACCTGTAGGGGTGGCCTTGTCAATCTTCAGACATCCATAATGATGTCCCTTCACAGAACCTCAAAAATTCTGTGATTCTCTGGTATTTTGGCAACCAAACTCCTACATATTTTTCTAAACCTTTCCATTTCATGCCATCTACCTTTCTTCCTCCTGCAAAGCTTACCCTGACTTACCACAGTATTTCTGATTGTTTTCTCCTTCCTGCCTTCATTTTTATGCCCAAGACCTTGCCTGAATGACTGTTCTCTCCCACTCCAACTGCTCTAATTTCATAATTATCCCAGTTGGACTGAAATTGCTATTTCAGGAGCAAGTTTCATCTGCTGACCAGAAATATCCTACCACTTCTTAGACAAAAAGAAAAAAAAAAAGATTGTAAAGGGGTAATGAAACTAAAATTTTTTCCACAAAAGAATTTTCATATGAGTCAGTGAAGGAAAAATAAAGAGAAGTTATGCTTTCTCCAATGCTGTTACCCACACATGTTCAGTATCTGTAAAAAACCCAACCCTCTTCCTTTTCTTTCTAATCCATCTCTCAATGTTTTCCTTTCTTGTGATGCCTTTATCACTTGAACACATTTATGCTACCACTCCTTTAAACACCTGCCTGTTACATTTATGGTGTGTATTCCTTAAGTTGTCTCTCATCTTACATGAAACTGTAAGCTTTTTAGGACAGGCACCAGTATTTTGTTCTCTGACAGCACAGGGGTCTCTCAGCTGTTAAGACTGTACTCGTGATAGATGATCTTGTCTGTGCCTTGGCCCAGATTCACACTTTTTCTCCTTATCACGTTTCTGTCTGTTTTTAAGAGCTGATCATTGCATTTAAGTACATAGGATTCAAGGCACAGTGTATAACATTCAAAAGCAGCATTAAAGACTGCCATAGTGATGCCTCCTAATGATATGTTTTTTCCCCTTTGAAAGGTCTATTCCTTCTTTTCCATTGATACCAAATGACCTAACTCATACTGAATTCTCTGCTGAAAAAATAAATAAATAAAAGCAGCCCAAATCTTCAAGACTTAATTTGTGATAATGTGGTCATGGAGTGTCCTGCTTAACTTCAAACAGCTTTGGAAAAGATTAATATTTAGACATATGCAACAACTAGAGGGACATAATTTTACATCATATAATATTGGAGATTCAATCTATTTTCTAAAAATCCAAATGTAGGGCAATGACTTTACTGGACAGGTATTTTAATTAGGATGATGGAATGCACTCTATCTAAATATATTTTGACAAGTGCTCTAGTATCATTCCTTACAGCTGAAGACGTGAAGCAGCTTTTTGAAGAAAATACACCTTTCAGAAAGGAGGAGCAATTTGCAAAGCTATCAAAGATGTTTAACAATTTAGTATCAGGGAATACGTAGGCATGTGTGTTAACATATAGCAAAAATATGCATTTTTATTGTCACATCTGAACTGGAGAATAAAGAAATACTGAAATCTGGTTTGTATAATGCCATAAAGTAGGCATCTCCTTGTAATGCTCAAGTTTTCTGTTTTTCTGTTCTGACTACCTGTGTAATATAATAATTGGTAAATACAGATGAAAGAAGTGTGTTAAATACTAGAATGGTAACAAAGTTCTCACATCTTGAGAATGGCATTGCCATTATATGACTGTCAACATAACTCTTCATGGTGTTTTATTGCCTCAAAGATTTTTCAAGTTCAAGCCTTCTAATAATCCAAAAAGTTTGTTTAAAGGAAAAAAAAAAATAACAACTTTCACAGAATGAGCAAAATAACCCCATATTTTGTGTTTTCTCCTTAACACATTATTTAAACACCAGGGATCACGTGCGAGAGGTTTTAAAGAGTTAGCTTATATTGTGAGCTGCACAGAGTCAGTAACACAGGCTGGCACCACATCTAACAAGATAGCTTCAGAATAAGCAACATAACAAATTCCTGCTTCAGCCCTTGAATCAGTTTGTATATTGTGTGATTTTTTTCATAATCCTTATTGCATTGTACTGCAGATTTCCTGGTGACATTTTGTTTACTGTAGCTGCTAAGGGTACACAGAAGCAGTGATCTGAAGTCCTGAGCAATGTGCTGTGACTGACATGCAATTCACCATTTAACCACTGCTGTAGATGATATATAGGAAGTGACATGTACATGACCCTATCCTCAGTGTATTTGGGATCAACTATTAATCTTCAGCAGACAGCTTTAAAACACTGTAGAAAAATCTTTTGTTCCAAATAATCACAAGTACATGGACTTGGTAACTTTTTTCTAGTTATGAAAGACTAATTTAATTATATTCATTAGTACACCTATTCCCTGAGAACTGTATATTACTATCAGGATGTTTGACTTTTACAGTGATAATTTCCAAATGTAGAAACTCACACAGTGAAGTATATTCTGATGTTCAGAATCATTTTGCCCTTAAAAGTTTTATCAAGCAAATACAGGACATAAGAACAGCTTGAAAGGAAATAAAATCCAATTTATGAAATATTTGACTTGTCATAGTAGAGAGAAAATTTCATCCTTTTGGCTACCCACATTTTTTTTCCCCTCACCTTGTATACATGCTTGACAAAGGATAATTTACACCAAGGATTTTATTCTGTTACCAGTCACATCAAGGCTGGCCTAATAACTGCATCTAAATAGAACTGCCTGCTTTACTTTGAATACCCCTGGTTGAACAGTGCTTTTGGCAGCAGCTGAATATAGCTCTCAATATTTTAAGAAATGGGAGGATTTTTGGTTGTTTGTCAATTAACATCAATATGTGTCTTTTAGAACCCCATTAAGGTCAGTATTTCTAACATAGAATAAATATATGCATACATATACACACACCTATGTTAACACACATTCTATGAAATCAATCCAGGAGTTTGCAGCCACTGTGTAAAGCTGAAGAAACTCCTGCACAGGCCATTGCTTATGTGTGCAGTTGGATTTCTGATATTTTCTTACTTATGCTGATATAAAAACAGATTTGGACTACTGACCTTGGATACAGGACAGTTCATATATCTTCTCAGGGATCTAATTCAAAACTTGATAGAACAACTCAGATTGGCTTTAAGGCACATTGGAAAATCCTTCAAACTTACACAGCATAAGATAAAAGCTTTTGAATAATACAGTTTAAAGCTTTAAAAGATCTTTCTTTTCTTCAGTTATTTTCTTCAACCACTAGATCATATCCAGTAAACAATAAATCACTCTTTTCACACAACAGTCTCCTTCCTGTTCTGAATATCTCAACAGGTAACAGCACAAGAAACTTCTAAAGGTATTTGTATATTTAGAAACACATATTTTCCCAAATAATTTTTTACATTGTTCCTATTTTCCCATACTTAGTTTCTTTCATCACACAAAAACCCTCAGAATATTTTATTTTTTTTTCTTGTGGTAAAAAAGACAAAAACAATGTAGCAAATATTTCTTAAAGTCATCCCATTATAATTTGGTTATAAATCTCCATAAAAAACATATGCTGTCTATAATAATGAGTTATAACTAAGATAAACATATTTATAGAGAGAGATATACATAGAGGTATCTGTCTATAACAAATATAGTGAAGATGTATCTTCAAAAAAGTACTATACACGCCTGCAAGGTACTTTTCTGTTATATTATAGTTGGTTAGTGCACATCCATCTACAATGCTAAACTTACTGGATCAAAAGTGGTTCCAAATGAGCAGTTTTCAGCATCAGTAGGTAGGTCTCTGATGTTTCACAGCTTTGGCTTTTTTTTCCCCGTGGTTATTTTTGCCTTGCTTGGGGAGGGGGATTGGTTATGCCTAAATACGCAAACTGTATCCCTTTATACACAAGAGCAGTCATACCTTGTGAGATACCAGACTACCTCTCAGGTACCTTACAACCTTCCTTTGAAATTTCCAACAAAAGCTGCATATTTAAAACACAAACTCAACCAAATCCTGTTGACTTTACAAATACATAGATTTTATTTGCAAAGGAGCAACTTTTACCCACACAACAACTTAAGCGCTATTATTTCAGTATGAGGACTCATGTAAGCAGAATGATTGGTATCAATAGCACTTACCTGGTTGTGTGGAAGAGAGGTTATACTGCTCTTTTCCAATTCAAAACCATGCAATAGCCATTTTAAAAAAATAATGCAATGTTTGAAATTTATGAAAATTAGCTTTTTACTGAAAATGCTTTTAAAGAGGCTTCTAGACACAAACAGTGTCGTTAAAAGAAATGTGCCATACATAATAACTGATAGAGAGATAGTGCATACAGACCAGGAGGTTTAGATCAGCTGATATGTTAATCAAGTAATGAGTATTGCATTCCATTGCAAAAAGAATGTCAAGCCTCTTATTCACTAAGAGAAATTGGCTACATGACTATCAGACTCTCGCCAGCCTACTGAAGGGACTTAAAGAAATCAATATCACACAGAAAGATGGATCGAGCATGAATCAATGTGGCAAGCACATAACCAACCAGACATGGAATTAAACAAGAAAAATAAAAATACAAACCAAACCAAAACCAAACCAAACGAAACCAACAAAGATTGTCGCTTAACCTGTTTTGTCAGAGCTGGTATTGATGGTATTGGTAGTGATGGAAGTGAAGGTAGTCTTTGCGCTGTCCTTGGTAGTAACAGATTTCTGCTTATTTTTCATGNTCTATAACAAATATAGTGAAGATGTATCTTCAAAAAAGTACTATACACGCCTGCAAGGTACTTTTCTGTTATATTATAGTTGGTTAGTGCACATCCATCTACAATGCTAAACTTACTGGATCAAAAGTGGTTCCAAATGAGCAGTTTTCAGCATCAGTAGGTAGGTCTCTGATGTTTCACAGCTTTGGCTTTTTTTTCCCCGTGGTTATTTTTGCCTTGCTTGGGGAGGGGGATTGGTTATGCCTAAATACGCAAACTGTATCCCTTTATACACAAGAGCAGTCATACCTTGTGAGATACCAGACTACCTCTCAGGTACCTTACAACCTTCCTTTGAAATTTCCAACAAAAGCTGCATATTTAAAACACAAACTCAACCAAATCCTGTTGACTTTACAAATACATAGATTTTATTTGCAAAGGAGCAACTTTTACCCACACAACAACTTAAGCGCTATTATTTCAGTATGAGGACTCATGTAAGCAGAATGATTGGTATCAATAGCACTTACCTGGTTGTGTGGAAGAGAGGTTATACTGCTCTTTTCCAATTCAAAACCATGCAATAGCCATTTTAAAAAAATAATGCAATGTTTGAAATTTATGAAAATTAGCTTTTTACTGAAAATGCTTTTAAAGAGGCTTCTAGACACAAACAGTGTCGTTAAAAGAAATGTGCCATACATAATAACTGATAGAGAGATAGTGCATACAGACCAGGAGGTTTAGATCAGCTGATATGTTAATCAAGTAATGAGTATTGCATTCCATTGCAAAAAGAATGTCAAGCCTCTTATTCACTAAGAGAAATTGGCTACATGACTATCAGACTCTCGCCAGCCTACTGAAGGGACTTAAAGAAATCAATATCACACAGAAAGATGGATCGAGCATGAATCAATGTGGCAAGCACATAACCAACCAGACATGGAATTAAACAAGAAAAATAAAAATACAAACCAAACCAAAACCAAACCAAACGAAACCAACAAAGATTGTCGCTTAACCTGTTTTGTCAGAGCTGGTATTGATGGTATTGGTAGTGATGGAAGTGAAGGTAGTCTTTGCGCTGTCCTTGGTAGTAACAGATTTCTGCTTATTTTTCATGGCTTCCAGTGCTTTGAGCTTCTTGGCATGTTTAGTGCCTTTGTAGTGGGCCGCAGCCTGGCTCTACAAAGGAGAACAAAATGAACCATGCAATCAGGCTCATTTCTAAACCGGCATTCTCTGTATTAGTACAAATACAGACTACCTTTCAATAATGGGTACCACTTACATTATCCAAGTAGTGACCAAACAGAAAATTATAATTAGAATGATGCTTGGAAAACAATGGAAAAAGTACTAGACCAACGCGATTCAATAAATACAGTATATTACTGTATAACAGTCGATTACTTTCAGACCAAAATCAGGTTGTTTTAGTCTACCTTGCTACCATTAGTTTTTCTATTAAGATTTATGTTGCTTTCACATGAAAAAAAAAATAATTCTCAGGCAATGGGGAGGATGGCACTCTCCTCCCAGTAGCTTTGTACTTTTCTAGTTTCTATTTCAAACTAGAATTTTTGTCAAAGCTTCCTTCAAAGAACAGTTTACTACTAATAATGGTATCAGCAACTTCTCAGCAAAGACTGAAAGTAAAAAACAAATCAAAAATACCCCAGCCCAAAACCAAAGCCCAAACAAAAGAAAGCAAAATATAAAACACACCCTTCAAAGCCCATCACCAAAGACTTAACTGCATGTGAGGCAGATGTGCAATTATCTGGCTTTCTAAAAGTAAAAGAGGATTACTTTTGTCCACCTGCTACAAAAGGTAGTGTTTGAAATTCAAAACCAGGAGCATCCTTTCAAAGGAGAAAGCTCCCACAAATCCTGTCACAGTCCCAAATATATTTTGGCTGCTTCATATCTTTAAGCTAAAATACATTTGCATATGCGCTGCTATTAAAATTAATGCATTACACTGCAAATAACTTTTTTATTTCAAGAGTTATTACCAAATTTCTTAATTTACTATATGTGCAAGTATATTTTAAGAGTAGTATTTGAACCATTAAATATTAGATTAAACCTTATATGAAACCCACTAGAATTTGGATGAATATTCAGAGTTTATTTCTTCACTAATTATTTAAAGTCTTATAATAAAGATAGTCTTTCAGTTGATAAGTTGACAACATAAAAAATTGCTTATATCTTTACTTTTGAAGTTCAAACTTTATGGAAAGCAACCTTTATTACTTGAAAGGGAAGTTAAGACTTTAGAAATGTAGTTAAAATTTAGATACTACAGAATTTAAAAAATTAAAAGCAACAATTCTGGGTTAGCTCAAGGACCCATAAAGGTCAGTATTTTCTTTTTAGAAAACATTAAGCAATAGAAGATACTTAGAACATAAAGGAAGGTAAGTGCTTTCTATTGTGGAATCAAAAGAGTCAAAACATATATATGGAATTTAGTGGCTACAAAACTAAAGTATCAAAAGGGATAAAAAGACACAGTCATTCCAATCACTAAGCTGCTTGTGCAGGTAGAAGAATCCTGCATTATCTGGCATTTCTTTGTCATTAGACCATTATTAAATGCTATCTGATGTGCTGAATTTTGGGGGAGAGGAGCTCTAGAGACTATCACTGTAAGAATGCATATTATTTCTGAGAATTATGACTTTCAGCTTACATGAAAAGTCTTGATTCCTTCCAGATGCCTGAGATTTGAGAAGTGAGTAGGAAAGAAGTGAGAGACCTTGTCTAAAACCAATTAGCAATATATGTGTAAGTGTATACATGCACAGATATACACACACACATACGCTCTCGTATATTGAGATGCATCATTCAGTTTGGTTGAAAAGCCAGTTTCTCTATACCTAAAATAATGTAAATATTGTATTAGGTACCCTTATTGAAAGAACACTGGACAGTGAAGTTTTTAATTAGAAACAACTTGAACAAAAACAGCACAATCATGCACTTTTTACAATTCTCAACACATAACATTGAGACATACTGTAAGCCAAATACAGTCAGAGGACGTTAATTATAATCAAACCGAAAGACCAGTGTTAAGTTACAATGACGCATTAAAAATGACAATACTGTACACCCTCGTGTTGCCATCACGTCAACTATTTTTAGAGTTTCTAGTCAAATTTAATCATCAGTCAGCTTCAGATTCTGACTGCACTTGTTTTCCCTAAGTGTCACTAGTCAAACATCAGAAACGTAGTTATAACATGGTCCTTAATACTGAATTATAAATGCTGATATCAGTTTGATACACATCTCAACTTTCTTCACAGAATTGTTGGCAGAGAATCTCAAGTTTAATTCTTCTGCATCCATAGTTCTCTCCAAATTCTCCCAGCTCCAGTTTCACAAAGCTCATCTCCACCTGTATGTCGGATGCTGAGGAAATATACAATGAGGGCCTATGCAGAATTGGTGACCTTTTCATTGCTCTGAAATATATGAATAAAATTTCTCTCAAGTGGAAACACATTGCTCAAATTTACAGGTATAATGTCTGCTTTGCAGAGTTGTCCATAACTCACTTCCCACAGAGTGCTGCCACTTTACCCAGCCTCTACTTAAATAAGATCTTCAAGCCTTTTTATTTCAAAGTTTAAATCTCCTTCCTCTGGGGACATGAAGCCATCTGAGCTTGTTTCAATATAACTGTAGCTGGTATGTTAATAGGAGTTCTATGTGAGAGCAAACAGATTGCTCCTAAGCATTTAACCAGCTCCAAATTAGATTATGCTGAACTTTTACAACTGAACTGGAACCCTAATTAAAAAGACAAAAAAAAAAAGAAAAAAAGAAGGAGTTCTGTCATTATCTTTCCTTGCAGGAGTAAGATGTAGGAAAAGGAAAAATATCCATAAATATATTTTTCAGCAAAGCAACGTAAAATATGGTACCTCACTGAATCATTTCTTGCAGCCATAAGAGGAACAAAATAATCCTCACTGCTTAAATGACTTTTACTGGTAGCCTATAAAATCGTTTCTTAAATAGTATTTACTTGTAGGATGAATACAAAAACAAGATAGATCATAAAATGTAATTATTCCCAACTTTTATGCTGAATTAAGCAATAATAGGAGAGAGAAGAGTGAAAAACAAGTTAGTCCTAGTTTTTGCTGCCAATCATGATGCTTAACTGAATGAAGAGACTGTACCCCTTCAGAAAGATAAGAAGGGTCCCCTTCTGGAATACTTCACAGTTCAACAGTTGCAAAACCCAAGCAGATAATATATAAATGTTTTATTCATGTTTTTATTACCTTATGAAGTTGTGCTAAGAGAAGATATGAGCAGAGTTTATAGGTGAAACCTTACATCTACAGAAGCCAAAGAGAATCAAGGGAGAATTTCCCTTTCCAGGTTTTGTAAAGGGATACTGACTTTTTCAATTGCTCATTTTGGTGAAAGCCATTTTCCTTTAGAAACAACAGATCTAAAACCAGATGTTCTCTCACTGGAAAAAAAAAAAATCCCTACTACTATGGAACACTTCACAATCAGTTATCCTAAAAACTCTCTAATATTAAATTCAGTTTCTTACTATCATTACAAAAGAATATATTAGAAGAATACTTTAGGAAAGAGCTTACTTTCTTCCTTCATCATAGTTTCCATGTTTGATGAACAGAATTAACCCTAGCACTGTGAAGACAAGTCACTGTCAGCTGATGTGCAACCCGGTCAGTGATGAAGCATCAGAAATATGTCAAATATTGCTGGAGCAATATTATAGAGAACTTTAAGAAACTATATCCATTCTTGAAAAAGATGTCCAATGTAAAAATAAAAATTATTATTATTTATTATTATAATATATAGTTATGTGACATATGAAGAACATGAAATATAATAATAAAATATTATAGCTAATATAATTATATAAATATATAATGTAACTATAATAATATTTATTTCTACTTTGTATCTAAGTTGAAAACTCAAGGATCTTTAAATAAATTTTGTGGGCCCTGATCCTGAAAACGAAATGTACACAAACTTTGGTCTGTGGGAACTGCTTCAATAAAGTGTCAAGGTGTCTACTAGCAAATCACTTTTCAATGTCATTTGTAATGACTTCCTGCCTATTTGATCAGCACAAGTCAATTTAAGCATCTTCTAATGTTTTCCTCTGGTTCCATGTATCTTTGTTGCATAATTAGGGACCTTTCTAATCCATACATTTTATAACTTTGACAAATTGCTCAAATATAAAAAAGGATTTGTCTATAAAAACTGTCTATATTTTAGTATATGTTATAACCACAGAGACACAAACATACCATAAAAGAATAAAAGTTCTATATGCAGATGTAAACAGAAAATAGAGCCATAGTGTAAAAACTCAGCTGTATTTTCTTTGCTTAAATGCAGTATTGTACCACAATCAGGACATCATATTACCAAGCAAATTGAAATGTGTAAAATACACTGAGAAAGATAAAATGTTTTAAACAATCCAGACAGTATTCTCTTACAATTACAGTCAACATATCTACATGGAAGTCTTCAAAATAAGTTTGTCTGCCTGACTAATGTACTTCAGCGGATTATATGCCTTCTCACTTATGTTCTTTAGGCATTGGTCCAACAAAAACACTGTGCTTAATTTTTGCATTGAGACAAAAAACAGGTCTCGTCCTATTCTCAGAGTTTTTAACTTTGCAGCACTGCATCTTCTTTTTCATATCCCTCCTGATCCACCTCATATTACCACTCTTCTTAGAGATTGTTTTCCTGCCTTAATCATTCCCTCTAGGCAACGCCTTCATAATGAAAACCAGTTCAAATAAAAGAAACTTTTTGCAAAAGGTGTAGTGAATATGTTCCACTGATTCTTCCTCACAAAATTAAATCCAACTATCTCGCATTATGTCTTTCTCATTTCACAATGCATTTTGAAAGATGTTCATTGTGGAGAGTGCTCTCCTCCATGCTTTTATCCAGCCAATTAATAGCAAGGCTGCAGTCTGTCTGCACCCTAAGAAAGCACCAAACAAGGGCTGAGAGTGCTGGAAAGTCTTTTCTGTTTGTCTGGGACTTCAGAAGATCATGTCATCTTTTTTTTTTTTTTACCAGCTACTGGATGCTACCATCACCTCTGCTATTATTCCCAATACACTAGCAGTAATTTTGGCTAATACCTCTGCAATTGATGTCAGGACTCTCCAGAACAAAAAAGCTCTAAAACAAAAAAAAGTTTAGATTCCCAGTTCAAACTAATACTGTCAGTGAGCTGGGCACACATGGAAAGCAATAATACATAACTGCATAAGCCAAGAAGGCTTCTGTCCTTCATGAAGTCAGGGAAATTGCTTATGAGATGTTTACGCTACACATTATCTCTGAATACAAATATTCTCCTATAGCTGGGCTGTCAATAAGTATTTGAAAAATAATTTCACTGATGTCCTAAGCACACAAGAAAGTGGTAAAATTCAAATGACCTTTTTATTTTTGGAACAAGCACATCATTTTTTTCTAATGACTCCAATGCCTGGCCAGCCAGTGATGACACCATTGCCCAGGGAAGGCTGCAGTATGCAGCTGAGACATCTGTATTTTACCACTTATGTGCTATTTACAAAACCAGAGCTGATCTCTATGGAACTTTTCCAGCAACTTAACTGGAGAAATTTACAGCAAGAAAGTCTAACAGCCCTGAGATGCCCAACACTTGGTTCAGACTAAAGCAGGGCTCTAACTATGATAAACAGCTAAAAAATTGTGTTGAGGATTGTGCAGTCTTTTTCACGGAGATGTAGTAACTCTATTTAGTAGTTAAGCTTTTACTTGAGGCTATATTAAATCTAAAAAAATACTTTCTTACAAGGCCTTCTATTTTGTTTGCCCAATGAGTGCACATGGGAAACTCAGGATTACACACAAGTCCCGTGCTTACTTTCTGGAAAACAGAAAAACTCCATGGACTTCAGCAGTTTCACAGACACTGTACAAGAAACAACTAAATACCTGTGCAAGCCTTTACAGAATAGGAGATTGAGTAAAAACATGTAATGTAATCTTTTAAGATGATGTCAAAATGATGACGTCTCATATTGAACGAGTATCCTAATTTCTGCCTGATACATACAAATTCAATCTGCAGTCAATTATGGTGCAGATAAACATTGCCTATCATTATTTCTACCTTCTGCTAAGCTTACCTTTATCTTCTGAGTTGTGTCCCTTAAATTTTTTGTGCAGTCTATCACAACACAACTATAATCGAATTACTTTAAGCACTCAGATGTAATTATGGTACTAAACATCAAGGATAAGTGTAACATGACTTCTTTTGGATATGTTCTGAGAGAAGGGGTTTGCCCCTTAAACTATGATCGATCAATTTGCCCCTCTCCCTAGAACCAAATATACAATAACAGGTCAAGTACCAAAAAGGTCTTTTCTGTAGAAAAAAACCCAAAACATTTCTCCATTATTATGGCAGAATAAAATGTCCCAAAATGTTATTCCCCAGGTATTTATCTTTCTATGGAAAGAAAACCTTTCTACTCCCTCTTCTCCTTCCTAAAGCATTTATTCAGTATTCTCATGAATGTACCCTGAGACGCACTGATCAGAGTGAATGGGTGCTTCCTCACTAGCACCTCGGCATAAAGCTGCTCTATCCCACTCCCTGTTTTTGGGCTTCTTCCAGAGCCATTGCTATAATGGTGAGAGACTGCACCTGGCAGGAGTCTGCATCACATTGTGAGAGATTGGCATCAACACCATTCTTATGATAAAATCATTCATAGTATAGTAAAATCAATTCCACTTTCATTATGGAAAGGAATACCATCTTTTCGTTATGGAAAGCAAAACTTGTTTTGTCTTGGGCAGATGAAGAAGGTCAAAATTTCATACTTAACATCATCTGTTCCATAACAGAGTATTTTTATGACCATGCACCTGCTTGTACTATAAACTGCCATTGAGTGTGACATTACCTGAAATGATTTAGGCAAGATACCAAAAAATGCCTAGATAGAACACACCACATTCTGAGGTGACATACGCTGTGTCAAAATATAGATATTGAAGGGAAGAAAACTCAAGTAATCAATCACTTCCCATACCTGGCATTTTTCTTTTAATGACACCAGTACCTCATGCAGCACAACAGAATTTTGTTACATGTTGAAATTCAATATACAGGCTGTTTGCTTTACCATCTGTTTTATCCTTTTTATTGTTAAGACAGAGCAGTTTTAAGCTTATTTTGACAAGGTTATCAAGTTCTAGAATCTGGAATTTTATATATACTGTCTTGCAAAGCAATATGGTTGTTTAGACGGGTGCTCTTTTTTGATGGGGAGATGAAACATGGTGGTTTGAAAACTGGTATCATCAATAAAATTAACTTTAACATTTAATCTCATCTTTACTGTACTAATTGGCAGCATCATTTATTTTCCCCATGGCAAATCTTACTGTAGTCAGAGTTTCAAGAGAATATTAAACTCATTTGGTATTTTCTTCATTTAGATTAACCAAGTGATTAATCTCAGATTAATCTTAGAATGAGATACAAAAAAAGTTAATCTATACACACTGCTATGAGCTATGCATATGATAAAATAAAGCATGTATTAATTCAGCTTAGTAAATACAATACATATGTTTCCAGTTTTGAATCTGGAACGGACATATTCGAAAGTGAGAACTTGAACAAATGATATATGCCATTGTAATTTTGTAGAAATGTACCCCAGCTTCCTTGCACTAGCAGTGAACACACCCACATATTTTTTATACATTGTGTTAATACTGTAAATGTAGTTCAATATTCAGGTTATACACAAACGATGTTTACTTCAAAACAACAGATACTGTTGAATTTAAAATAACATCAATTTTTCTGAATAGTGTTGAAAAGTTCAGTCTTTTCTGGTGTTATCAAAAGAATGACAGCGGTAGATATGGAGCCAGCACCTGTTTGAATCTGGGTTTATTCACAACAGCTAATTGGAGTCAAGGGTCTACACATACACTTACCTGCCCAGAGACCAATTTAATTTAGAATGTTTTCACTGTCTGAGAAAAACACACTTGATTCCCTCTGCATGCAGCTTATGAACTTATACCCAAAGAAAGTTGAGTAGGTGAGTTTAGAGTACCTTGTCTGAGTGTTTTCACCTGCTTTCTGTTGCCACGGAAACTATCTCTGTCTGTTTACATTCACAATAGCAATCTCATTGAATTCTGAGTTTCTGATATTTTTTGACTGAAGCAAAGCATCATGGAAGAATAGTGGTGAGACACAAAGATACTACAAGACATTTCATGGAAAAGAGGAAAAGCTCAAAAAGTACATATTTAATTATTAATTCCATATTATTTGAACTTTATATTTGAAATTACAAACAAGTTAATATGACTTCTACATACAAAACCACAAAAGAGAGTCCACGGAGTTATTGTAACTGCTCCTAAACACAGTCTTAATACTTTTATTGGAATCACTGTTTTTAATACTATAATTACTAGAAGCTTTTCAAATTTCAGATTTGTCTTCAGAAAAAATCTTGATTCAACTTTCTGATTTTTTCACTCAAATATACAGTTACATAGATTTTTCATTTTGGATTTTCAATTTATATTTCAATAATTATTTTAATGTAAATATTTCCGGCATCCTTTAAATCAGCCCCTACCCATAAGCAGAAATTCAAAACCCAAATAAGAAACATAAATGCTTAAATTTCCTGATTACAGCTCTATTTTATGTGAGCTTGACTGTAGTTAGGTGCTTCCCGAGTAAAATCTCCAGCCTTCTTATAGAAGGCTGTAAACATATGTAAAATATTTTGTGAACTTTTTCACTGTGAAAAGTTTGCACAGATGCACAAAGACTGATAATTTAAGGATGGAAGAGTTTATAGATTCTTTCATTCTCTTCATATCTCAAAAGGAACCCAAGCCTTCCATGTGCAGAAATATCCATAGAGAGGCAATGTGTTTCCTTGGAATAAAAGAACACTCAGCCCACTAGTGGTTTGCTTATTTAGACACACTTTGTATGTCTAAAAGGGTCCTATGCCAGTAATTTGCTTAAAAAGTCACACATAGGTGTATCCACAGTACTTCTCTCTGCAGGCGGAAATACATGTTACTCGAGAAAGAGAGGGAAAAGAAGTAAAATGAATAAATGCTGTTACCTACTAGAAACAAAAGTAAATTGTTTTATGTAATGAATCAATAGAAATAGAACATAAATATCCAAGTGGCAATAAAAACTAGTGACATACCATGGAAGTAAATTTGCATTAATAACTAGTTTTATCTAAACAATTAGCCAGGGAGAAAATATTTTGAGAAAAAACAATCCAAATATCCAGAGGGATACAAACAAAGGAACAAAGGTTTATAAGGCCTAGGAACTTGAAGACTGGTCAGTCTACAATACAGTTATATTTATTCCTTTACTTATTTTTATTTCTTTGCCTTGCTTTCAATCATCTTTGGGTGATTCTGTGAACACATTCAGGGCCTCAGTGAAGTCCACAAGATACTGTATGTACCTACATGTTCACCAGCACACTTCTACCAACTATCACAGGGTCAGAGCCTTAGTATTTTGAATCACTACCTTAACAGATACCTAGAGCATACAGACCTGCTTGTAAGGCAAGTTAGTCATTAAATCAATTACTAAGTTGGTTCTAAAAGTAATACATGTATCTGGATAGATCAAGTTGTTCCAGAAGTAGTGAAGGCCGAAAAATGGGGTTTATTTAATGAGACATGTACGTTGTTGTACTATCATCAATATAGAAATGGCAATGATACCTTCCAAAGCTGACAAGTCAGCATCTTTTACTCCTTTAAGCTGTTAGGTTCTATGTAGAAAGCCATGGTTAGGGATACCAAATAGTACACAAAACTTAACAAGGTGTTCTGACATCACTTACTGTTTACACTGCAGTTACATTATGTCTCCTTCCTACAAACCTTTCTGCTTATCTGATGTTACACTGAAATCTGAAAATCTGTTTTTTCCCCATTGACCAAAACCAAATACTTATTGAAGCTAAAAGAAACTGGCTGCAATCCTACAAACTTTACTGGATAAGAACAGTCCCTCTGAATCAACAGGACATTTAGATGCTGAAGTGTTATAAGACAAATATCTCAGAGATGCTCTATATTTCTACATTGGCTTTAATGTTTCTCATCTCCTCTAGTCAAGCACAGATTATCCAGTTCAAAACTGGAACAGCTATATGAAATCATAAGGTGTATAATGTTAAACTAGACAGGTATAAAAGCCCTTTCTGATTTTAAAACCTAAGACATTTGTTTGGGCAGAGATTACTTAAAGAGTAAAATTTCCAAATGGTACTGAAATTTAATGCTGAGACTCCAAAGTCTTTGGAGCAGGCAAATCTCTTCATATCTATTCACAAAATAAATTAACAAATTTATACTTCTTTATTTGTTCTTTCTTTGTTTTATGTTGTTCTTCCTTTTGTTATGGCAGGGCTAAGGAAAAGATAGCATGACTTCCCTAGTCCCTAAAAAATTACTTTTGGAAAACTGATTTCTTTAGCAAAAAGCTGTAGAGATTTCTGAATCTTCTTTGAATAAAATGGAAATAGTAATCTTTAACTTCATTTCCAATGAGGAACTGAAACTGTGATAGCTCTCAGTTTACATGTGTGACATGTCACTACTGTGATAATTAGTATGGCTCACTGTCTTTTGCTGCACCCCAGATTTATATAATGGAGCACATAGTACTGAAAACTTCTATCTAAATAAAGACAGAATTCTTAATAAGGAAATCTCCCCATAGGTTTCTAAGCTGGTGGTGTACATTTGGGGTGTATGGACAGTTTGAACTGATTTGGGCACAATGAACTTCAGGATACTTTCTGGAGTTCAACTACCACTGAGTACAGGTGAAGCAGCAATATGGGACAGCCATGTTTTTATGTTCATAGCCTTATAACTTTTAAAATTGATACCTAAAAAAATTCTTTTATATGTTATGCTCAACACTACTATTAAATTGCATAAACCAGTAAGTTCTTTTTCCCTTGGGTATGTATTAACGACTTACTTTTAGCAGATAAGTGCACAAATATGATTACCTTTTGCAAATTGCTCCTTATTCTGTTACTGGTAAGTAATTTTTATAATTCTGCAGTGTAAACAGATGCTATTTTCCACTACATATTCAGCAGCAATGAGCTAATTCAATGTATTAAAAACAACAAAAGATCTTCAAGAATGAGCTATTTGCTTCAATATTCCAACCTCCTTTGAAATCTGTGTTGAAATCACCCATGATAGGAAGTTAGCAAATTACTGTAGAAGCCCTGTTGCAAAAGAAGGACTTTAGTTCATTTATTCAAATCCCAGCTGTGTTCTGTTACCTTCTTAACATGCATGTTCTCCATCATATTGATCCAAAAGTTATTTTTTGACCACAGCTAATACACTTCATTACTTTTCCTGTAACAAAACAACATTTGGGCATGAATTTTACCCCTATTTCAACATTAATGCTTATGAAATCATTATACACCAAAATCTAGAAACAATGAACCATGATATTTTCCTTGCCCTTTGGAAATTGCAAGGGCCTCCTTGCTATGAAAGAGAGAAAAATAAAAACAAACAGAAAGCAAACATGTTAAGTTTAGATTGTGTGGGTGAAACTCTGGCACAGCTTAAGTCAACAAATGCTGACATTTATTTCACCCTGGGCTGGCAATGGAAAGCAAGTGCAACACTCCATCTGGACATAGTGTGAAGAATTTAAAGATGGATGGATAGCCTTTGACTAAGCCAACAAAACCAAATGTACATCACAGAAACACATCAGCTGAGAAAAAAAAGTTGTGTTTTCACCACAAAAATGTGTCATAAGCAACTCGGAATATGCTAAACACTTACCCTCACTACAGCATTTGTTTGAGTAACTGCATCATCTTGGTTGGCACTTTATACTAATACTCAGATGCTACTGGTATCTCATGCATAAATACATGCTACAAAATAGTGAAAAATAAAAATTAAGAACACCAGAACAATTTAGCTCAAATGGAAATGACTTGGTTTCTTTTTCTGCTCTTTTTTACTAGGTTTTACTTAACACTGCTAGAGACAACCACGGAAATATTTTCCAATTTCTTTTATATTCCAGCAAACCTGCTTGAGGAAGGTAGTTGTATGTGTACATATATATATATTTATATAGTTACACACACAGCATGGGAAAGCTGCCATCTCACCAAAAATATAATATTAGATGGAAAGCTTTCTAGTGTGGAGTACACTTGAGATATATATATATAGAGAGATATATATATATATATCTCCAGCAAACATCCAGCTATAACAGACTCACAGTTTTGCCAGAGAGACACAATCCATTGTCCTTTTTCTAGTGGGTTGCAAATAATTTGTGCAGCAGTTTATGGACAGATATAAAGACAATGCATATCAGAAGCACCACACGGTATCTAGGGAATGTAACATCAGAAGAAGGCAGATAATCCTTAGAATTCTCAGTCTCAACTGAATTTGTGAGACCATTTTTCCATTTTAGATAATTTCCTACTTTTGATCCTGGAGCTAGATTACATCTGAGTCCATCTCACAATAAAAATACAAACAAAATGTAATAAAAATAAATAGAATAACTCAATTTATCTCCCAAAGACTGTGCTTTATAGTATAAAAAATGTCAAGAATGACTGTTATTCTGACACAAATGAATCTTAAGATAGACCAAGAAAACAAGGACCCTACCTTGAAAAGACCTTAAGGGTGTGAGTTCAGACCATGGATTTGGAAGGGTAATAGTAGACAGGAAATGTTGTTGTAAAAGCAAGGAATTGCAGGTGTAGGTTCCTATGATCTACCAAATTGTGACAAATATTGCCAGAAGTTAAGTAAATCTGCCTGAAGCAATTTAACTTGCCTGAGACAAGTCAACATTCCCAGGGCATCTTCCTGGCTTTCAGAGTTAATGGCTGGAACCATATCATCCCTGTGCCTGTGCATGTCATTCTCCTCAGAGCCTTGTGAGGCCTCCACTCCCAGCTCTGGATGATGTGCCTCTGCATGCCATCTACTCCACCAACAACATCACAGAATTGGAATGGCTTGGGTTGTAAGGGATCTTAAAGATCTTCTATTTCCAACAGCCCTGCCATGGCGAGGCACAACTTCCACTACATCAGATTATGCAAAGCCCCATCCAGCCTGGCCTTGAACACTTCCAGGGATGGGCCATCCACAACTTCTCTGTTCAAGTGCCTCACCATCCTCACAGTAAAGAATTTCTTTCTAGTATCTGATCTAAACTTGAGTTCTCTCGGTTTAAAGCCATCCTTCCTAGTCCTGTCCTTGTAAATAATCCCTTTCCAGCTCTCTTGTAGGCCCCCTTTAGGCGCTGGAAGACGCCTAATAAGATCCTTCCAGAACCTTTTCTACTCCAGACTTAACAGCCCCAACTCTCTCAGTCTGTCTTCATAGGAGAGGTGCTCCAGCCCTCTGATCACTTTCATGGCCCTCCTCTGGACTCACTCATTCCAGCAAGTCCATGTCCTTCTCCTGTTGGGGGTCCCAGAGCTGGACACAGCACTCCAGGTGGGGTCTCACCAGAGTGAACAGAGAGGCAGAGTCTCAACCAGCTGTCTGCCTGGGCTACAAATGCACATTAATGGGTCATGCTGAGCTCCTCATCCATCAGTATTCCAATTTTTCTGTACTCCTCCCAGGCTACCTGTCCTTCCCTTTAGTCTGTAGGCTTCCTTTTTGCATTTTGTGTTCCAAATACTTCCAGCTGAGAGATTTAAGATGCATTAGCACCTTCAGGCCTGCAGAAGATAATTCTAATGGGTTACTTTAGGCAGACAACTGGCCAGAAATGTAACTGGGAGCTTTCAGGCTAAGCCAAAGCGTTGACTAGTCCAAATATGGTAGGAGGACAAGCAGTTACCTGCTAACCATGGATTAAATCTACAGCCAAAGTGTTTATTCAGTCACATGCAAATGTCTTTCAGTCAGTCGAACAGGTCTATGACTTTTACAGGTTCAGGAATATGGGTCTAAACCCCCTGATATTTTATAGGAGACAGCCTCTACCTTCTTTATCTGATCAGACAGACCACATCATTGGCCTTGCGTATTACCACAGGAGGCAGCAACAGAATTTAATCTATGTTTTCAGAAAACGTGCAGATGTGGCACTTGGGGACATGGTTTAGTTGGACTTGATGGTCTTTGAGATCTTTTCCAGCCTTAATGATTCTAGGATTCTATGATAATATGTCTGAATGTGTGGTTATTTACAGTGCAATAATTTCAGAAAATGACTTGATGTTAATGGTAAAATCATCATCCTGTTGATTTAGCTTTTGGTCCTGATAAAAGAGAATTATGCATCTCCCCAGCCAAAGGTCCTCAAGGGCCAACCCATCACTTATCAGTTATCATCCCTTATCAGGTTGAAAATGCATCTTTGCACACACCAAAACAGCTTGCAGTGAAACACCAGGAGCCCCTGCCTTGTCCTAAACGTAATTCATGTTCTATAAACAACACAGTGAAATGAAATGAGCTGCTGTCACCCACTCAGCCAAGGAAAATCCTACTTCATAGCCACAGTTCAAACCCCTTTGTTGTGAATATAGGTACTCAATTAAAAATGCATATTTAGAATAGGTGGGATCTATTTTTATAGAAAAAAGGAATCAGACCTGCAAAATACACAGATTCTTAAGACTGCAACAATCAATTTCAATATTTGAATTAAAATTCATACTTCAACTACTCTAAGTTGCTATAGCTCATCACTGCAAATCCATCTCTTACTATTTATGTCAGGAGCAGCCATAACAAATTGCCAACATGAGGACATCAGTGGCGGTGGTGGGAAAAGTAGGTAAATATTTTTGGCCTTCACTTTCCAGTTCAGGGAATAGAGAAATCAATATCTTCTGGACACATGTAGACTTTCTGAGAAAGAAAATATACAATCCTTGCTAATTTTAAAAATCCAGATTTAAATCAGTTACCCATTTAAACTATTCTAGAACTGCTTCTCTCATTATTCCTTACTGCAAATACCAGAACAAGGCTAACTGATAGATGTCAGTCACCTTAATTTTTGTATAGGTTTTAGTAGTGAGTGAGAAAAAAAAAATATTAATTAAGGCTGACTTTGGAGAAGATCTGAATCCTAAGTAACCCCATCTGAAGAATGTCTGGATGACAAAAATCCTCCCAGCTGAAAAAAAGGGAAAAAGACTCATACTGGCCAGGGTCATGTATTTCAAGATTCTGTTTTCAAGCCTTTCTTCTCTCTGGACTTGGACACACTTTCTTTGAGAATACTTCTTGAGTTTCAACCACTATCTTTATGATCATTCAGCATTAATAGCTCCTGGATGGCTCTAATCATTCTCCCACTTTACTTTGCCACCTGAAACTTTCCATTTCTTAAATCACCCCTTTCTGTCACTATATCCCAAATGTTAATCATGAACTATGACAGGCTCAGAGTCTCCTTTTTTTTCCACAGAGTCTCCTTTTTTTTCCTCCTACTCTGCATCATCACACCTGTTACTCAATATTGTTTATTTGTTTCTTCTTTTATATAGCTCCTTCTCCCTCTAGCATACCTCAGAACGACACACCTCAGTGTCTGGACCAAAACCTTTGTTTTCTCAATGCAGTCCCTACTCCTCATAATCTCTACTGCTGAATGTCACTGCATCTGCTGCTTTCTTCTCCTGAATATCTGTCCTCTCCTTATTTCTTGCCTTTTTTTTGGTGGCAGCATCACCTTCACCAGCAATAATTTAGCACAGGAGAAGCTGATAAACCTATAAAGATCACAGGCTTCTCTCACGCCATGGTGGCCTACCTTGGCTAATAAGGCCTGTCTCACCAATCAGGACATGGGGCTCAGAATCTAGAAGAATAGCCAGAACAGTACTGCACCATTTTTACATATACATGGTGCTCATTTTCTTAGCTCTCCTGTGAAGGCAGTTTCATTCTTACAGCTTTCTCAAGCACTGAAGAGATACAGATCAGGCATGTCAAATAATTTTACAATAAAAATCCTTGCCCCTGGGAATCACACAGAAGAAAGTACTGTTAAATGCATAAAAAAAATCTTCATTCCTCCAGTGTCCAAAATGTTAATTATTTCCATATACTCCATGTTTTCTGACATCTTCAGACATTCTTATTCACTGTTGCTTCTCAGAATGTGTTTACATTAGAAATTTCCTTTACTATAACTGTTTATCACTACATATGACTCTGGTGTGAAAAACATGCTAGAGAATAAGTTGAAGTATGACAAGTAACTTGTGGTGGACTATTTGGCTAGAACTGTGTTAGTGAAAATTCATTAAAAATCTCAATTCAATAACAAAAAAATAATTTTCTGTCCTGTCATTATAGTAAGTGATAAGAGTCTTTCAAAAGGTAATGGAGATCAATGTACTTGTAAAATAAAAATTATGCCACATGCTCAGATTAATTACTAAACTGTAAAAATAAACAGATCGTCATTTTGGAAGAGCAACTTCTATGCACGTGATGAAATTCTGTATTTGGCAAACAAGGTATTCAAGCAGACAGAATATAAGGACTGAGGCTCAGTGATTATTTGATTTGTTATGTATTGCTTTTATCATCAATTTAAAAAGAAACAAAACATCTGAGCAAATATCCCACAGTTTTAAAATTACTGCTTATACAACTGGCTTATAGAACTATGACATTTAGACATGTTTTGTATTGGTGTGTAGACTAAGGTGAGAGATAATAATGCTGCAATGTCTGCAGTTAATGAAAACGTAACACCTTCTATTGGGTGGCATGGCTCACTGCAAAAAAGCAATATATCACTGTCCAGAAAATGACCAGCAGGAATAGGAAAATGAGCTATTGCTAATTAAACCTTTTATGTAAAAACATGATTGCTAATCAAATCTTTATTACCCCACACTGGCACATTCTTTCTTCTTCATTTATGCTCCATCCTGTAGTCCTTGAAGTATCAGATTTATGCTTGTCTTATAGGTTGTGGTTTTTTGGCATTGTGAAAGGATAAACTTGTGACAATGATTATTTAGAAAAGATACCTAAAATAAAAGGGTGACCATAGGTGAAAAAAAGAATGGTACAATAAACTAAATCTGATCATTCTGACAGGTAATTAAAAGTCATATTGAAGTTACTAGCAAAACATAAAGTATTTCCTCAAGCTGAAATTTCATCTTTCTTGTGACATCTGAAAATCACTTTTATTACAAGGAAAGAAAAGTGTTATTCAGTAATGACCACAATATAAGAAGAATCCCTTGAAGAATGTTTTAGTTTTTAATTATTTAATTGCTATGAAATTTACTATACAACCTTCATATAAATCAAATACTGAAGATAAATATTACCTTAACCAAATAACTGATTAAAAGCCAACAAAATAGCTTTTTCAAAAATTCTGGGCTAGCACATAAGAATATTAGTGAAGTACCACACAACAATTCTATTTTTAATTTACATAGTTATAATTAGTGCAATATTTGTACAATGAAATGAAAAAGAACATAAGATATTTGAAATAGAAAAGCATTCTTCTTCTATCATGTAGGGAAAGATCAACTGAACTTCTTATTTTTGTCAAAGAAATAATAAAATCAAAGCAAGCACTGACAATTTCAATACTCTAAATGTAAATTAAAATACTTCAGACAAAAGGCTTGAAGGCAAGTGATTCTCCCACCAAGGGATGATTTTCACTTGTCTCCAGGTGTAACATTATGTGCACTGATGGGCTGATCAACAGAACAGAACTTCTCCCCAGCTGTAATCAGGAGTGATTGATGGTTGGGACAAAAAAGTTGATTATCATGACAAGTCCGCTGATGCAGAGAAAATAGGCTATGCTGGGGAAAGGATAAAACCTGTTCAGAGACTACCTTCTAAAATCTCCTTTCTAAGTAATAAAAAGAAACATTTATGCCCATCAAAAAATTGCTAACATAAATTAATTCGGTACATTTGCTATGCATCTGTATCTAAAGTTATCCCACTACAACACAATGAGACCTATCTAAATACGAAACAGAATAAAGACTTGTATTTTTAAAATCATACTTTGAGATCGCCTCATCAAACAATTATATATATGAAAGTACCTGTAGACCATTACCTCAGTTTAAATACATGTTTTGAATTCATAATTCAGCTTTTAAGGGCCATGGGGGAGTTAGGTGTAAGTGCCATATTGAATTCTTTGCTGAAAAGAAGTCAGTCCCCTTTAGCCACATAAAACCTTGAAAGACTTAATTTTCAACTGAGCTTAAAAAAAAAAATGCACAAGTGTGGGCAATACACCCTCAAAAGTATAGTTCAAATATGTGCTTTTTTCTTCCAATATAAGACTTTTAAAAGGAGATATTAGGTTGCACTTCCATTCCTTCAGAGGATAAGGCTCCCAGCTGTTAGCTGTGATGTAAGTAAGTACACAGAATAGCACTATCTCCAGAGACTGTAAAAGACATGAGAGGAGTGATGAAAGAACTTGGGAGCTAAAAAAGTCAGGCCTGAAGGTTCTGAAGTGGAATTTGTTTACATCAGGGGCAGTGGTGTTTAATAGCAATTCTTTCAAAAGGAAACATTATATTCGCTACAAGAAGAGGCTGTACAGATACAATGGAGAAGAATATATTACAGGTACGTCAGGGACTGCAAATTTACTGACCAAAAAGAGAAAAAAAAAGGTGTCCAGAGTCAGTAACATTATTTGGAAAGACTTTATGGGTGTTGGAAGAGAGTATCAACCAAAGCCAAGTATACGCACAACTTTACTCTTAATGCATTTTTAGAAGAATTTAGTGGGAGGTGGCATTGATGAAAAATACAATTTGCTGCACATTTTCTTCACTCTACTCTTTCTGTAAACCAGACTGGCATATACCCCTGTCTGTTCATCTTTGGGTTTTTTTATTTCCTTATCAGTGCCTAAGAAAGTGAACCAGGAGTCCCTGATTGGTACCTGGAAGTAGACAATGTTTTGCCATTTTTACAGTGAAATCTGTTATCTGCCCCTACTATTAATAACCTGGAATCTCAGACTCTCTACTGTATGAATTCTTAAATAAATGTGCAAGTAAGAACTTACAAAAGACCAAAAAAAAATGCTAGATGAAGATTGCACAACAAAGAATTTAAAATTTGTATTTCCTTTTAAGTGAGGACTTGCTTATGGAAAGTGGTTTCTGTAAAGAGTCCCTGGCACATTTATTCTTAAATTTCAGTTGCTTATTAGAGTTGACTGACTTACTTTGCACATTGACTGAAGAAGCAGACAGAAGAAAACTGCCTCAAGTACAAGTAAGTGCAAGGCAAGAAGTGAAAACGAGATCTCTCTCCTTGCACCTTAAACAGGCAGACTTTTCCATGAATGTCACAACAGAGAACTGGAAGAGAGTCTTCCTTTCCCCTCTTTTACACTGTCTATCTTTTCCCCTGTCTATGCAATTCCCTCATGTATGAAATGGTATTTTTCAATGTACAGTTAAAAAATACTGAGCATTGTCTTCCTTCCCACAATTCCAGCCAAAGACTTCAAAGAAGCTCTGGTTAGCCTCTACCTGCCCAACTTTAGCATTTGAATTTCATTTGCATGTTCCTCCATCCTCCTCCAGGCACAAAATCTTTCTGACTCTGTTGTAACCCAAAGAATGTAGTTACAGGACCAAATCCATTAAAACAACTGGAAATGCATTTGTAATCTGCCTGGAAGACATCTCAGTGAGTAACAGACAATCCACTGAAAACAGATTTTGGAAGATCTAGGACCTATGAGACCATTTAGGCCTGCATCCTGCCTCCCAGTATAATGTTTTCTGATACATTCTTATATATTAATTTAATCATTTCTGAGAGAAATGAAATTTCTGACAGTAACACACACATGTGGAGGGAGGTTGTTTTTATTTCAGACTTTCTGTCTTATTAACTGCAATCACCTCTGCCTTTCCTTCAGCTCTTTGCAGTTCTGAGATCCACGCACATCTAAAGTTAAAAGTTGGCCCCAAAAGGGCAAATACTGCAACCATTCTCTTCAGTGCCAGAAGCAGAAACCTTTTAAACTAATTTGTCTTCATATTCCACCATCAGAATACTGGTCATTAATCTTTTGCAATTTTTAAACAGGACTATCAGAGAGAGCAATTGCCTATTCACATATCATTTCTGGCAAACTCTAGTAATTTAAAAGAGATGTCAAACCTTCTGCACAATTGACTTGTTTTATCAAAATAAGTGAGAGCTTTGAAAATGAAATAACCTAATAGGATGAGCAGAGGTAGCGAGCAAGAGCTGCCAAATGAAAATAAATAAAAGTTTAAGTTTTACATAATCTAAGTCCTACACAGCAACACCTGATGATCAGCTGAATGTTTTAATCTCTCCAGGATCATGCTCCTATAGTGACTCTGATATTCGGCTAACATAAACATTAGACATTTCTCCTCAACCCTGCTTGTTCAGGGACCAGGTAGCTGAAAGCTTTAGATTTTCCTTTCTCCTGGATATATAGAACAGTTTAGATTAGAAAAGACGTTTAACATCATCTAGTCCAACTGTTAACCCAGCAGTGCCGAGTCCCTAAGTACAATATCTACCCATCTTTACCTTGAAGTATGGTGACCCAACTACTTCCCTTGGCAGTCTGTTCCAGTGCTTCATTTAGACACTCTCTCTTCCACTACCACTGCTGAATGTGGCTAGAGAGTGAATTTTGAGAGGAAAGTGTAAGTCTTGTAATATGAATATAGGGAACACCAAGGCACTCCATCTCTCCCCACCAGCAGCAGCCTGACAAAACAGCTGACATTAAGAATGTGCTTTCTTAAAGTTCAGTCACTTAAAACCTTCTTTTTTCCTACTGCCTTCTTGACCTCAGGCAATGTCCCTGTGGGACTGATAGCCCCAGGCTGCTCCATGTTCAGGTACAGTACAGATTTTCTAGACAGAATAGATTACTTTGATTAAAAGAGAGGAGATAAGGACAAGGATTATCAAGAGTTTGTGTAGTGAGTTTGTCTAGAGAACTCCACAACTTGCACATCACACAGAGACCACTCACAGCAGTTACTGAGGGTCACGCAAAATATTTAGATTGCTGACAGTTCTTAAGAGGCAAAGCAATAGTCACAACCTTAGGATATCAGTCAGAGGACTCAGTTCAACACCAAAAGTACTCCAAAAGTACTCTGGAGTTCAAAAGTACTTCAAAGCTAAACAAGATACTGTGTCAGATATGAATAATTTCTGCTTCTAGGTTGTATAGATTCATAAAAGTACTGCATAGAAAGTGAAAATTATGAGAAAAGTACTTTATAGAACAAAAGGAAATTAATTATACTTTCTACTTAAGCATTTTAGAAATGCTTTAAGAAACTAGAGGTTATGTGAAAATTTATTACTACTCTTAAATCCAGATTATTCTGGATTTCATAATCTATAAATTAAGTTACTTATTTCCTACATGAAAAAGTTTACATACAAGCAAATTAAGATTATTTTCTTTCAAAATAAAAATTTTAAAAAATGAAAATAAAAATAATTTCAAAAAGTTTGAATGCTCTAGTATGGGAGACACCAAACCTGCACAGGATCTGACTGCAATTCATATTATTGTCTTTAAAACGATGCTCTAGGAAAGAGGAGGTAATGCTTCCAGAATGTGCAGGCTAAGTCTACAAAACCAGACTCCACTGAACATTACACTGGGCAGAGGATATACCAGATTGTTCTCAAAATTATTCATGTATGCAATGTAAGTGCAAAATATTCAGTGCTACTTGATTAGACGATTTGAATGCCAAAAAATCAAATAATGAAATATTCTGTTAGCAATTCTTTACAGTTTCTATATTGTATTGATGCAAATGCCAGTATCCCATGGAAATCTCCACAGCAATCACTTTCTGTGATTACTTGCACTTTATACAGTGAATACCATAGACCAGTAACTCTGGAAAAATAGCCACTTTGAGTGTATTTCCATTCTGACTCACATTCTGATCTCAAATAAATAGCATGTAAAATTCTGCAACTGGAATCAGCATTTGTTTCTCCTTACAGTTAACTCCACAGTACAGAAAAGATGGTGGATTATCAGAAAGAAGCAGAATATATACAGACAGTTAAAGAAAAATATAAACCATATATATGCATGAATAAGGTAAATCTGGATGAACTTTTGTTCTTGTTCAGGTACAACTGCTGCAACCAATACTTTACCCTCATATAATAATACTGATTTTAATGGGATGCTGAGCATCGGTAAATATTTACATAAAAGCATCTCCTTAAAGAACCAAGCTGATGAATTCATATAACGCAGGCACATTGGTTTGGCAAGACAAAAAATAAAATGCCCCAAGATAATCAATCAATCAATCAATCAATAAAAGTGCTTGATGGCTAATAATACCTGCCAAAAGTGACTGCTTAAAAAAGCTGAGTATTACAATTCAAGCAGAAATTATTTGCTTTATACCAAAGCAGGATTCTAGATCTCTAGTTTAATTGTAAATCTGAATCTAACCCATAACTGGAAGCACAACAAAACATGCAAAGAATAAGACTCTGTGGTTATAGCCACAAACAGAACAGTGATTGAGGCAAATAGTACTGATTGCTTCAAATACCATCTCTGGAAATTGAAAACCAACAGATTTCAAATCAGAAGGGTGAAACACTAAATAACTTCTAGCATTTGACTGTACCAGCCTTTCCTGGTTCTTAATGGATCAACATTTTAAAGTTCCCCTCTCTTTGCAAGACAGAGGCCGCAGGCCAGGTGTGGTAGCCATTGGGCATGGATGAAGAATGAAGTGTCTATTACATCTTCCAAACCACAGAGAGATATTTGTAAATTAGTCAAGCAAGATGTCATATAATCCCTCTCTCAGGTGTGGGATTATGTTCACCATTTCTTGTCCGTCCTCAGACACAGGTGTCAATTGGTCACTAAACTCTTATTAACCCCCTTTCAGATATGGATAACCTACTATATTTTCCTGGTCTTTTTTGCTGTACATCTATCTAGTTCTTTCTGCTTTCCCTAGCTAAAAGAATTTTTTTCATGTCTTGTCATACTAGTGGATGTGTTCTAAATTCTGCAACTAATTATGCTTTTGTTGGAGTGTGACGACCACTGTTAAAAATAATTCTTCACCCGAGGCATTGCCAATTTCAACTTATAGAATCATAGAATAGTTTGAGTTGGAAGGGACCTTTTAAAGGTCATCTAGTTTAGCACCTCTGCAAGAAGCAGGGACATCTTGAACTAGATCAGGTTGCTCAGAGGTCAGTCCAACTTGACCTTGGATATTTCCAGGGATGGGGCATCAACCACCTCTCTGGGAAATCCATTCCAGTGTTCTATCACCCTCATTTTAATAAAATCTTTTTCTTATATCTGATCTAAATTGACCCTCCTTTGGTTTAAAACCATTACCTCTTGCCCAAAAGTTTGTTCCCATCTTTTTTCTAAGTCCTGAAAGGCCACAGTGATCCCCACTGCATTCCATTCTCCAGGCTGAACAACTCCAACTCTCTGAGCTTTTCCTCACAGGAGAGGTGTTCAAGCCCACTGATCATCTTGGATCATCATCCCTCCTCTGGACCTGCTCCAACAGCTCCATATCTTTCCAATGCTGAGGATTCCAGTGCTGAATGCAGTGCTTGAGGCGGGGTCTCAAAAGAGTGGAGCAGAGGAGGAGAATCCCCTCCCTTGACCTGCTGCCCACACTGCTTTGGATGCAGCCCAAGACTTGTTTGGCTTTCTGGGCTGCAAATGCATATTGTCAGGTCATGTCCAGCCTCTCATCCACAAGCACCCCCAGTCCTTCTCTGTAGGGCTGCTCTTGAATATTTGCTGTGGAATACTTAGCTATTGATAAATGTCACATTTGGGGGAAAAAATTATCATAGGATTAGTTGGGTGAGTTTTCCTTCTTTTTTCTGCATTAGCTATCATATTTGGATTATGATTCACTGTAACTTCTTTTTTGCCATTAAGGCCGACATTTACCCATTTTAGCACTTGTGCATTTACTTTTTCCAGTCTAAGCACAATAGTTCATGCTTTTATTTACTGCACTTGTCAGAATTCCAGACTGTTTTCTCCAACTGGAGATAATTTTGGACTGAGATCTGGAACTTATCACCTTCCATCAAGAGGCTGCCACCCTCCATCTAGATGTCATCCACAAAACTGGTATATGTACACTTTATTCTGTCAGGCATATTGCTAATGAAAAATTAGAGTAGCAGCAAGCATGGAAGAGACTATTGCAGATTCTGACTTGTGATCTTTTGTTTTGACAGGAAACCATCAGCAACTACTCTCACTGCAGTTCTTCATTCTGTTGTGCAACCAACTTTTAATAATTTCACCTAGACCACATTCCCCTACTTACTTTACAGGACTGTCACACAGGACTGCATAAACCCTTGTTAAAGCCAAAATATGTCACATCCATTTATTCCCTATTATCCATTAGGCCAATTGCCCTGTCAAAGGAAAAAATTAGATTCATTTGACATGATTTGTTCTTGACAAATTCATGTTGACTGTTTATTATCGCCTTATTATACCCTAGGTCCTTACAAGTTGATACATTAATCTTTTGTTCTAGATATCAAGCATAGCCTAAATAGGATATTAGTCCTCTGGTCCTGTTTCTTTCCCCATGAAAGTTAGAACCATAGTAAAATACTGCAGAGTTATATTGCATCCTTATCCTAAAAAAAACCCTTCACTGTTGTTTTAATGGAAGAGCACCTTTTGAATCCTGACAAATTCATACAGTGGAACAATATATCGATTCAGTGATACCTTTGTTTCATAGAGATGGAGAAAAATGAGGTAAAAAACCAACAAATAAGGACTGATGAGCATCCCTGATTTGCAGGGAAATATTACTACTGTTGCTATTTAAGTCAAACATTAATTTCTGGCTCACATAATTGGAAATATTTTTAAAGTGTATCATAATGGAATTCAAGTCCTGTGAACACATCAGAATGCTGCCCAACTTTTCTTTAAAGGCAAACTGGGTCATCACTCAGCCATCTCATTAAACGAGAGGGAAGAAAAAGGTAATTCCTTTGCAAAAATTGACCTTGCTGACAGATATTGATAACTAGATAACTTCATCAAATAATAAAATCAGAAATGTGGACAAAGGAAGATCAAACACTCAAGGCAGGAAAATTCAGTAAGTGCTTTTTTTCCTTTTTTCCAGGCCATAAGCAGAAAATTTACTCCTACAGCTACCCATAGGCTCCTGAGTTATCCTACTGAAGTCGGCTGAACTTCATTTTACAGATACTTTTAGCAGATATTTAATATTTGCTACGAAGCATGCATTTACTGCTGCAGTAGCTCTCAGCAGCTGCCAACATCTAAGTGGCAACATAAGCACTTGCAGCTAAGCATATATTTAAACGTTTCACCCTAGATTTAATGCACAGTGTAAATGATATATTTAGATTTCTCTGAATTTTAAAAAAAAAAAAATTGCTTGAAAGGGACTCCACAAAACCTACCTCTCTTGTTCAAATGTTTTTTCTCAGCATGGAAAGGCTTTGGTTATTTGCACATTCCTCCCTTACCTTGTATGAGATTTATTTTAAAAAGAAATACTGACCACACAGCTGTCATGAAGATGTAGAGATAACTCCTTTACAAAGAAGCTAAATGATTTTAGACTATTGTACTGCCTTTTCTCATTTTTTTGAAATGTGATTTTGATACTATGTAACCAGAAAAAAAAAGCTCTGCTGCTCTTAAAGAAATCTGTATCAAAAGGGAGAAAATTGTGTATTCTATGCAAAAAAGAAAAATACCACAGACCAGTTTCATTGTAAACATTTTCATAATATTGTTGTGTAGCAGGCAAATGGAATTTCTATTCATTACTCTCTGATAAAACCTATCTCCCGCATCTAAAAATAGAGACATATTGGTAGAATACACACAAAGCCTAGGTTCCTAGACAGAAAAGTTATTTATTGTTGCTATGGATTTAAACTGTGTTCAACAAAATATGATGAAAATGAAAAGTAGGAATATTGAGTAAATGAAAACTTTTTCATTGTAACAGGAGAAAGAATTACAATGTGTGTGCTTGCCATTCATAGTAGAGTTATCAAAAAATGATAGCTAACAGCTCTTTTTCTTCAAAGCATTCTTTTCTTTGAACCTCAATATTAAATCTTTAGCTCAGCTGATATTTGCTTCAAACATGGGTGGACATTCCAAAATTACCTAAGCAACGGAGGAAATAGCTCTGCCTATTCCCCTCATGTTGCAGAAAAACATCCCTAAACTGCAGTGGAACTCTGACTAAAAATTATTTCTTGAAAACCTCAGCAGAGCACTTTGTGACTTTCAGCAGTAATAACTATAAGCACTGGAATGAGAAGAGACCATCATAAAAAGATCCACAAATCGCCTCAGTGTGGCAGTGAAAAGGGGGAGAGATATCATTCCAGGTTAATCAATAGGTGGATTTTGGATCGTAATCTCTCCATCAATCAACACTGTGGCTGCTTTAAAACTTAGGTGAATATTAAAAATGGAAAATGAAACATATTCATCAAGAAGGTCTCCCCATTCCATAGAGATAATATTGATGTATTAGAGAGAAGGGAGCATTAAACAACCTTCTGAACAGTGTTGGCTATTTGAGTTCAAGCCTCCAACACCTGAAGGTGTGAAGGGACAGATAACTATCAGCTAGTCTTTCAAGAGTCTTCTGTGAACAGCTTAATCTAATAGATTTCTTCTGAAACCAGTTTTTGGACACTGTAGGTGACTCTGAAAATGGCCTATGCTTCTTCCCTCTCTCTTCTTCAGAATCTTTTCTAAGAACAGCAGAAAAGGAGCTGTATGGGAGCAGAGTAGTCCTCTGAGTAAAATGCATCAGTGTCCACTGATGCCTTGTTTGTTTCTGCGCAGAAGGATTTTTACTTAAAACATTTTATTCTGGAAAATGCCTAGATTCTCTCAGCTGGAAAATTTTCCACTCCACATATCAATCTAAGTTGTGTAACTGCTAATGACTAAGTAACTTTACTGATGTGTTCATCTTGTCTTTTTCTCGATCTTTTTGCAGACAAACAGTATATCCTCTTTGAAAGGAAGTGTTTCACTCTGGTATGTAACACTGAAGTATTTGATATCTCTTTCAGCTATGTACTGTGTCTGGTTCAGTGTGACATGCTGTTTCCTAAGACAAAGCTGAAAAAGCTGAAAATTTTGAGTGATAAATTGGGTTGCTTAGTTGGTAAGATCCACTGTGGCCCAGAAGTCTCCATCATCCCCTCCTCATGAATGACTCAGTCATAGTCCTGATTTTGGCATCTGGCTTCTAAATGGAAGAACCTAATTTGACCATTTTTATCTGTGAGGGACATGACAGTTCCAGAGAGTCTATTACCCTTCCTTGCACCACTCTGAGAATTATGTCAGTGTTAGAACAGGTGGTGTCCATTCAGTAAATGAACTAAACAACCTGGAGTCATCAGTAAAATTAAGTATGTGATGCTGGAAATTGTGACTGAGATATTTTAAAAATTATTTCCGAGGGATAAAAGGCTGAGGGAAATGAAAAGAGCTACATTATTTTCATCTCCAGGCGGGAAATCCCTAAAACTAGGCTTCAAGGTTCATTTTAAGTTTTTGACAAGCTCATGGCTTTGATAAATAATCAATAAATTAAAAATAGCACAAACTGTATATAAATAGTGGCCTATAAAGAAGCAGGAGCACACAAGAATTATTTCACTTCTTCCTATAACTAAAATCAGGAAGGAACCTCGTGGACACTTTTGGGTTTGACCTCACTCTAAATTCAAATATTTTTATTCTGACAGAAGCAACTTCCATATTGAAATTAAGTACTGAGTTAGAGACAGGGGAAGATTAGTTTCCACTAGCAATGCCCATGTGAGGAAACTTCCTGAAGAGACTAGAATAGCAGAAGAAAATATATTGTACTGTGTCAGGTTTTGTCTGCATACAGAGTGACTCCGAGAAGGAAATAGAACAGTTAAAACCTAAGAGGCTTTTCTGTGACACAACAGGTATTAGTTGGCAAGGAGCACCACAGCACAGCTTCCTTGGGTAATTGTGGGAGACAGGTTTCCTCAGTGTATTAGAGACCATCTCCAGTTCAGCTTGCTCAGTTTCATTGCTGGAGGAGTGAGAGGATGCAAGGTAGGAGCCAGCTGAAGGTAAACATAACCAGGACTAGTAGAAGAATTAGGATCCAGTAAATATACCAGCCTTATTAGCAGTAATGGATCAGTCAGTTTCTCCTATGTACACTCAGTGCAGCACAACTGAAGTTGATGAGCTTACAGGGATATATTGGCAGTGAAAATCTGGCTGGGTGTATAAACACTATCAAGCCATTGTGTTTATTTGAAACATCCTACAGCCTTTTCATCTGCTGAGCGACAAACTGAAATCACAACGTTTCATTTAGGTTCAATTTATGAAAATTATGGCACATCCTAGAAGATAAGTACATATTTCTAATCTGATACAAAATGATCCACTTACATCAGAATTGAATCTCAGCTGGCAAATGTTGCATGATATGATTTGCTTTCTTCGATGAGGAAGAGGAACTCCAAACGTATGATTTATTACAGCTTTTTGAATTGGGTCCATCTGTGAAGAGAGAGGAAGAAAAATAAAAAGCTTTTGCTGTTCCACTGTGTGCTATATTATCTACAATCTCAAAACAGATTTTGCATCATGCCATACCATGATCTACAAAAAACTACTATTTTTCTTTGAAAATGAATATTTCTTCTTCATGCAGTTATACAAAGAGCTAATGTAGAAAGAAACAAAGAAAAATGTCACTAGATGCTATTAAACACATATCTTTAGTTCAATTTTATATGCACCAATGTCCCTTTACTGAAGAAAGGTAAAAGCTGTAAATGTTGAATAAGTTTACCCATGCAAACACCAATTTGTGATCTTTATATCAGACAAAAGCTAGCTTGATAAATAAAACAAGAATATTTTAAATAAAATTACTAAGAAAAGGATTAATGAAAATGTGAAAGAATATTATGTATAAATAATTGCAGAATAGCACATAATAGCTCAGTATTATAAAAATAATAATAATATCCCATGAACCAATAAATGAATCTCTTCCTTGAAACAACATCTACACAACTTATGAAAGACACAAATCCTCCAGAGATTATTTTCACAGTCATTTGGAGGAAACTATTTCGAAAAACTCTGCTGTAAGGATGAATTTGGACTTTTATGAAAGGGATTATTCCGAGCTGACTTCTACCAGGACACTGATCTGATAGTGTCTGCAAGTCAGGGTCCCTACAAAAACATTACCATTTTGGCAGAGAATTTCAGAAAAACTACTCGAGGGACTTTTTTACTTGGGGGATTGAAATCACATTCCTCAAATTCATTGAACAAAATGAATCTTATGTATTTTTCACAAAAAACATTTGACAGCTACTTAAAAAATCTGGTAACAGCTTTGCAGCCACTTGGTTAAGCCACTGATATTTTTTATCTTTAAACTGTAAAAAATCACATATTTTGACTAACTCTATTAACCAGTATTCACAGAGCATATGTGTATGTCATGAAAAAAACCCCATCTTTTTCCAGGCCCATGTCTCCATGATTCACTGTTTTCTAGTCTGTTGGCAATGGGTTATTTGATAAATAAAGAATGAGAGCTTTTCCTTAGAGTAATCAATTATTCATGAAATTTGTAATGGTAGACAGTCATGGCCTCTATTGCAGTGAATCCAGAACAGATCACTACAGAATTTTTGCATCACCTGACAGCTGTTCAGTGTCAGATATGAAACAGGTCTTTAAATTAATTCCTGTTGAAAAGAAAATCAGATTTGGTAAAAAAAAAAAAAAATTAAAAAATTAAACACCCCCTCCCCAACAAACCAAGGGAAACAGCAGCACTTTATATAAGCAGAACAGTCTGGAAAAAATTCTCAGTTTGAGTATCTTCTTCAATTTGATGTGAAAGTGAAATACCTCACACGTTTGTGTAAAGACCAGCATAAAAGAACACCAATCCCACCTAGAAACTAGGGATGCCACTGTAACATAACCCCAAAATAACACCAATGACTAAGGGCAGAGTATATCAAGCTCTGAAACACGACAGCATGTTGTGTAAGACTTTCTGCAGTGATCTAACCATGCTCTAGGAGCACTCATTTTACGGAGTAACATGATCTTGAAAAAGCCCACAATCCAAAACTACTATTATATAGACCAGAAAGAACATCACTACATGCTCAAGTAAATAAGTGGTAATAGCTCTTCTTTTTTTGACTGCTCCACTATCTGAGAGGTGAATTCTTATGCCAGAAGAATCAACAGACCTGTATCTTGCTATTTTTAACATTAAAGTATGACCTGGTCTTAGCTGATGCTAATTCTGTGCTGTTTAAGTTTGCAGAAATTCTGTTCCTTTTGCCACTGCAGGTCTAAAGTAATTAAGGAAACCTCAAGTTCAGATATATGGATAAGTCAGCACATGGTAACAAGAAATTGTGCATTCCTTGATCCAGTGTAACTGTTTGCCTTCACTTTAATCAGAGCTGTGAGATGCTTTAGAGAGTTTCTTTGTTCACTTTCTCAAGTTACGGCACTCATCAGACAATGGCCTTCAGTGTTAGCATGTTAGTCTTTCCCACTACGCACAAGTGCCCATTATCTCACAATGACTTGAGAAAGCCAAGTGATTGTGAGATAATGACTTGAAAGAAGTGCTCTAAGGGTTAAATGAAAGATACTACCATGGTTCACAAGATGGAGAGACTTTTTTTTTTCAGTTGGATTTACCCATCTTCAGAGTATGTATTCTAGCTCCCAATGAGGTTGAATTTCTGAGGCAACTGAAGCTTACATATTGAGAATGAGACAAAATATTTTTTAGAATTAAAAAGATCACAAATGTGTGGAATAGTTGCTCTATGTTATATTTAATTTTATTTTGGCTCATTGGAAAAACGTGGGGTTTCTTTCCTAATAAGACCACAGATTTTCTCTTGTTTATCTGCTGATACAGAAACCCATCTGCACCCTTCCCTTTAGGTTTTTAAAGATGTAAATGGCATCTATATGGCATTACTGTGAACAGGATGATTTCTGTTTGTGGCTCTAAATAAAGAAGTGTTCTGGATGGCTTTCAAATTAATTAAGAAAAGCTGCTTCAAAATAACAATCCCTTCTTCTCTGCCAGTACACAGAATCGTAGAATCATAGAATGGTTTGGGTTGGAAAGGACCTTACAGCTTATCTATTTCCACCCCCCTGCCATGGGCAGGGACACGTTCCACTAGATCAGGTTGCTCAAAGCCTCATCCAGCCTGGTCTTGGACACTTCCAAGGATGGGAGAATTGCTCTTTGATACTGCAAAGCACAATTAAACTTAAAAATTTAGCACCAGATTCTAATAAAGTTGGGACAGAATGCTTGAGGGGTATTTAACACTATTATTTTTCCCTGGAGATTTCATTTGGGAAACATCACCAATACATTAATTCCAAATAAACATCCAAAAGCACCAGATAAGCCTCCACAAGTTTTATGCAGAAAATCTGAGAGAAAACAGGATACTTGGGTGCAGCATGATAAGGACTCAGATCTCACAGATACTGGAAGACAGAGAGGAGGCCTGCTGAGAGTCAGAGGAAAAGAACTAGCTGATTGCAGAAAATAGAGAGCAAGATTGCAGGAAAGTATAAAGAGGGAAATAATATCATATAGCTGAGATAATCAGCAATTGGTGAGATACTTTAAAGCATCCCCAAGCACTTCTAGGCTTACTGAACGTTACTAATTACACATATAAATTTTATTTCGACTTATGTAAGTTGTATGCACTTTCACAATAAAAGTTATCATGATAAACTTTGATAAAATCTGCTTTTTACTCATTACTAGTGCTATTTTACAATTGCTGGATTTTATTTCTTAGATGAAACTAATTTAATTTACTCTCATTTAAAGTGGAGCACAGAGAAGTTTGCAATCCACATGAAAGATTATCATTCAGCTGTCAAAGCTATGCCAATACCAAGGTTGGCAAGACCGCCCTTTACTTCCTCTTGACAATATATTTGCACTACAAGTTAAAGCACAAAGAGCGCTTGCTCTGAGAGCTCCACTCTGTTTGACTTGTCCATCACCTTTTGTCTTTCTACTCTCCAGCACCAGGCATTATCTCTATGTCACACTTTTCCATGCGGTCAGTGTAAGGATAGCACAATGCTCAAGGTTTACTGCAAACCACAAGATGACTATTAGATTGGGCAATGAAGATAAATATAAAAGTTAATTTAATTTTTTTTTTATTTCAATACATGCACACATGCATGTTGTGTTTTATTTATTCAAGCTGAAATTTGTGGCAAAATGATATGATTCACATTCTTTGATCAAATACTGTACCCTGTTCCCAAAATCTTCAGAAGCATACCATACTTCAGGAAAATCCAGGCTTAAACCAAGGCCATGATAAAACTTGGCCCCTTGCTCCATTTTCTTAGTTTTGACCCTATCACTATAATTTGGTTTTGCTTGTTTTACATTCAGTCTTGTCAGACCTATGATATTAGATGTATTCCTTGTTACTGTGCTTACTGTAGAGCATGAAAATGCTCTTTATTTTGTGGACTGCAGGTGAAAGGAGTGGCTGCTGAATGAACTTTTCTGGAGGAAACACCTATCATGAAATCACCAAGAAGTTGACCCAGGAGATCCCTTGTTATCCTACCTGCCTGGGACACTTTTCCAGAATCATCACAGCTGTTATCCTTGAAGGTTTTCTGTAGCCAAGTCTTCATCTCGCTAAATTTTCATTAAATATCTGTGTAATGCAGAACCTGGGATGGTGTATTTTACATACAGAGAAATCTGATCCTTTAGAAAGGTAAATCTTACATGTTTTCCACAAATAATTTCTAAGTGTTTTCTTTTGTTTCTCTGTGTGTGGGGGTGTGGGTGTGGGGGGGTGAGTGTGTGTGTGTGAATTATTTGATGCTGCAGCTGAAATTCAAACACATAGGTCTTCCTGAATTTCAAGAAATTTTTAATATATACAATTTTTTTAGTTGCTTTTCTGTGACTTCTTATCCCAGAGGAATAAGAATATGCCTAAGTTAAAAACAACAACAAAGCAAGAGGAAAGGAAAGCATGCAAGTTTGATCCACAAAAGCTCAAATCACAAAAGTATATAAAACAAAGGGACTTATTTTTTAATTGTGTATTAAAACCAAAAGGCATGATACGAGCATTTCACATGCTTAAGGTTTGCAGTAAATTAATTGAAATCTGCTAATGTCTATAAATAAAAGCATCCAGGTCAAAGGATGAAGACGATATGGATGCCTAGAGCCTGTTCAGAGCATACAGTGGGCCTAAAGCAATCAAATAAGTAAGAAAGTATTTTTACCTCAATACCAAAGAAATTAGCGGAAAAAGATTGACTCACATCATTATGGTCTTATACTAAGTGAGCAGAAAAATATGTCAGGTCATTGAAGCTCTCAGGAAAAAATTGCTGTAGACCTGTTTAGAAGCAATTTAAAAAAAAAAATCCCCACCAAAAGACCGACTTCCATTATTTGAACAGCTAAGTGGATTTAGCGACACAGGTACCACACCACCTCCCAGAACTTCTTAAAATCCAGATGTAATGTATTTGATAAGAATATTATAGTGTGCTTATTTGGCCTCATTTTGTGCTTACTAATAAATATGTTTGTAGAAATTCAGACCGATGGCAAGAAACCATACTCAGAATATATATATAAATATATATATATAATTATAATAATTACATATAATTACTCATAATTCCTTTAATGTTATTTTCATTGTAACATTGCATTGTGTTAGGGTTGTAACATTGATAAGAAATAAAGATAACTCAGTGAGGGCTCCTTTCATTCATTTTCATACGTTGCAACTAATAGTGAAACTAGTAAGAGCATTGGAAACAGTTTTAAATCCTGTATCAATTTTTGTCATTACCAAGCAAAAATCCCAAAATATCACGTCCTCCACATTATACTTATTGGTCCACCTGATCCATTTTTAAAACTGCACGATAGATGCAGTTTTAACACCGACCAGTTCAAACATAAAGATGCCTACTCGATTATTATTGTGCCATACTTACACAAACACAGAAAGGTTAAGCTATAGGAAAACTCCTCAATGGTGTAAAGTCACTGTCATTTATAACTCAGGGACTCTTAGAGCCAGAAATTTTCTCACAGCATAATTTAACTATTTTGAATTGAAAACTGAGCAGCTCCTCTGTGATCTCAGTGGCATGAAGAATTCACAGACATTTCCCCTGCAATCATGGTGGCCAGTTGTAGAGATGCAGCAATATTATATTAGATAAACTACATTGTTATATTACTACTTATGCAGAAACTTAGATATTTTGGAGAACTCCTGGACTTTCAGACTTACATTGGCTGTATAGACTGACCATGTCATGGGCACTGTTCAGCTGTGTGGGAGCTACATCTTCTCCAAGAGATACTCGGCATCTACTGCAGTTGCATTTTCAAGCTGTACAAAGCACATGCAAGAGGTCTAAAACTTTCAGAAAAAAACATGAACTACTGGATGTCACACACTGCAGTTCATTTCTGTGTGCACAGCAATCACAATACTCTCAACATGGTTTATTAACTACGCACGTTAAAAAAAACAGATCTGTGCAGAACATGATGCTTTCCAGAAGTGTCAGACCCATAACTTACAATCAACCTGATACATTCTTAATGTCCTGGTGACCAGGTCAGAAACAGAGCAGTTCATCAACAGCTCAGTGATTTGATCCTAAGTATATTTGGCATTCTGCATTTCCGTAAGAAATAAGTCCCATTGTTAAAGTTGGCATTCCAGGGCTGTTTTCTTCCAAAACCACATTAATCTGTGAATAAGAATCTTATAAACTAACTAAAGAACACAATTCAAAAGGAATGATGGCAAGAGCTTAGTAAGCATAATTAAACACACACAAAAAATATTGATGTTCAACAATATTTTGGTTTCACATACAAATAAAACAGTATGATGTCAAACAGTTGAAATACATGTTCTAGATGTGCTACCATGCATGGTTTATCCTTTTACAGCTAATTTATTCAGTATTGCCCTAGTAATTATGGTGAATAATCATGCAGAGAGTTGAACTCTGCACTACACATCTTTTCTTAGTGTCTACCATTTCTGTTCTTATCAATGAAAGAGGGCAGAACTAACCTCATGATTTCCATGTACACAAACAGAAATATTGCTCATCTTTGTTAAATATAACATAATTCATATAAAATATATGCACCAGCTACAATAATGTGCAATATTTACAGAATAACAATTTTTTTTTAAAGTGGTATCTATCAAAAAGAAAATTGCTGTCACTTAACAAACAATGCAATCGGTAACTCAAATAGTACTTCAGAATGAATTCCCAAAGTAAACTTTTTATTCCTCTATTGGTTGAAATCCTGTAAGANGGTCTTGGACACTTCCAAGGATGGGAGAATTGCTCTTTGATACTGCAAAGCACAATTAAACTTAAAAATTTAGCACCAGATTCTAATAAAGTTGGGACAGAATGCTTGAGGGGTATTTAACACTATTATTTTTCCCTGGAGATTTCATTTGGGAAACATCACCAATACATTAATTCCAAATAAACATCCAAAAGCACCAGATAAGCCTCCACAAGTTTTATGCAGAAAATCTGAGAGAAAACAGGATACTTGGGTGCAGCATGATAAGGACTCAGATCTCACAGATACTGGAAGACAGAGAGGAGGCCTGCTGAGAGTCAGAGGAAAAGAACTAGCTGATTGCAGAAAATAGAGAGCAAGATTGCAGGAAAGTATAAAGAGGGAAATAATATCATATAGCTGAGATAATCAGCAATTGGTGAGATACTTTAAAGCATCCCCAAGCACTTCTAGGCTTACTGAACGTTACTAATTACACATATAAATTTTATTTCGACTTATGTAAGTTGTATGCACTTTCACAATAAAAGTTATCATGATAAACTTTGATAAAATCTGCTTTTTACTCATTACTAGTGCTATTTTACAATTGCTGGATTTTATTTCTTAGATGAAACTAATTTAATTTACTCTCATTTAAAGTGGAGCACAGAGAAGTTTGCAATCCACATGAAAGATTATCATTCAGCTGTCAAAGCTATGCCAATACCAAGGTTGGCAAGACCGCCCTTTACTTCCTCTTGACAATATATTTGCACTACAAGTTAAAGCACAAAGAGCGCTTGCTCTGAGAGCTCCACTCTGTTTGACTTGTCCATCACCTTTTGTCTTTCTACTCTCCAGCACCAGGCATTATCTCTATGTCACACTTTTCCATGCGGTCAGTGTAAGGATAGCACAATGCTCAAGGTTTACTGCAAACCACAAGATGACTATTAGATTGGGCAATGAAGATAAATATAAAAGTTAATTTAATTTTTTTTTTATTTCAATACATGCACACATGCATGTTGTGTTTTATTTATTCAAGCTGAAATTTGTGGCAAAATGATATGATTCACATTCTTTGATCAAATACTGTACCCTGTTCCCAAAATCTTCAGAAGCATACCATACTTCAGGAAAATCCAGGCTTAAACCAAGGCCATGATAAAACTTGGCCCCTTGCTCCATTTTCTTAGTTTTGACCCTATCACTATAATTTGGTTTTGCTTGTTTTACATTCAGTCTTGTCAGACCTATGATATTAGATGTATTCCTTGTTACTGTGCTTACTGTAGAGCATGAAAATGCTCTTTATTTTGTGGACTGCAGGTGAAAGGAGTGGCTGCTGAATGAACTTTTCTGGAGGAAACACCTATCATGAAATCACCAAGAAGTTGACCCAGGAGATCCCTTGTTATCCTACCTGCCTGGGACACTTTTCCAGAATCATCACAGCTGTTATCCTTGAAGGTTTTCTGTAGCCAAGTCTTCATCTCGCTAAATTTTCATTAAATATCTGTGTAATGCAGAACCTGGGATGGTGTATTTTACATACAGAGAAATCTGATCCTTTAGAAAGGTAAATCTTACATGTTTTCCACAAATAATTTCTAAGTGTTTTCTTTTGTTTCTCTGTGTGTGGGGGTGTGGGTGTGGGGGGGTGAGTGTGTGTGTGTGAATTATTTGATGCTGCAGCTGAAATTCAAACACATAGGTCTTCCTGAATTTCAAGAAATTTTTAATATATACAATTTTTTTAGTTGCTTTTCTGTGACTTCTTATCCCAGAGGAATAAGAATATGCCTAAGTTAAAAACAACAACAAAGCAAGAGGAAAGGAAAGCATGCAAGTTTGATCCACAAAAGCTCAAATCACAAAAGTATATAAAACAAAGGGACTTATTTTTTAATTGTGTATTAAAACCAAAAGGCATGATACGAGCATTTCACATGCTTAAGGTTTGCAGTAAATTAATTGAAATCTGCTAATGTCTATAAATAAAAGCATCCAGGTCAAAGGATGAAGACGATATGGATGCCTAGAGCCTGTTCAGAGCATACAGTGGGCCTAAAGCAATCAAATAAGTAAGAAAGTATTTTTACCTCAATACCAAAGAAATTAGCGGAAAAAGATTGACTCACATCATTATGGTCTTATACTAAGTGAGCAGAAAAATATGTCAGGTCATTGAAGCTCTCAGGAAAAAATTGCTGTAGACCTGTTTAGAAGCAATTTAAAAAAAAAAATACCCACCAAAAGACCGACTTCCATTATTTGAACAGCTAAGTGGATTTAGTGACACAGGTACCACACCACCTCCCAGAACTTCTTAAAATCCAGATGTAATGTATTTGATAAGAATATTATAATGTGCTTATTTGGCCTCATTTTGTGCTTACTAATAAATATGTTTGTAGAAATTCAGACCGATGGCAAGAAACCATACTCAGAATATATATATAAATATATATATATAATTATAATAATTACATATAATTACTCATAATTCCTTTAATGTTATTTTCATTGTAACATTGCATTGTGTTAGGGTTGTAACATTGATAAGAAATAAAGATAACTCAGTGAGGGCTCCTTTCATTCATTTTCATACGTTGCAACTAATAGTGAAACTAGTAAGAGCATTGGAAACAGTTTTAAATCCTGTATCAATTTTTGTCATTACCAAGCAAAAATCCCAAAATATCACGTCCTCCACATTATACTTATTGGTCCACCTGATCCATTTTTAAAACTGCACGATAGATGCAGTTTTAACACCGACCAGTTCAAACATAAAGATGCCTACTCGATTATTATTGTGCCATACTTACACAAACACAGAAAGGTTAAGCTATAGGAAAACTCCTCAATGGTGTAAAGTCACTGTCATTTATAACTCAGGGACTCTTAGAGCCAGAAATTTTCTCACAGCATAATTTAACTATTTTGAATTGAAAACTGAGCAGCTCCTCTGTGATCTCAGTGGCATGAAGAATTCACAGACATTTCCCCTGCAATCATGGTGGCCAGTTGTAGAGATGCAGCAATATTATATTAGATAAACTACATTGTTATATTACTACTTATGCAGAAACTTAGATATTTTGGAGAACTCCTGGACTTTCAGACTTACATTGGCTGTATAGACTGACCATGTCATGGGCACTGTTCAGCTGTGTGGGAGCTACATCTTCTCCAAGAGATACTCGGCATCTACTGCAGTTGCATTTTCAAGCTGTACAAAGCACATGCAAGAGGTCTAAAACTTTCAGAAAAAAACATGAACTACTGGATGTCACACACTGCAGTTCATTTCTGTGTGCACAGCAATCACAATACTCTCAACATGGTTTATTAACTACGCACGTTAAAAAAAACAGATCTGTGCAGAACATGATGCTTTCCAGAAGTGTCAGACCCATAACTTACAATCAACCTGATACATTCTTAATGTCCTGGTGACCAGGTCAGAAACAGAGCAGTTCATCAACAGCTCAGTGATTCGATCCTAAGTATATTTGGCATTCTGCATTTCCGTAAGAAATAAGTCCCATTGTTAAAGTTGGCATTCCAGGGCTGTTTTCTTCCAAAACCACATTAATCTGTGAATAAGAATCTTATAAACTAACTAAAGAACACAATTCAAAAGGAATGATGGCAAGAGCTTAGTAAGCATAATTAAACACACACAAAAAATATTGATGTTCAACAATATTTTGGTTTCACATACAAATAAAACAGTATGATGTCAAACAGTTGAAATACATGTTCTAGATGTGCTACCATGCATGGTTTATCCTTTTACAGCTAATTTATTCAGTATTGCCCTAGTAATTATGGTGAATAATCATGCAGAGAGTTGAACTCTGCACTACACATCTTTTCTTAGTGTCTACCATTTCTGTTCTTATCAATGAAAGAGGGCAGAACTAACCTCATGATTTCCATGTACACAAACAGAAATATTGCTCATCTTTGTTAAATATAACATAATTCATATAAAATATATGCACCAGCTACAATAATGTGCAATATTTACAGAATAACAATTTTTTTTTAAAGTGGTATCTATCAAAAAGAAAATTGCTGTCACTTAACAAACAATGCAATCGGTAACTCAAATAGTACTTCAGAATGAATTCCCAAAGTAAACTTTTTATTCCTCTATTGGTTGAAATCCTGTAAGAGGGTTTCTGTCTTTCTTTTTTTTTATCCTAATGGAGCTATTTAATTGTAGCAGTTTTCTAGTCACCTTTCTGATATGACTCTAGTATTTCTTCCTTTCTTTTTGCTATTTTTTTTCTTGTAGATTTTTCCGCTTGGAAATGAGATGCTGAAGCAGCAGCAGTATTTCTGGCAAGCTGCTTGAATATACAGAAACCAGTCAGAGCAAAAGGGTTTGCATTCACAGTGGTATTGCACACAAATACTGTAACCACAGAGAGATTATGCAAATCCTTATACTCTGATTGTCTAATAATGGTTGTCAGTCAAAAGACAAGAATTTGCATATGCTAAGGCTAGTGAGAATTAATCACACAGTGATTATGCTAATCAAACACGCTAAACAACATGTGAAGGACTGTCAAACTGGAACAAATCTGTGTATGTGTGCTAAATACAGAAACACAAAGTGCTAGAAGAACATTAAGGTTGCAGATCAAGCACTTAAAAACATGAAATGCCTGTAAGTTTTGACACCTTTACGAATTTACATTTTTGAAATATGTTCATATATTTTCCCAAGAAGGTTTTGGCTTTGTTCTGCTCAGAAGATGGACAATGTTCACCTAATGAGCAACTGTTCAGTCTTGTGTTTTGTCCAAGAGGTTCAATGAATAACCCTAAACCTCATTGACTATATAAAGCTGAAACCTCACTCCCAGAGGGAATTATCAGCCTATTCATTGGCTCTCCTACAGTCATCACTGGCACAGGATGTGAGCAGCTCACAAGTACAATTAACTTATTTTGAAAAACTCTTTTTTAGACAAGAGATGTTCAAGAAATAAACAACAAAAATTGTACACCAGTTCCAGTTACTCAACTCAATATGCCTGATATAACTCACCATTATATTGCCTTTCCTATGTTCCCCACACAGTTCCTGATTCTGGATTCATCTGTGAAGGGGCTACACAGACTAAACACAGCTTTACAACTGCAAGTTGGATTTACAATCCATAAAGTTGTCTGGGAAATGTTGGAGTTAAGTGACTTGCCTAACATCTCTCAGAACAACTCTCTGGAGTGTTACTTAACTGGTTTTCTAAAATGGGATAGCCCTTACTTTAGTCCTATCTCATTCAAAATGAGCTTTCTGGTTTATGCAACAAACAGCAAAAATACTATGGATAACAATCTTCTCAATTACAAAACCATGACTGATGCTCAGTGCTTATCCAAAGGAAAATTCTACCAGACCGAAAAGATTCTCCCAAAGGAGAGAAGATGAAAGGCAACGAAATGTGGCATGCTCATAATACTGCTCAATTATCTAGAGGACAACGCTCAATACAACAATTTCAGCATAAGAACAGACCAACATGAAATAGATCACCTTGAAACTGAGAGAATCACTCATTCCACTTCTAGTAGGCATTACAAAAGTGGTGCGGAAAGAAGGGGTGGATTGCTTCTTTTATCTGCTCACTTAAGTGAGCAGTGGCAGATGGTAAAACTATGATTAAACCCAAAACAATTGCTTAAAACAAAAAGAGATAAATGTTATACCCTCCCTAAAGATATCTCTAAAGCTACCAATGAAGATAAAAACCTAAGGTTCACAAACACCATTTGTTTTCTGAGATTCAACCAAGAACAAAGGAAAAATTAGTTCATGAAAAAAAGAACACATTAAAAAAAAGTTAAGGTCATTTTCATGTTTTGCGCTCAAGAGTTTGGAACAAAAGGTTGGCAAGGCCTAATGAGGGTTGCACAACAAATTCCCAATAGCATCATTCATATGAGAATGTATCTCAGAAAACTGTACCAAGTGTTATAATTGGTATTTAATAATAGTGAGTCTTTCTAATCACAACAACAATAAAAGCAGGATGTGTGCCAGACAGAGAACTGGCAGAGAGGCACTTGATTCACTCTTACAAGTGAATTGCTTACAAGTACCAGAGTGCAAAGTGGTCTCTGAAAACTACTACATGTTTTTCAGAGAAGTGACTGTGTATGTATTTGCTTAAGGACTGAGAAAATAATTCTGCAATGCAAGTTTTTGTTCATGCCACGCTTTTTTAACCTATTTAAACAATTCTTCTTATTTACCATTTTTATTCTGGTGACTCCAAAGAAATCATTAAGAACTAAGATGTAGAGCATAACTGGAATTTCTAAAGTTATCTATTCTTAACTTTAAAAAATCATGGGATGCTTCAGACATTATTAAAATACTCTGTCAAATCTATAATTTTATAGCATTTCAACACATTTCAAAATATTGGTGTGTTAAGACTTAACACTGGGAGAAGTTACAACTCTTAAGCCATACTCGTAGAATCAGAAAATAACAAACTAAAAGGGACCCTAACACATAATTTAATCCATACATCCCATCATAAAAGGAAAAAATTGTTATGGGGACAGAATAATTTTACCCCAGGTTCTGGTGGGTAATACTTGAGTGAGCAAATATTTTCAGGAAGCAAAGGCTAAAATACAAAGGTTCAATGTTGGAGAGAAAGATATTTTCCAGATCCTAATTTTATAATTGTTTCAGTGTAAAACACTTCAACATTTCAATGGAAACATTTTACAAAGCTGCTCTGCTTGTTTAGCTGCTATAATTCTGACAACCCCTTACAACAGAGTAATTAGAAAATTACTGCATTTTTCTCTTGGCTTTTAATAGATGTCTTTTCATATTGAATTTTTCTTCAAAACCTGGTACAAGTACTTCAAGTGAAAGATATATTTGCTGGTATAATCCTTTGGCTGCGGGTGCTCCTTTTTTTTCCCCCTTTTTCCCCCACTTCCGTCTCTTGGAAGGGAGTTCTACTCTCTTTTTTATGAAAATTCCAGAATGTAAAACCATGTGACCAACTGTCATCATTGTGCCTCACATCTGGAGATTCAAGACAATTTTATTTCAATTAATTGCACCACCAGCACTCAATACAGAAAATTAATGCTCCTCACACTCTTCACATATGGAAACTGAAGGGCTGTAGTTTGCACATACAGCTGAATACACCCTTATAACAGGTAATGGTTAAGTATGAGGGTAAATTAAGTGCATGTCTGTCGCTGTTGAGCGCTAGCCGAGTGCAAGAACCAGACTGGATCGGGTGAGGCGGAATTCTGATTTTATTATTTAATTCTAAAACTTATACAGACTTTTAAAAGTTTCTCTGGATTGGGTCAATTCAAAACCTCCCCCTAGGCCCATAGGCCAGGTAGAACCGTCCATCTTTCCAGAGACAGTTTCAATAACATCCAAACCTTATCTTTATTTATAGAACACAGGGAGAAGAAGAGAAAAATTCCCATGGGAAAGAGTCTGTGCTACCACACATGTCTAAATTCATAGCCCTCATACTGATCACTTAAGAGCATTATATCTCCTTGCATGCAAATAATACTTTAACTTTGCTCAGATCATGGATTATGGACCACGGGAGAAGTCATTAACCTGCTTACTCCCTCCATAACATGATTAGCTTCAAAACCACCCTGATTTTTTTAACCAGGATAAGACTGAGTGTTCAGGATACTCACTTCCACTAAGAGAGAGAGGAATATGAAATTGGAAAATGGAAAAAAAAAGTTGTAATTTCTTGATATAGTTTAAGAGCTTACACAGTAATGTAAACAAACCTTGCTCTTCTTAGTAACTATGTATGCATAAACAACATTAGAATTTGGTACTAAGCTGAGCAAGATGCCAAGAAGGTGAGGGAAATAGGTGGTCAAAGGTGATTTGCACTTTAATAAGGTATTTATAACTGAAAAATTAAGATCAACCTGATTTCTTCTTCAGACTCTCTACGAAGCAGAAAGTGGGAAAAGACAGAAAAGAAATAATTCAGAACAAATGGAGATTATTACATTTCTAACCCAACTCCCTATCAGTTGAAATGTCTCATCTTCTTCATGGTAAAAAACCAGGACTATATTCTGTTTTGATGAAAAGAACACACTTCTACCTTCACTGGGTACCCATGTTGTGACTGTACTTTTCCAGTAATTCTCTACAGATTACCACTGAGATTCATTCCAACTCACCTGTCAGTCTTAGTGACTAAATCATTAGTGCAATCCAGAGTGCACTGAACAGCTGTGGAGAATACAGTTATGGCTCATTCACTACTTGAAGTGCTTTAATCTCTTCCTACCCATCTCTGAAATGTGATGCATTAAATAATTCTCAGCATGTTTTTATATCATTTGGAAAAAGATGAATCATTAACAGAGTACTTTTCCATGCAATTTCATCTTTGAAGTTTTATCTGAGTGACATATCAAAATCAAAATTTAGAAAAAGGTATTGCCAGGGAAGTACCAGTCAGACTCTGACTTCTGAGCTTTTTGTAGATCAAAACAGAACTAAATGAAACAAAGGAAGGAAAGAAACCTGTTTTTACATGTATGCATACAGAAATACCTGTCCTTGAGTTCAAGATACCTTAAAACAGGCTTAAAATGGCAATCTCCCTTCCCTCCAAGAGTCTACTACCGTAAATAAATATTAAAATATCTACAAAGACCAAAATGTAGAGTTAATTAGAGCCTTTGGTTTCTAGCACAACTTTGATTACTTTTGCTTTTGTGAAAGGACAGTATCACACAGCAGAACACATTCACTTCTTTACTGTCATGGCAGAGTGTATTGATCTGGACTAGCTCACACATTTTCTTGAATTCTCTGATTGTTTAAAGTTGATTCATGTTGATTTTGATCTTTATATGATTTTCAGTCAAGCAAACTCCAACTGGATGCCCAAATCAGCTCTGACTACACTGGTGATACACAGATCCTGACATGCACAAGGTAGTCAGAGGCTCATTGACCAGGTGAGAACTGTGGGCTCTAGTCCAGCGAGTAAGAAAGGATGTTCTGTGCCCCTCCAGGCTCGAATCCCAGATGAACATGCAGACGGGAACCAGAATTTAGGCAAACATGAATGGATGAAACAGCTAGACATTGAGCTGCTGCAGGAAAAGAAGCCCTGATGGTTTTTCCATCTCCTCAGCTGACCCCTGCCAGCAGGACAGCATCACTTCACATTAAATGAAATTGTGGTGCCATTGAGTCTTTAGAACGAAGGGTGAAAAGGATTTTGTGTATATTACGAACTTAAACACAACAAGAAGTCTCATCTGAGTATTTCCTTTTACAAAGACCATTTACAGACAGGTAATTAACATGAAAACTGAGCTGCACTAGAACTTTTGACAAATCCACTTGTTCTAATGCACAGCCTTTTGACTTTGCACTAGACAGCACAGGCATAATTGATTCAAGATCATCCATGTCTGGAGTACCTCACAAAAGTACCTATGGATGCGAAGACAGGAAATTTTATTGCCTGTGAACTGTGTAGTTGTCTGCAAGTCAACTACTTAAAGACATCCGTGCTGCTGGCATATCCTTCCAGAAAAGAAACTCCATGATGCACAAGCAGCACAGCTTTGCTTATTTTGAAGGTTTCACTTTTTATGCACCGTTTAAGGACTATGGGTATCATAAGAGTGCATTGTCTCCACTTTTATAGTAAAAGTTCTATCCTGGAGATATCTAAAACACAGAATAGGTATGAGGGACCTGATAAGATAGCAGCAACTAATGAAATAACTCTGAAAAACTGAAGAAGACATAAAAAGTGCAGTGCAAATCCCCACAAGGTTTGCTCCTGTCAGCTTAGATGTCTTCAGGGCTCTCAGCCCTATGACTGGTTCTATTTTCTACTCAGTTAGTTATCTGTTATTATAAAAACAACATCACCAATGAAAACATCATTCCTCCTGCTACTGTAAAATTCTTTATACTGATGTAATATTAGAGATGAACCCTGTCCCCCATGACTTATTCCTGCTTATCTTGACACTGATGGAACAAGTTTCAACCAAGGCTTGACCTTGGATCTCAGCTTTGACAATTATGATTAGATCTTGATACACACTGCACACATTCATGGGCCAGGATTAATCATTAATGATCAGGATCTTTGTGACACACTTAAGAGGCCAGGAAATATTATCCTCACATTACACACGGGAGCTGAGAGTAAGTAATGGTTCAAGGTCACCATGGAGGTCTGTGCCTGAATGCAGAGTTGAAGCCATCACCTCCTCCACCAACTCCTTCTTGCTAGCCCAGAGCAGCGTTCGTGGTCAACCCTCACCACACCTTGTGTCTTTTGGTTCTTGTTTCAAAAGACAATCTGACTTTTACCCCAGCAGCTCTCATGAACAGCTGCAGGCATAAACAGTTCTGCTATGGGATAGGATAACTAAAAAAGTACTTGAGGAGCAGCTGCAAACTACAGTGCTCCAACGCTGCTTCTTCTTTTCCTGTGTCTTCTTAAAAAGTGCTGCTGCCTTCTCGGGCACTGCTGAGAAAACCCTAATGTTTATCTCCCTGTGATTTGCATAGCAGATTGCCTCTGCAATGGCTGTGCCTGTAGCTTGAAAGAAGAGGAAAGCAGGAGACTCAAATACAGAACTAAAACCAATAGTGTTGGTTGTTATACTGAAATGGACTTGTGTCTGTTTTTCCTTCCACACACAAGAAATCCACGCTATTATAAAAGGCATAAATGCAATCACTTGTTTGATTTAATGAAGGGAAAAGGTTTTTTTCATCTTTCCCCCTTTACAAAATCTTCAGGTCATACTCCACATGAGGAGGCACACAGCACGTTTGCAGCATGCAGCAGTGTCATCTGATCCTGAAAAATGCAGTATGTTCTTGAGAATCATCATGTTTACAAATGGCATTTCTGAACCATCGTCATTCAAGGAACTGCTTTTGGTTTTCCTTTCAGATTTATGATTATTTAAATGGAATTACCAGTGCAAATTCTCTCTCTCTGTCACTTCTTGCCTTTCTCATTATTAACTGCAGCTGGAAGTTAACAACTTAAGTAGCATTATGCACTTATCAGGGTTTGTCACATCAGTTTTGTATAGATAATACTACACCAAAGGCACACACTCAACACAGGGTTACATCACTTTCTGCTGCTCAAATCCAAAGATTAACAAGTTGAAAACCCCACGTGGCAAAAGCTTTTATGATACCAGGTTGGTCAGGTTTCCCAACTATTAACATTAAACCTGAATTCAGGTAGAACTTGCCACTTCCTGGCTGCTGTCTGCAAAACCAGCAACCCATCAGATCTGCTTCTATCTGAGACAAGTATCTGAATTCGTACTCTTGTTTCGCCCGATGACTTTAATGTGAAAATGACAATGACATCTTCTGGCCTCCACAGAAATCAGACAGAAAATACATGTGCTTTCCTTAATATGTTTTGCTCAGAATGAACACCTCGCTAACGGTGGTCAATTACTATGCAAATATCCAGTAATTGCACCAGTTAAAAGCAAAACACGTTACAAAAAGCACTTCTAAAAAACCTCAACAAACCACAAAATAAAACCTAAGAACCCCCAAGTAAAACCAGAAATGAGAAATGACTAGTACAAGGCACAAGTTAATTATTAAGAAATGGAGAAAAACTGTTTCAGTCTAAATTTTCAAAACCTATGTTGTTTACAATGATGTAAATATAAAAGAGCAAAGCTACAGCTTTAAACTGGCACACTGCAAGTCCTGTGTTTCTATAATTATGCTTTTGCTGTCTAAGATTAATCAGGGTAGTTAATGATGCAAAAAATTACATTTATAATCCAGTCTGAATACAGCTGTACTGCAAGCTATGATCTAAGTGCCATTAAGGTAAATGGAATTAATGGGCTGTCCCTGGCAATTTTTATATCTATCAGTTACTAATTAACATTCTTCTGCAAAGAATAATTTATGGGGGGAAAATACATACAGAAGCAATAATGTTAAAACTTGCAACACAGAGTGGTCACAGGGTAGCCGTGCAGCTGTAACAGACAATGTGTTGTGCTCATTTCAACAGAGAACAAGAAAGTGCCAACTGGCACTGCAATCAGTAAAATCTTTTATGTTAAGTAATTTATTTTACATTGCACCAAATTATTACTGCCAAGGATGAACTTTTGTGAGAAATCTCAACTTCAGCTAATAATGGAAGGACTGAGCAGAAGCAGCAATAAAAACTTGGTAGTTAAATTAGCTACTAAGAAAAATGAACACTTTGTGTTATCTTTGTAGATAACATAGCACATTTGCTGCTCCCAGCTTGATTGCTGATTTTATGCATTCAGTACTTGCATTAGTTTTAAAAGTATTCCTGTAAAACCTTTACCACAATCTTATTGTAGCTCCCTTGTATTTTTGACTTTATGACACAAAAAGCACTGCATAATTCTTTAGGGTCTTTTTTGAAATCCTCCTTATCTTCTTGCCTATGAACCTGTGCACCATCATTTCACATACCAGGAACTAATAGTAGAGAATAAATCTTACAGTGAACACCAGAGCTCCAGAGATTATTATGTGCCTCCTCTTTTTTTAAAACAAAACAAGTTTAAAACCCCCCAAATCATACCAACGGAAAAACACCCAAACCCCTCGAAACACTCATCCCCGTGCCTGTAAAAATGCCCCTAGGAACAGGCAGACACAGAAGTGGGTGGTAGAATCAAACTCAAAATCTAATGGTGATTGTTGCATCTGAAAAGTATTCCCCACACTAAAGGCAGTAGTAGTTAGTGGTTTTAAAGGAATATCAAGACATTTAGGTTTGCTTACAGCAAGAAAGCAAACATGTTAATCATTCTGAATTTATACTTACAAAAAGTCAGCTTAGAGTTAATCCTTCAAATCTCCGGTAACAGTATTATTCCAAGTAAACATATTGAATTAGGCTGATTTTAATCTTCCCAGACCCTGACCAAAAATGGTATATAACTACAACAAGCTATATGACTACCAAAATTGGCAAAAATATTACTGGTATTTATATAAGTGAGATTCATTATGTAATAATGGCATTCCTTCAGTTTCATACTTATTTCCTATGTCAATCATGATGAATCTTGAGTTTATAATACCAACATGACAATTCACACTAAACACAATTTACTGCCTTCAAATTGAAGTAGTAAAGCAACATTTAAGATATTTGCATTTTATTATAACTTAGTCAGTAAGATGTCAGTGACAAAAAAACATACTAACTTCAGAACTTACATGAACAGCTATTTTGAACATAATGCAGGTAATTATCAGATAAGAATTTAATTAATTCACAAATACTTAGTGTTATTTATCACATGGGGGAAAAAACCTGAATCTTTGAGAACAATAATTATACTGCTATCAAAAATATGTTGTACACTGGTAAGAATTCCATTCTAGTGCTACAGGAATAAGTGTTAAGCATTCTAGCATGCTCTCTCTTGTGTATTCCTCTCCTCCCTTTGTCACTCCACTGCAACTCCCCAAAATACAGAATTGCCTGTCTGGACTGTAGAATTTTAGGTAGAAGGGCAAGAGAAGTTTGTTAGAATAAAATACTGATTCACAAATGTTGATAAGCTTGCAGAGAAAAGAAGGAAAAGTCTCTAAACCCAGTATCGAAAAATACAACAGACCTAGTGAATTTGCTGCTTCAAGAGCACAAAGAGAAGTATGTAATTTCATTTTTTCTGAGGGAATTGAACGAGATAATAGATAAATCCTGTCAGGATGGATCTTACTGCATTGCAGTAAATGATAAAGTAGGTGTCCAATATTTTTATTATACAGGCTGGCACATTTGCAATATAACTAAAAATACAACATATAATGTCTATTCAAATCAATGCTTTTAAAAAAATTATTTTAATGCTTTTTGATTACACAGCATATTCAGATTAAGAAAAACCAAAACCACAAAACACCACCACACACTTTAAAGCATTTCTCTGGTGCTCTCTGTGCTAGTGCATTAGGCATGTTATCACAGGGTCTAGTGGTGCTTTTTTTACTGAAGGTTTTGGCAGACTTCCCCACTGTAACCTTGTTGTTTAGGAATTTATTAACATATTGAATGATATGCTTTTGCTCTGAACTTTATAGAAAGGAAATGAAGCTCTTTTCTAGGGGAGCATTTATAGACCTAAAATCAAAGCAAATGGAAACACCATGTAAAAGTATATTCAAACACCATGTCAAAGACAAATATTTTTGTAATGCAAAAGGAAGATAAGTAAGACAACTACATGATAATATGGTTCAATCTCTTTAGTTATTTGCTTTTAATAGCGAATATTATGTTAGCAAGAGAGTTGGACTGACTGTTCTGACAGTGGAGTTCTGTCTTTTAGTCATCTATAATGAAATGTGCTAATTCACCAGAAGTTGCTGGGTAGCAGGTCATTGTGCATACCTTTGATGTGCAAATTCATGCTTAAATGCTTTGAAGACTTAAGGCCCAAAGTCCATACTGGATCCTCAGTAATATAACATCCTATCCTTTGGTGCTTTATCTGAATGCTGTCTTAGAGAGAACTCTACCAAGAGCTGGACAAAGTGGTGCCCATTCTGCAGTACATTCAGTGTGAAAAGCAAGTTTTTAGCTAGCTGATAAGCTAAAGAGAGTCTTCATTGTTCTTACTTACATTATGTGCTTGTTGCCACACTGTTCAACCAATGTGAAACAATGACAGTATTGTACTTCCAAAGGTTTCACAGTCCTACAAATGTTGTTGTAAACATCTAATTTTTAAACGTAATAATCTTAAGTAATTAAGTAAGGCATTATCAATTTGCATTACATATGGTGATAGACTGATGTTTTATGGCTAATCTGCATTTGTCAAAATAAATGAAAAAAGTTCATTGTATCATGGTACAAAAACACAGATGTAATTGCAGGAGTGACAAAATTCTGATTTCGTAATTCAGTAATGAATCTGCTAAGTTAAGCAATTTTATGATGTTAGGACAGTAGCTCAAGGTAGTGGAAGCTAAGCACTGGAATGGATGGGTGAAAGAACTCCTTATGGCCAACAAGCCCCAAAAAAGTCCTGAAAAGGATAAAATTCCTCTGGATATAAAAGAGGTTTCATCTCAGTAGAGGTTTCATCTACTGCTTATGCACCTACTTCTATTCATGTACTAAGCTCTGCCTCGGCTGTCAATGAACCAGGGACGCTGTTATGCTATGCATCTTCTCATCTAAGTTTGCCTCTTTGAAAAGCAGTCTAAAAAAACTACTTCCACAATATGTGTTCCTTGGGGACAGTTACAATTATTCCCAAATGCACCTCTGAGGTGACAAGCACCTTGGTTTTCACTTTTCTCTGGGTGGATGCCAATGATTCAAATAAAAAACCTGAATCTCACTGCTACCATTGCTGTTACACTACACCTATGGGTGCTGACCAGCTTGAGAAAGTTCTTCCAGGTGCCCATGACAGAAGCTGGTAAGAGGCCTCAAACAGCTCCTCACAAGCAAAGGGGCATCTTTTGCCAAGAAGTTTGACACAAGTAGAGAACGATTCAGCCTACCCCAGGTCTGCAGAGTTGACTTTTAGGTTTACCTTGGTGCTTCTTGGAGAATTCAGTTACCTGTCTGGAAGCAACATCTAACCCCAGGTTCTGTGGTATAACCTGGCAGGCAGCTAAATACCACACAGCCATTTGCTCATTACGGAGGGAAGAATCAAAAAAAAGATAAAACTCAGGGGTTGAGACAAGTACAGTTTAATAGGACAGAAAATGAAGGTAAAATAGTAATAAAGGTAAAAGAATATACAAAATTAATGATGCACAATTCAACTGCTCACAACCAGCTGATCGATGCCCAGCCTGCCCCCAAGCAGCAAGCTGCCATGCCCTAGACAATTCCTCCCAGTTTTGTTGTTCAGCATGATGCCATATGGTATGGAATATCCTTTCGGCCAGCTGGGTCAGCTGTCCCAGCTGTGTCCCCTTATCAACTTCTCATGCAACCCCAGCCTCCTTGTCGACACAAAGGTGTGAGAAACTGAAAAGTCTCTGACTTAGTGTCAGCACTGCTCTGCAACAACCAAAACGTCAGTGTGTTATCAACACTTTTCTCGTTCTAAATCGAAAATACAGCACTGTACTATTAGGAAGAAAATGAGCTCTATCACAGCTCAAACCAGGTCACTGAGACAGGAGAGGAAGGTTTTCCTCCTATGCTGTTCCTCCTAAACTTTCCCCAACAATGTGTCAAAGTATTTGTTCTCTGTTCCCTCACCTTTTCTCTCCTAGCAGGATTTTTTTATGTCTTAAATATTTTTTTGCTCTTAGACTCTGGCCTGCAACACCACAAGCTTGTTAACTGAGATGGCAACAGGAACATCAACATTTTTGGGTGACAAGTTCATCATTTTTCTGTAACGGGTCTCAATATACTTTCTAGAGATAAAGTGTATATCCTTCATTGTTTTCTTCAATACCTATTCCTCCCTTGAAGCCTCGTTTGATTTCATTATTGAGCAGCCAGAATAATACCAAGCAGGTAATCTTAAATATAATATTCATACAAAATAATATTGCTTCTCCACAGCCTTATATAAAAATTCCTGTTCCAAAGCATCTGTGATTGATTTCTGGTTGTGCCTTTTTGTCTTCCTGTGCTTTTTTTTTCTTAAGCATTTTTCACAAACTGGGAAGAGCTCATAACCATGTTTAAGTGACAACAGATCAAACAATTTTCCAATGATACTATATCACTGAAGGGTTACTTGGAAAGAAGTGGAACCAACATACTGCATCCTGTGTTTAAATCTGTTTTAGTCACATTTTCTGCTGACAGTTGCTCTTTTTTGCCATCCAGTGTTTACACTGCTGAATGACAGAAGTCCAGTTTTGCTACTGTGGGAGACAAATCATTCCTATAAAAATTGAAGTAAGATTTTCTATTCTTCAGCAGCAGGTAGCACTTTAGCCCATAGATTTACAGGAAAAATATGACTGAAGAGATCCCAGGGTATGTGAGTACAAACACAAAATTCCATTTTGAGAGGTGTAGAATTCTCCCTAACCCTTCTGACTCACCACCTGTAATAATTCGAGTATCTAGTTTATCTCTCTTGCTCCTGTTTGTCAACTACGATACCAAAATCAGCCAGAATTCAGGGGGCTTTGCACATTCTGAGCTTGTTCCTACCAGACACAGAGTTTTAATTACACAGAGGGTAGGACAGTGGCACTGTCACATCATTGGCACTGGTGAAATGGAGTCTGAAGGAAGATCTTGCAGACAAGGAACTCATTTTGAAGATGAGGAACTGAATGGTGCCATATGATGACATATTAAAAAAGTTAGTAAGAAGGAAAATGGGCATTCTGCTGTGAGATTCAGAAGCAGGAAGGCACAATACTAGAGCTTCTTAACTACCACACAAAAACATAGGAAACCAATAGCTCAGAGGTACAGTACTTCACATGCACAAATGTAACAAATGCACAGGTTGACACAAGACACTTAAGATTTTATTTTAATGTTGTTGGAGGAAGAGGAAAAATTGCCTTAGGGTCAGAACTGCCTGTTCCTTCATTCTTCTGTCTACTGTTCTTGATACAGTTTCTTGCAATGCACTCCTTTTCCAAACAGGCTTTTATCACAATCACCTTGTCTAGTTTACTCCTAATGAAAAATTTAAGAGATGTGCATTACTCCATCCTTTCTCACTTAGGTGACTTGGGGTGGGGGGGGCACCTCAATGATTACATAATTCACATGCTGTTCTGTCATCCAGCAATGCCTGCATTTATTTCAACATACACCAAGGGATTTTTTTTAATAGAAAAGTAAAATGGATATAAAATAAATCAAGCTACACTAACATTAGTTCAGAACTCATTCCATATGAGCTCCTGGACAATACATTTGAGTTAAGAAGAAGATGCCATCAAACTTTTTTGGTCTGATAGCTTTATGTTGCAACTCATGTTGTCTAAGAACAGTAGTTGTATTTAGCCATTTCATGTAACAAAGCAGATGATGTGATACTTGCTTCAAGGACTAGCATGCTAAATCAAATGCATAACGGTAACTCAAATGCAAAATACAGTTTGCTGAAAGTCCCACTTCAGACTGATACACTTAAAATGCCTATATCATAATTTCTATACTAATTCTTTCTCAATGAAAGAATTTCCTTGTAATGTGTTCTACCAAAATAAGTTAATTTGGGACCCAGCTAGAATGTGGCTAACTTATGACACCCTAAACTTAAACTCCAGTAATATTCTGGATTGGGAAATGTGAATTAGTTCCTACAGAATTTATTTGCTGTCAATTCCCTATTTATTCAGTGAAAAATGGTTTGATTAGCTATTTTATTGCTTCCATTTAAATGGCATAACCATTTACAGCATTTAACAAATCCTTGTTCCTGAAAAGATGTATGACTTCTATTTGAGGCTGCAGCAATACTAGGAAGTTATAATGGCACACACACAAACCTGTAACATTTTAGCCACAATATAGTAAAACCATGGACAGTTAAATATGATATCATACCCTCATTTGTCCTCTGCCCACAAGTACTCAAAAATTCACTATTTGTTAACAGACTCGGCTAACCTTTTAAAACTAAAAATACATGAAACAGAATCTAACTAGTTACAGCCAACATTACTATTTAAAAATTACTAGAAAAGACATAGTTTGTGTATCTAAACCTTTAAGTCATTTCCAGACTATGTAAGAATATTTGGTATCTCTGAGCAGTGGAGACAACTGATTTAAATCAGCTTAAAATAATGGGTGCTACATTTGAGGGACTGCCAATGACCCATTTTGGGATGTCCACTTCATGTCTTGTGTTTGAAAGGAAATGGCAGCTATGTCATTCCACTGCAGAAAAGTGCCTGCAGTAAGCAGATACCACACAGTCTAGAGGAATTCAGGTCAATCTCTTGCTCAAACACTTATCTCCTGTAGGACATGAAGTAAATGCCACTGTCTTTCCACCTCAATTAAGCCATCAAAGAGAAAATGAGGTACACAAGGTGCTGAAGTATACAATCATTGAAGACTGAGAAGTTCAGAAACTAGAACAACTAGCAACAAGTTTTGCAGACCAGCATGGAGAGGTTTATCCCCATCTCTTTGCAGAACAATATATTACAAGAATGGATTGTCCTGGAGTCCTTGGCTATTTCTGCCATTGTATTTAGGAATAAAAAGACAAGTAAATTTCTTGACTGCAAATCTACAGAAAGACAGAACACACACAATTTGTTGCTTGAATTTATATGGCCATGCCAAACTCACACTGTGATAAATTTAAATTTTCTATGTGGATGGATATCTAAAACAGGAGGGTATTTGCATAACCCACTGCAGTGGCCTCTACTCCCTACCCCTGTGCATTAGTCTTAAACAGCCCAGTGCTGGGTATGAAGAGGACTGATAGGGTTGGCACATTACAAACATGGCAGCCCTTTACAATGAATAGTTACAGTGTCGGAAGGGAATATTCAGTGGTTAGGACAACACATCTCAGTTCTCCTACTGAAGGAAAATAGCAAGAATGCACACCTATACCAATACATAAAAGACAAACCTCCAGAATTCTAATAGCAATGCTATTAAACTGCAGGAAAATAAGTTCATCAAAGCAATTCAATTTCATGCAATGTCAAAAGAAGACATCATTTTGCATCAGATGTTTTGGCAAGCAGAACGCAGACCAAACTCTAAGCTCTAATTGTGAGCTTCTCCCTCACAGTGTGAATTTTCCAAACTGAACATCTCACTGTCTAATTGAAACATTCAACCAGCATACATTCTGCTCAAGAAACTGTGTGAAGGTTGAAATAGTGTACATAGGCAGTATTAATTTCTTTTGCTTTCAAGGCACCAAACCCTTGGAAATAACTATTCCTTAATTTAATGCTGAAATGTAACTTCAATTACTAAGAAGCAGCCTTTTCTTGATGAAAAAACAATTTGTAAATATCCAGCAGGTAATGATGCCACAGCTTAATGCAAACCACAAATTTTCATCCCTACTTTACTGCTTCTCCTGTTCTATCACCATACAGAGACACCAACAGGTTTTAAATTAAGCCACTCATATATTCAAGTTTAGACAGAATCTAGTCAGTGTTTCTGGATCTCAGTCCTGAGATTTGTAACTTTACTTGAAAGTCATCCTTTGGACAAGAGGCAGTACAGTCTGTCACAATTCAACTCATATGTTTGATATCTTTTCCTACTCCTACTCTCCATCCTCCTACATTTGTTTATAAAACTTTCACCAGAGATGAATCAAGACTATGAGCACTGGAAATCATATTTTAGCTCTCTGAAGTAAAATAGCAATAATGCAATGATTACAACCTTAGGAAAAGCATGTCTTAAACAAAGATCTATCTTAGAACATCACAATATATTTTTCACAAACCTTCCTTAATTCTAATCTCATCCTTTATTCTTTTTGTTTGATTCCTGTATTCCAGAAAGAGCTGAAGGTTGAAGGGGGCAAAAGGGGGTAGGGGGGGAAAAGCAGATGAGGGGTGAGGTGAAGGAGGAGAAAAGGAGAGAGGGACGCTTGATATTTGTTCTAACACAATGTATTACTTCTCCCTATCAACCTTGCATTGCTTGAGCCACAGTATTCAGCAGCATTTCAGGCTGGACAATATCCTTCTGGCTTTGTTTCTTCGTCACCTCTTTTTCATGTTTCTTATCTCCTCTAAACACAATAGTCTTAGTCTCCGCTTTGCTCTAAGGCCTTCAGAATTCACAAGATGGTTTAGTTTGAGAAAACTGGATGTCATCTGTTCTCCCTCCTTTGTTCTCAAAGCGGTGCTAACCAGCAGCCTTGCCCAGGTCTTCACACAGGGTTTTGGCCAGTGAAGTTTTGAGTGTCTGCTGGGATGGAGAGTCCACAGAGAAAAATCAGTGTGGTGCTTGACCTCACTTAGTGTGAAAAATTTTTTCCTAAGTTATAACCAGAATGTCCCATGTCAACTGGCTACTTTGAGTTTAGCATTGTAAGACAGCACAGCTGGTATAGAATTTATAGAAGGTAAGTGTCTCCTGTAAATGGTTAATGCCATCCCAGGTAAGCATCTCACATGGGATAAGTTGGTTTCTCTGGCTACCTATCTTTCTGCATTACTCTGGAAAGAGCTGAATGGTTGATTCAGATTGGACATTTTGCTTTTAGACATCAATTTAGGTCAGATATGCCTCATTGACTCTAACTTAAATTTCTGAAAGGTCACAGAATGATTTGTTTATATCCTCCAATGCTAGGGGTTTAGAAACATACTTTGACACGTGCTTGAACTGTCAAGCATGTAGAGATGAAAGAACCAAACCAGCCTTCTCTTTTGTCTTTATACTGGAATGGTGTCAAGTTCAATATCTCAAACCTTATTAAAATTGTTAAATATACTAATTTGCAGCACTAATCTTTTAAGTAGCATTATCATTTTGGCAAATAATTTTATTTAATAACAGTAAATTTCTATCTGAAAGTAAAGAAAATATTGGTAATTTATTTCAGCATTATTTTCTCATTCTGAACCAAAACTATATCTCTATTTTTTCCAAGAAAATGCCAGACAAGCCTATGGCAGTCTCATTGCTTGTTCTTTCTACCATTAAGTTTATTGACATCTACCAACTTCCTTTTTAAATCATTACATGAATATGCATTTGAGTTCTAACACACAATTGGATTAAGCCATTTGTCTTCATAGATCAAATACACTAATTAGCTTCTTTGTTTAATTCAGTTCCTTAATACTAATTAGAAGGCCAAATCTGAATATATTCAAAACAGTTCATTTAACCATTTGTCTAAGGAGGAGGGAGAAGACAGTGATTGCCATAGAAGTGAGATATGAAAACTAAGTTAAGAAAATCTCCGTAGTTAGAGCCATATACTTCCAGGGAAAACACTGTAACAGTGGCAAAAACTAAATGGAAGGAGAACCATTCAATACCACTAGAAAGACCTGCACATTTCTTCAGTAAATCAATTCCACACAAACGTCTTAAAAACCTAAAAATGCTTACTTTAATGCATTATTTTCATGTGTTTATCTAGAGACGGATCTATGAGGCTGTGCAAATACAGATTAAACAACAAAAACAGGATTTACCTCTAATTTTATTTTTTTTTTTAATCTGGGTAAAGCAATGAAAAAAATGCCTTTAGAGATTAAGGCATAATTAAGGCGTAATTTTGCCTTAAGCATAGCTGTGATAGATGTTCACATGAAAACAAAAATTAGGGGATGGTATCAAGTAGTTATCACTGTCAAACCCTGATTACCCAATAGTGATAAACCTTTTGTAGCATTTAGGGGGGAAAAGGTAAGGGAGTAGTAACTCATATCGACATAGGATAGAAGTATAAAAACTTTAAAATGGCAGATACCTGTAAACCTTTATCACTTTTCAGACTCTTCAGGCACATTTTGTTTTCCAAGCCTTCTGTGAGTATTTGCCTTGTTTTCAAAACACAACCAGAGCATGAAAACAGAGCCTTAAGGGCATGAATGCACTATCACTCCCTGTTAGAGAAATGGGAAGTAAATCAGAGCACTAAAAGGGAGAAATTACTTTCCTGAAGTATGAAAAAGCTTAACCAGGCCCTAGGAATTGTCATTAGCTAATGGCAATGAACAATCTGCAGAACTAGTCAAGAAACATTTTGCTGAAGTTACTGATCTGTGCCAGCCTGCTTAGGTTGTTCACACCGAAGAGTGCAGACACTTGCTGGACTTGCTTCAGATGAGGGAATCAACTGAAAATTAAGCAAATGACCAATAGCCACAGACCTTCTCAGTAATCTGTGAAAGAGGGACTGATAGTAATTACATTGTAAGATAAAGGATGTATGGTAAAGCCAAATTAAAGTTACTCAGATTTGACATCTTTTGTGCAAAATTAATGACTGATAAATGAGATTAAAAAAAACAAAGCCTAAGGATGTGTTTTAAAAGACTATAGTGTCAACTTCAACCTTTAGGCTGAAACTCATTAGACTAACTTGAACAGATTTTCTTTTGTTCTACATGTTTCAGTATTGCTGGGTTGAAGAAGAAATACATCAAAGAGGCTACTTCAGGCTCAGAAAACAGGAGGAGAAAAAAGAAAAACAATGCATGGCTATCTCATCATCTAGAGCTGGAGCTCGCTACAAACAACATTCAGATTAATTCTCAAGCTCACAATGACTCCCCACAAGCTCCTGTTACCACAGAGAACTTCTTCAAGTTCAAAAACCATCTGACTGGTGCTATCTGTAAGATTGGCAACTTTTATCCAATAAAACTGCCAATCCCTTTAAGAATCATCACTGCTAGCCAGATTGCTCTTCCTCAACAAAACGTTCTCTAAGACTTGGTGTTTCTCTCTCATTCCATGCTTTGAATGACCAGGAACAACAGAAACTGATGATTTTTTTATACTATTGCATGACAAAAGCCTAGTAAGACAACAAATCCTTAGCATAGCTCCAAAGGCTGGAATAATGCACACTTATCACCAACTGTAGCCGTCTAAAAAATCTGCTGATTATATAATCATCTTAAAGCCCTGCGTAGGTTGAAGACTTAAATGTTGTTAATGACAGCTAAAGACCAAAGCAGATGATTGTTAATCCTTCTCTTATTTAAAAGAAGTTATAGGCTAAGGAACACAATATTGCAGTATTAAGTGGCTTTTTGCTTTACTGATTAATCTTGTGTCTTACTGAAAATCTTAACAAATGTTTTAGATGTTTAACTATTGAACTCGAAGCTGGTGTTCACAACATTTCTCCTGCTGTGTTTTGGTCTGCAGAAATGATGTTTTAAGAAACACAGATAATACAGTGTTTTATTGGGAGTCAAACTAGTATTAAGCAGAGATATTAATCAAATCACCAAATGAGTAAGGATGAGAATCCTAATACATTTTATACATTGCATGTTCTGTATTTTTCAGTTCTGAGCTGATTATGTTCTGCCTTTTTCTCATTGAACTAGAAGACAAGAAAGATTTAATTTTACCAAAATTCACAGTTCCTTGTTTATACTCAAAGTTAATTATTTGCTTATATTAATACAAATGCCATTAACCACAGAATTTTGGTTTTTGTACTTTCACCTGAGCTGTTCAATGGACTCTAAATTTAGCATCTCACAGAGAGAGCCCTTTACCCTCAGGGTCTGCATCAATTTATGTGCCATGTCACAGCAGCTTCTAAAAACAAATAAAATTGAAGGTCTTTTTAAAAAGTTGCAGTGGTTTGTGAAGAAACAGCTAAAGCAGATAATTCTAAATGAAATAAAACTTTTCCCAGTCTGAATGGGGAATGTTGGGGTTCTATCAAATGGAAGAAAGCACAAACTAATCTTCATATCCATAGTTGTTTTGCAATTCAGTGTAATCTGAAACAGACATTTCTTCCGGTTCTAGAAACTCAGCCAGTTTGAAGAGAATAGGAGATACTGGTTTTATGACACTAAGTAGGAGGCTTGAATACACAGTATTGTATTCACTTGCTGAAGTAGATTTTACCTTTATTATTTTGCTTAATGGAAAAGGAAGGAACTTCAGACCCGAAACATTTGCTATCCTCTCTATACACAGAAATTTATGAAAAATCCCCCTTTATCAGGGAATCCTTACTGAAGAAAAGTGACTGAACAGCTGTGCCACTCTGACATTTTATAGTATCTAAGGATTTGTTCTTAAAGAAGGATTTTCTCTGATTTCAGATACATAGACTCTTTCTAATTATGTGCTTGTTTATAGTTCAGTTTGAGACATATTTTCAGTAAGTGACAAGGTAATTTCTCTCTTTTTTTTCAAATTTAGAAGAGAAACATAATTAGGTTTCAAATAGCTTCCCTAAAAACAAAATAGAGATTTAGAGATATTAGAGATATAAGCAGCAAACTTGCTTAAAAAAACTTTCAGGAGATAATAAATTCCTGGGAAAAGCTGGCAAGTAAAAAGGAAAGATGTTCCTGTTCTTTCCAGGAACAAGGACAAAAGGACTCTTTAAGTGGAAACTGGGTATTTTAACTTGCTTTGTAGTATTTCCACCATTACTTTTATGGGCGCGTGTGAGCTAAGCAAATGCATCTTTCAAATACCTGTTCTGAGATATTTCTCTTTTCTTGAAAACCTTCTGCTGTTCTTTGCACCTCTCTTCCTTGCCAAACGCCATAGAGCCAGTATTTTCCAATCCTCTGGAAATGGCAGTCTCCTCACTGCCTCTCCTCTCCCAGGCACCCCTCTCTCATGTTACTTCCTAAGGCCAACAATAGCTTTTGCTGCTTCCCAGAGCTGATAGTGCTGTTTGGGAGAGCACTGCTATAATTAACTCAGGCATCATCCCTGTGATTTATCTTGGTCATCTGAGTCCTAGCAACACCAATAATGTAATGGGTTGGATCCATTAGCAAATCAGTCCATTACAAACACAAAATATGAGTAAGGTGAGGTACATTTCTTCGTCCACTTCCAGCTCCCACGAGCATAGCACCTTAAAAATAGTACTTAGACTTCTACTGTTTATAGCAATTCAAAGTTCGCATGTTCTCATCTCTTCCTACTACTTAGGTTACCCAAGGAAATTTTCCTATGTATCTAAATGCTTGGATATATTAGGCACTGCCTGAGGAAGGGAATGAGAAAACTCAAATTACTACATTAGCAGTTAAAATAAACAAACTCTCCTGCTGATTCCATCCAGTTAAGTATGCTGCCTCATAGAGGGTAGCACATGCCAAGACAACACATTTGGCTCAAGAACTTCCTAAAATATACCTCACTGAAGGCACAGTCTGGCAAGCATTGCTACTTGTGTTCTCAGCTCTTCTGGTCTTCTGTAACTTGTCAGAGCAGGCACAGATAACACTTGGCTCGGTCCTGGCATTTTAATTTTTTAACAAAGCATAGACATGGTGGACTACAGGTAAGTATAATGAAAACTGGACAGGAATAAAAGAAGTAAAGGCTGCAGATTTACACTTTTTTTATTTTCTTGACAAATGTTCCAGAAGTAAATAAATACCACTCCCCTAAAATTTTCTGTCAGTATTTCTTTCACAGGCCTACTATGTTCAACTTCAGGAATTCTTTCCATGGCCTCCATTCATTAGAATTGCTCTCTCTGACATTCAAACATCGTGGCAGCTTCATAGTAGCAAATTACTGAAAGAAACTTCTCCTGGGCAACTTTGCAGTAGGCTTTACACCATCTCCAACTGTAATTAAGAAAGTCTCTTTCCTATAAAAATTTATTCTTTTATCTGCCATTTTCCTTCACTTATAGCCTATTTAGCCTTCTGTTGTGAGTCATTAAGACAGCTTTTACATTTAGTTCTAAACATCATTGCCTTTATTGTGTAATGAAGCTAAAAAATCTATTTAAATTTTTTTATACTTTCTTATAAAAAATGTGTAAATGTAATGTGTCATCTAAAACTTTTTACTTGTGAAAATCACAACATTGAATTCTGGACACAATATAATGTTTGATAGAAAAACTCTGATTTATATTTTCTGAAATAATAAGAATTTGATACTCATCTATTTTATATAAATCAATGCATTTAAAAAAGAAACACAGATTTCCTGGGAGATACAAGGTTTTTTACTATTGTTTAATGAATTATTTTTATTACTAATTTAATTGATATGAATATTAACATAGGATTACTTTAAGCATTCAGTAGAGCCAAAAGGAAAGATGCCAGAAAAAACAATAGTTGCATGAGAATCTGGAATTCTATATCCAGCTTTACTGTACAAGTCCAACATATGACCCTTGGGGATTTTCTTCCCTTATTTAAAAAATATTAGGATAAAATAAATTAGACAGGACATGGACATTAGAGAAATATTTCATCAGAGAGTGCATCACGCAAAGACTCCAGATAAATGAGTTCTTCAGCATGTGCCATTTACCAGCCCAAACTACTGTAAGTAAAAAGTAGAAAAGACCCCCAAATCTTCCATTATCATAGAGGATGAAAGTGTGCATGTGTTTTAAGACACATTCTTCACTAGTAGAAGCACTGTTACTGCATGCTATGAATAAACAATTAATGAAGTAACTGTGCTTAGAAATATATTTACTCTGTGTGAAATTACCTGTCATGTAAACTCGTGCTTTTTTCAAGATATCTTTGAAATTCCTAAGAACAAATTGCAGGTTGAAAAAAAAAAAAATCCAGAAAAAGTTATTCATCTATGTTAGAAACACAAATGTACCTAAGGTTAGAAAAACATTCATTCCATACTTCAAATCCTTCCAAATGTCTGTCTCATCAACAGAAATAATAACAGTGATTTTAGAATTTTATCACTTTTTCATCCTCAGACTACAGGAATAAAATCATTGCTTTAAGTAATTCCTTTTCACTTTGATTGCAGCTTTTTAAAAACAGGTTAATAACCATCCATATTTAAACTGTAGATTTCATGACTTATACTTATTATGCAAACCATTAAATTTTTATAGTCTTTGCAGAATAAAATAATCATTGATTTTTTTCATCTGAGTGCTATTAAGACAAAGGGTGTAAACATCAACTGATTAAAACATTATTTAAAATGTTTTACAAAATGCATTATAAAATTTAGTTTTAACTAATTTCACTCATCAAGACTTGACAAATCTGAAGAGTACTTCATTTAATTTCCTTTATGAGAATGTTTTGCATTCACAGCAAAAGCCTGAGGGACCCTCAGTCCCCATAAAAGGCTGTGCTATTGCCTTTGCCTCGGGTACTATGACTTCCCAACAGCAAGCTGCCTGTTGGCTCACAGTGCAGTGCCCTCCAGCAAACGTGTAAGGCAGGACAAGATGACTCAAAAAGTCTGTTCTTTCGCTCTTACTAATCACCAGTTAAACAATCAAGCATGTGAGGCATTTAGATCCTATTAACTGCTTTAGGAACAACAAGAAACCACTTAAGTAAATTTTAAAAATACACTGAAAGCAAAGCTTGTTGTGTGTCATTTCTAGGTATGTGTATAGTCCTTTTCCCAGACGTCACATCCAGTCTGCAACACTGCTCATGAAAATGTCTTCGAGTTTATACTCCATGGCCTACTGTGTGGCCATTTATATAATAGCAGAGGCATGTGTTTGTACAAACAGGGTGTTTCTGCCTCAGATCTCTTCAATTATGGGCATGAGAACTGGTAGAGAACAGTTAGAAGTTCACCCAGTCCCACATGACAAGAAAGAGCAGCACAAACATCTCTTCCTCAGAGACAAGGTGCTGAGTGACTGGAGAGTGATACACTGCCTGAAAAATCCTGAAAAACTGGTGAGCTATCAAACAGATGGTGAAAGTGCATGTACTATAAGATCAGCTTCCATGAAGAGCAACATTTACCTGCACCCAAAAAGAATATACGATCTGTAGGTGGCCAAATGACCACCAGCATTGAGGTATCTGTAAGGACCCTGAATGAGGCTGTGGAACTGAACAGAGAGGGATAGTAGGTGGAGAAGGCCAAACACAGGTGATGCTATTTCACACATACTTACGCAAAATAAATCTTCCAGATAAATCAAAGCAGATTAACCAAAGACACACATTACACTCCAAAAACTGGAGAGCAACCAGGAAACAGGTATTTTATTTGCATCCACATTACAGTTACAGAGATGAACTCAAGGATAGATATTATAATGTTCAGCAAGGTGAAATGACACAAACATAGGCTATCTTAAGGTAACCTTAAGATTTGCTTCCCAGGAGAACACACACCCTAGAAACCTGAATTTCCTCAGAAAGCAATCACAGAAGGTCAGAGCACCCTTGATACAAATTTAAATTAAATAAAAATAAAACTATTTAATTGATATTTTTGTGGTATCTACCCATTTGTACTCAACAAACTCCTTGAAGGTCTCAAGGCTACTGTATTCAGTGTGATGGGAGGTGACAGCTGCTCATCATACACATAGGAGATTGCTAATTCCCTAATTGGAACATAATCCTAAAACTGCTACAATAAGTTGTGGTAAATCGGAGAAGGGGTTGTGTTGAAAGGAACCTGTAAAAATCATCAGGCCCAATCCCCTGCCCTTGGCAAGGACATCCTTCAGCAGATCAGACAGTTCAAAGTCCAACTCTACCTGACTTTGAACACTTTCAATGCGGGGGCATCTACAACTTAATATCTTTAATAATACCTTAATATAATATAATACAACTTAATATCTTTAAGATCTCCATTAACGACTTAGAGGGACCGACTGCACCCTCAGCAAGCTGGCAGATGGCACCAAACTGAGTGGCACTGTTGACACACCTGAAGGACAGGATGCCATCCAGAAGGACATAGACAGGCTGGAGAAGTGGGCCTACAGGAATCTCATGAGGTTTAACAGGACCAAGAACAAAGTGCTGCAGCTGGGTCAGGGCAACCCCCGATATCAGCACAGGCTGGGGATGAACAGATCAAGAGCAGCCGTGTTGACAAAGACTTGTGGGTGATGGCTGACAAGAAGCTGGACACGGCCCAGCAGTAAGCGTGCAAAGCCCAGAAAGCCAATCCTATCCTGGGCTGCATCCAAAGCAACGTGGCCAGCAGGGCAAGGGAGGGGATTCTGCCCCTCTATTCCCCTCTGGTGAGACACCACCTGGCGCACTGCATCCAGCTCTGGGGTCCCAGCACAGGAAGGACCTCTTGGAGTGAGTCCAGAGGAGGACCAACAAGATAATGAGAGGGATGAAGCATCTCTCCTCTGAGGAAAGGCTGAGAGAATCGGGATTATTCAACCTGGAAAAGAGAAGGCTTCAGGGTGACCTAATTGTGGCCTTCCAGTACTTGAAGAGAACATACAGGAAAGATCAGACAATACTATTTACAAGAGCATGTAGTGACAGGACAAGGAGGAATGGGTTCACAATGAAAGAGAGTAGGTTTAGATTCGATATTAGGAAAAAATTCTTTACCGTGAGGGTGGTGAGGCACTGGAACAGGTTGCCCATGGGAGTTGTTCAAGGCTGGGCTGGGTGAGGCCCTGAGCAACCTTGTCTAGTTGAAAGTGTCACTGCCCACAGCAGGGAGGTTAGAACTACATGATCTTCAAGGTCTCCTTCCAAGACAAGTAATTCTATTATCATATGATTCTGTGGACTTCTCTGGACAATTTGTTCCAATGTGTCACCACTCCCATAGTAAACAATTTCTTCCAATGTAAAGCTACCCTCCTTCTTTTTAAAAACATTTCTCCTTGTCCTATCACTACAGGCCCCAGTGAAAACTCTCTCCCTGTCTTTCTTATAAGTGCCTTTAAGTACTGCTGGGCCACAATAAGGTCACCCCAGAGCCTCTTCTTCTCCAGGCTGAACAACTCCAACTCTCTCAAGTCTTTCCTTACAGGAGAGGTGTTCTACTGCCCTGATAGTTTTCCTGACCCTCCTCATAACCTGCTTTAATAGATCCTTGTCTTTCACTGTGGACCTTAGAACTGGATGCTGTACTCCAGGTGGGGTTGTATGAGATTTGAATAGAGCAGAAGAATTACCTGCCTTGACCTAATGGCCACACTGCTTTTGATGCAGCCCTGGCTACAATTGTCTTTCTGGGCTGCAAGCACACATTGCCGGGCCATGGTCAATTTTTCATGCACCAATACCCCAAAGTCCTTCCCCACTGGGCTGCTCTCAATCCTTGGAGCTCCCGGGCTGTACTGATACCAGGGACTGCTCTGACCCAGTCGCAGGTACTTGCTCCTAGCCTTGGACTTCATGAGTTTCACATGGGCCCAATGAAAGCAATTCCAAATACAGACCAGGAGCACTGCTAAAATGTAAGATAATTCTAAGAGAAAGATAAGAATAATTTTGTTGTTGTCTGAGTTTAAACTTGCAGAAGGCCCAACTATAAGTTGCAAACAGAGGAAAAAAAAATTTAAAGGAGGTTGCAGAGGGACTAAGGTTAGATGCTCCTTAACAATGCATCAAGTCCAAAGAATAAAATAGCAATGATTCTGGAGACAGGTCCTAGGGATCTGAGACACTACTTCGCAGCCCCTCTGCAGCAGTACAAGCAGAAATAACATCCATGCAGTCACAGGTGACCACGTTTCAGGAACACTCATTTGTACCAAGTCAGAATATAAACTCTGCTCTCTGTTCATGAAATAGAACATAGACCATACATAAGAACAGGCAGAGTATTCCTAGAGATCTGTATCCAGCCTAACCTGACTCAAAACCAGAAAAAGACAAAAAGCTTAATTTCATGATGTCTCCTGAGCTGTAAGTCTTTCCTCTGCATCAGAGAATCTGTGTTTTACTGGTGTTTCAAACAGAACCCAGGGTGTAGCTTAAGGATTTAAGAGTATGGGAAATAAATCTAGCCAATTCAAATGACTGAATATTTCATACTGATGTTGATTCATTCCTGTTTTGCAAGCAGCAAATAAAAACATCTGAATTGCCACGATTTTCTTGTGCTTGCTCATTCCCTAATTCCTCTACTTCTCCTGCAGACTTAATTAAACATTCGGGGCAGCGATGAAAATGTTATTATAATAAAGAATTCCGGAACTCAGCCACTATTTTTGTATTGTTCTCTATTTTCAATAACATTCAGCTAAACAGTAATAGAGATATAGACTATAAAGAAGAGTATAGCTGTCTTACAGCTCAACTGCAGTGCTACGTAAGGAAATGAGCAAGTCAAACCCTTTGTTTCTAGATACCTGTAAATGAGCAGTTACTCAGAGATTGGCCCCAGAAGCAATAATCCCCTCTGTCTGACAAATGAAAAATTTGGTGCACTACAGTTCTTCACCTGATAAAGGACCTTCTCATGGAAATAACATTAAAAATCAGCACAAACTATATTTTTACTGCCAAGTTCTTCTATATAGGCAGTGCTCCATTTTGATTCACATCAGACTTAGGCCATCGTGTTGTTGCCTGATTATCCTCTTATGGAAACAAAGCATTCTGATAGCATGTCATCACTACTGAACTTAAAAGGATTTTATATGATGAGGAAAAACAGTCTCGTTATGCTACTCTGCTCAATTAAGTCAGAAAGCATAAAACAAAACCGTTATGTAGTGGCATACAAAAAATTTGACTTTATTTTGTAAATTTCAGGCTGATAATATTTAAAAAAACTAACATGTATTTCAGAGTCCTCCTCCACTCTTCACTATCAAAATACTACTTCTTATTCATAACATCCAGAAAATTGGCACATCATTTCTGCAGCACATATCTCTCTGCTAGATAAAATAACTATCCAGGACAAGAGCCTAAGGAAAAGATTTTTAAAATCCCTTCTGACAGCTTTCTGACAGGTTTTCTCTGCATTTCCTGGCATAACCCTTCCCAGAAAAAAAACCTCATCAAGCAGATTTTCTACACTGTCCATTTCTATAAGCCGTCTGGGCACAATAGGTGAAGACTATACCTACAAACACAAGCTTCACTTCTATAAATAGAGTGCAGCCTTTGTGCTGCCCTGGAAGCTGCTCGGTTGTTGCATAGGGTGGTTTTCAGGAAGCAAGGAGCACCACATTGGCACTCTAACCCAAGCCACCACTGGAGCCCCAATCTATGGGCAACGGACACTGTTAACTCCTCCTCCTCCTCCTTTCCCATACGGCAAACTTTAACCAGGGGAAGGTGAAATAGGATGCTCTTAATAATGCACCTGGGACTATTGGCATAGAACAAGCAAACAGGAAAATCAGGGAACTGGAACAAGGATTACTACAGATGGATCATGATAAACGTGTCTGTAGAGTAACAGTTCATTTCCCATCCATGCTTAGTATAACTCTGACATTGCCACTGCTCTTCCAAGTCATACATTTCCAGTCAAAACCGTAGTGATGTTTCTTTCCAAAGGATGCTTATTTAGGAAACTTTCCACTAGCAACAAGGCTTTCATTTGGAGTTAAGGACAGAGCTTTTCAAGCAACATCGCTCTTTCTGCTTTCAACCATCAGATCTTCTAAACTGTGTACCTCTTCCATTACAGATTGTGCTCATACTACAAAGTGTGCCAAAATATTTTTTAGGATTTTTTCAGGAAGATGATCAGCATATCCTTCAAAGAATAAAAAAACAAGGAATGCAATGCACTGTCCGATTTTCCACGTTGTAATGGCAAATGTCCTGGATTTCTAAACTTTAAATTCTTTCTCCTGCTCAGGAGGCTGAAGTATATAATTCTGAGAGCTTCAGCAATAAGCAAAACCTAGTTTCTGCAGCATCTGTGCTTTGGAGACTACAAAAAAGGTCTACATGAGATCTTTTTCTGTCAGAGGGTTCATCAGCTTAGGGCTGATGCTGATGTCTTGCAAAACTAAGCATTTCCTCTTAGACCAGGGACTCATATCAGTATTTTCCTACAAGTTAATTAATGTCTAGACTTTGATGCTTTGTGAAATTTCTTCAGAGCAAACAGTCAGCTCATGAACAGAAATACCACACATGCACATTCATATGCAAAGACCAGTACATGTTTAATACAACTGTTAGAGCTTTGCACCTCTGAGAACTGATTCTTAGAAGTACACAGACTTACAGCTTCTCCCTCTGCAGATGAAAATGCAGAAGCATAAAAAATGTTTGCTAAATTATCTCAAACATTTTTCAGAACAATTTAATCATTTTTCTATTCCTCTGAAAATTTTCAAATCATATTTCAAAAAGCTACATACACATTATTTATAGTCGTAGTTTCTCTCATTCAATAAAATTTAGCCATTTAAATCTCATCCAGTTGATTCATCTTTTTAGATCAGATAAACTTGCAGTGAACCTGGGATTCTTCACGGTCTGTTCCAGTGGGCTGTTTTCAGTTTAAACAGCTGTGTTGTTACAATTTCTTTTTACATGAGACTGGAGGGTACCCATTTGCTTCACAATTAAGAGCATAGCACCTACAAATGTTCAGCTAACCAGATTGTTAATTGCTATGTTTGCTTTACGCTTTCTTGTATAAATAGAAAATGTTCCTCCTGAAACTGAATGGTTCAAAGGTTCAACCGTTATCTTCCTACCTTTTCTCAAGTTACTCAGTTTTTACTTTTCCCTCTACTCTGTGTCTGGGGATATTACAGATAAAGGTTTGCATACCCCATGTTATCTCTTCTAGTCTCTGCTTCAATGAAAGTTGTTGCCTTTGTGGAAATCAGTGCTGAATATTTTCTTCAGAGGCAGCCAGAAAAAACTGAGTTTGTTTTAGAGCAAAATCATCAGTAACAAATAAAGTAATCTTATGTTTTCAATAAACTGAAATTGAGTGAAAAAATATTATAAAATACACCTTACTAGGATTATTTGCAATACTTAAGATTAGTATCTGGTTTTATTAGTTTTTACATACACGTCTGACATTCTCCACTGGTAAGTTAGTTTTGCCTTCACCTCTCCTAATATTTCTATCCAGTTCATCTGAATCCTCAAATTCCCTGAAGACTGTCTTTAGATAAAACTAGAAGCGTAACTGCTTAATAAATGGGAGCATTCCTCTGTAAACATAAAATACAATGTCAGCACTTCAGTCATCTGATTTCTGAGTGGAATTTAATATATGAGCTGTGAATAGCTTATGATCTGTTCCATAATGTGGCCTTCATCTAAATGTAGATGCAGCTGAGCCAGTCCCTCATTATAGTCTGAATAGATGAATGAGAACTTTCAGGGTTCACTTCACTTCATGCCAAAGTAGACATATAGCTTGCATTGCAAGCTACCTTTGTGCATTTTTATCCATGAAAAAATTGGAGAAATTGCTGATTTTTCTCCATTATCTTTTGTAAAGAAACTTAGGCTGATTAGCTCAGATGCCTATGTCCATCATAACCAAACTCTCACGCTGATTAGGACTGCCATAACCAGAGACTTTTTCTCTGAAACATGTCTGAACTTTTACTCAAGTTTCCCCTGGGTCATGCTGTTCTCAAGTGAAGGCTGTTGAAAAGTGGCCAATAAGTGGCCAAAACTCTGGACTTCCCTCTAGCCTTTTGGGAAGTAGTCCAGACATGCTGCCAAACTCATTTGTTCCTGTGGAACTGCGTGAGGGTCAAGAGGTCTTTAGAAATCCATTTCCTATGACACAATTTATGACTCTGACATCTCAATCAAGAGAAATGCTAATTTACTGACAACATGAGAGAGAACATCCAGTTCAGGTGTTCTTTTATGGACCACCTGCTAGACGTGGGTTTAGTCACAGAGCATAAATGATTCTCCGCTGACACTGTGTAGGATTGTCACTGAAGTCTATGAAGATAAAACATCATCAACAGCTACAATCATTCATGAACATGCATTTCTAAAAAGATCATTTTTTGATTAAACACTGGTTTTCTGTCTCACATTCACATACTGAAGCCCCTGTCAGAATTTCTGTTTAAGGTCTAACATGATCTGTGGGTTATCTTCTTCTTGGGCTAATAATGCTCAGCAGCTGATGTGTCCCCAAAAGTTTCATCAGCTTGGAAAGAATTTCTGGAACTATGCAAAAACTACTCAGCTAGTCTATACATTTGGAGGTTGCTGCTAACCATCCCTGGCATATGAGCTAAACATAGCAGCGTTCAATAATGTACTGTTCACAAAGAAAATGGGAACACGGAGGATGATGCTGCATGTCAGCACACATGATGAGGAGGCAAAGGTCACTTTGCAAGGCATAAACTACGAGCAGCAAGGCAGGTGACAGCAGCTCTGATGACGGCACCCTCACACTCAGGACTGACATTTCTGCCAAAGGTGGACTTGGCAGATGGCCACACATCACAGGAAGCAGTATTTTGCACGGGAACAGATTTCAGAGTGCTGTTAAAAAGGGCTTCAAGTCTCACTCCTGAAAACAAGGCTCACTTTACCAGTGCTCTTACCAAATTATATGCTACTAAGATGATGTTCAGGAATAACATGGTTTTGATACAAGTCTATTTTTACTTTCTTACTTCCAAATTAATACTAGCATGACTTATCCATCCCTCCCTCAAAATAATTATAGTAGCAAAGCAGTCTGTGTAAGTAGAAAAAAACCTGGAAATTTATGGAGTAACAGAGGATTAACAATTACTAACATTCATCATTAAAATTCCATTTCAGTTATATAATTAAACAATTAGCAAAACATCTGAAGACTCTGAACTATGGAAAATCCTGAGGAAAAAAAATACAATAAATTCTAATAGATATATTTAAAAATTGAGCTGGCCTATTGTATTAACTACAAACAGTGATCACAAGCCGCAACTCGTCAAAAGACCTCAACTCTAAAGTACACTAAACAAGTCTAAAGTTGCATCCATTTCATTATGAGCTATCAGTAACTCAGCTAAACCCAGCACTTTTTAAAACCCTGCTGCATAATAACACACTCTTTAAAATTTAAAAAATTTATTTGTAATAGTAGTTCTTTGACATATTATTTCTGTGCATTTTAAGGCTTGCAGCTTGTAGTTTCTCTGTCTATTAATGCTGTGAACTTCTTGAATTTAAGACTGTATAAATAGTTTTGATTAGCTTATTTTAATTACTTTAAAGCAAAATGAACATCTAAGAAAGGTAAAAACCAAACATTTAATTACAGGAATTTGCTATTCATTGCTACAAATTGTTTCTAGAATGCACATGTTCTTTTACTACTCTTAATTATTTTAATTAAGATTTCTGCATGTCAATTAGAATTGGTTTGGAATGGAAAATTCCACCCCCTCTGTGTCTCTCAAAGTAGGTAAGCACACATGTTATTAAGAGGTGTTTTTTGTATATCTAGTATATGCAAATAAGGAAAAGAATTTCCAAGAGTAATTGAAAAGGGGCATAATTCTATAAAGTCAAAATTAACATAAAACCAACCTAGACCCTTTTTTCTCTTTTAGAGCATTAATTATCTCAGCCTGAAACAAGAAAATTGAAACACTGATGACATATGTCAGTAAAATAATTAAAATACTAAAGAAGGACTGGGATTTCTATAATCATACATAGCATGACTAAGTAAAACAAAAAAAGGAGAAAGCTATCCTAGTTTAAACGTAAGACATGAGAAATAACACATCTTAACCTGGAAAAAACACCCTGAATTATTTGCTATTGAATATCTCATACAGCAGCTAACACTGTTCTCATTCTTACTTTATTTGCCCTGGCAGAGTTTTCTTCTTTAGGCTCTGTAAATTTTTAGTATTTCTCCAGAAGTGTGCTGGAGATGGGATGTAGAATTCCATTGCTCTGAAACTTTCCCTCTCTGAGAGTTGCAGTGAACTGTAAGTTAGTGAAGCTCTGCACGTCCTAAATTACTGTGGGAAATTCACAAGCCCTGGGACTGAATATGCCCTGAAACTTTATTGCATGTCACTAGGGATCATATAATTTTTTTCCTTCTACATTTCTTCTGACTAACACTGAGGTCGGCTTCAATTTATGGCCCATCAGCATGTCTGAAAGAGCTATTTGGCCTTCAGTAAGGGAGAGGCTATTCCAGGTTTAATGGAGTACCTAAAATTCTGCTTTGTGCCCTCTTGAGCCATCCATGGAAGCTGTGGCTCAGTGAGGCGGCCCGTGACTCTTCGGAGCGTACTTACTGCATTGAAGTTGGGGAAGAGATTCACTGCTGCAGCAGTGTCCAGAGGAAACGGAAGGAACGGCTTAATATCCAGCGATGGCTGCAAGGGGGGTGCCGGAGGACGCACGAGGGCTGGAAGAGCAGGGCCCTGGCATGTACCACCTACACGTGCAAAGAGACAGAAGGCATTCAGCAAGTGCTATGCTTAGCGGCGGGGGGAAAAAGCCAGCACACACACAAACAAAAAACAACAACAAAAAGACAATAGTGGATCAAACAAATACATTCTGACTTGTCCAAAAATTACTGCATTACTGAAAAAATTACTTTCAATACTGAAATCACAGCTGACTCAGTGACTGAGTTCATTATAATTCTTTGCCAGCAATTGCTTCAGGTTTCAGACTATCATGATTAGAATTACTTTATAAACCATTTCTTTTCATGGATAACCTGGAACAATAGTTCAGCATATGTCTAACTTCCCTTGAGAGCTTCAGCTTGTCTCATTCTCTAATAATTTCAGGGCTTCATTCTACCCTGTTGCTCAACCCTACAAAGGCATATTAGTCAAAAAGAAAAAGAACAACTTGCTGTTCAGCTCAGCAAAAGTCATGTTATTTGCAGACTTTTGCTTTTTTAATTAAATGCTCACTCATGGAACCAGCCGCTTCAGTTTCAACCTAAACCTCAGAAACACAACATACCTTGCTGCCTCAACAGTTGATCAATACAAATCTAAAAATAACAGTTTCAGGAACCACTGAAATTCTGTTTATGGGAAGGTACTGATGAACACTTTCTGCTCTTTGCAAGGGGTGGAGCTGATTCAGACCCTGTGCAGCAGAAAGCTCCTCCCAGCTAACCACCAGCTCTGTGGGAACATAATGCAAATGAAGAAATCCCCTTGCATACCAATAAGGCACTACCTGTTTGCAGTGGACCCCATTTTGCTTATTTGTTTGCCCCTGGCCACAGCCAGTTACAAGCTGGAAGGATGCAAGTTCATTCTCTGCTTTCAATGTCTCCTATATTTTGGTTGCACTCCAAAACATCAATTCCCTGTTAACTAAAGACTATTTGGATCCTAGGAAACTGTTAAAATATGCCAGTGTTCTTCTAATCTGAGAGGCAGGCAACAGACTGTAAAAACCTGCTGGTAAGAGTCCAAGAAACATTAAAAAAAAAATGTAAGGGGAGTTTTACCCTACTCACTGAACAGAGACACAGGCAGACAGATCAACAGAGGGAGAGATCCGAAATCTGTTTCTTTTTTTCCCTCTCATACATACAGTCATTTCATTAGACAAGTTGCATACATCCTTTAAGAGCCAAAACATAAAGTAGTCAAAATGATACATGAAATCTCTCCATATTTGGCCAGCAAATTTGCTAATAAGGTTTGTCATGTTATACATCTAATTGAGGGCTAACAACCCAGGACGTAATTAACCAGTTGTAGAAGATCATCCAAGTTGCGTTCCTATGTATAAAACCAGCTGGAGCCAAATTTTGAAAGACTCTATTTTTTGCCAACTTTCAACTCCTCTGTGAAGAGTTTCACTAAGAATCACCAGTAAATTAAAGGTAGTGGATTAGGGGTCACTGCAATCCTGTGATAGTTTTTTTCCCAAGAATAACTGCCATTTTTGGAGTAGTTTCTATATTGTACCTCAATGTAAGTGTATAAGAAATCAGTCTTTGAATGCAGCAGCTGAAGATATAGGCAACAGAAAAGAAGAGGGCAAGCACCTCTGCCTGCCACAGCTCACCAGCACAGAATTATCAAGTATTTGATTGCCATCACTTTGGCAATTGCTACATTCCCATGACATTATTACAAAAACACTGTAAAAATAAGTTTAACAGGTCAGAATGATGACAAGGTAGTGTTGAACATGCCAATCATACTACCTCTGAATAGGAAAGACCCATAAAGGTACTTTTTTACATGCTGGAAATTCTTAGCTTTACTTATGTAAAACTTTCACACATCATGAAAGGAAGAAGTCACTCTCACTAAAAGAAAAAATACAGATTTCACCTGAGATTGTACAGAATCACACAGAAATTTCAAGGTGAGCATTTGCCTGGCAACAGCAAAGAATTTGAAGCTAATTAAATATTCTGTAACTCACAAATTCAAATGAAAACTGGACTGAGAAATGTCACCTGTGCTTGGGGACACAGCTCATTGGGTCTATTATCTCAGTGCTATGGAGAAAAGCTTCGCAGGTTCAGATTACCTAGAGCAACAGCACTGGTATCCCAAACTCATCTAAGATACCACTGCATGAAGGATGAAATATTTCCCTGTGGCATGACTCGGCACTCACGCACCTGCTGCTGCCAGCCAGCTCGATGCAAAGCCATCTGGGGACGAGAACAAGCTTTAAATGGAAAAATCCAGCCAGCTCTGCAGGACCTTGGCTGGGACTCAGAGCCTCTGGAACAGAGTTTAAAATCTACCACAGTCCTGGCTACAGTGGCACTGAAAATTAGTATGTTCAGGAGCACAGCTGCTCTCTGTTTTTTCAATAGTGTCAGACATGTCCCTAAATGATGGAGCATATGAGAGGCATCATGAAATTTGAGCCTTTGCTTAAAAAAAAAAAAATTCTCTACTGTTTATGGCTGCAAAAATTAGCTTCTCTTTCCATTTAACATGCACAGAGTCTGGAATCTGCAGCAGAAAAACTGAAGCAATGGCAACCATTTTTGTGATTCAGCTTAGCTTGGACAACCTTTGAGAATGCCAGTGTTAACTATTTCACACCTAATCCATTAGAAGAGGGATGAAGAGGGGTAGAAACCCACCGGGAAGAGTTCTTGAAGAATGTACACAGATAAATTCCAAGTGTTACTGAATGTTGGATCACAGTGAAGAACTACAAAATTTACTTATGATGGTTTTGGTGTTGTGTAGCATAAGCTTCTCCACAAAGACCTCCACAGCATTCCCTGAGCAGATGCCGCACTGCTGATCAACGCACAGTGAGGGCGAAAGTTGAATGACAGCCTTTTTACAAACTTTCTTTTTCCAACCAGGTTCTACCAGGCCGGATAACATTGACCAATAAAACTGGGATAAAATCCCACAACACTGTGGGATAGGTTTTGTTCACAGCCTGTGCTTGATGCTCTGTATTATTATTATTATTAGCTGCAGTTAACATAGACAACCTTGTCTTTATGAGGAACATGCTGCAATTGCTTAAAATGGCAGGATACTAATGTATTTTCTAATTCCGATCTTACAAGTTAATGATGTTAGTGTCTAATGTCTTTCTAAAGAGAAGGAGAATAGGATTCTAAATGCGACATGAATGTTCAGACATTTGAGAAATTCATGTCAATATCAATACTTTAATTTTCTTTGTAGGGTGACCAAGAATAATACAACTTAGAAGCTTAATTAGCTCAGCATTTTGACCAGGTCTGAAGTAATCATTTGTTTCTTCAATCTTCAGACAATTTAAATCACAGGCAAGAGAATCTCTTGGACAGAGACACGGGCTATACATCCCTGTGTGTACACATAAAGTGTGAGCACACGGGTTTGGAGAAAAGCTTGCCACAAACCTTTGCCCCTTCCTATATCACATGGAGACTGTTTTTGAGAACCCCCCCAATGTCAATCAAACAGTGCATTTTTGCACAGGGATGCAGTTCTGTGTCTCCAGTTGGGACTAGACATTTTGCCCTACCACTGGGTAATGTGCATTGCAATACAACACCATGTTCTGGGCACAGACACGTGTAGCCTACGTGCTACAAAGCCATGTGTGCAACAGAGGTTCATGCTCTTGGTGACACAGCCCAGTCAAGTGGGTTCTCCTTCGGAAACCACTGGCGATATGAACTTCATCAGCACAAGACGTTTCTTGCCTGAACCAAGGGGATATGACAGAAACAGATGAAGAGATGATTCCTGCCTGTTCTGCCTCAAACTGTCCATTCCATAAGGAATTGGCACCTTTTATTTGTTTTGAGTATGAATGGGAACAAATACTGGTGTCAGTCCTTTGCCCCGTTTCCCCTCCACCCCATTATGACTTTAGAGACCATGTTTCACTATGGAACTGAAAATAGATTTTAAAATGAGAACCATTCTAAAAAACAGAAACCATATGTCTTTAAAAGTGCTAAAGTTTTAATGTTATCTTAACAATTTTTTTTGGTGACAATTCTTTCCCAAAAGTTAACACCTTCTGAAGGAAATTTTGCTTTCAATGAAATAGCACTGACTGAAAAGAAAGCTTCCCATGCAAATTTTTGTGCCCAGTTCACCTGAAATTTTCCTTGGATCAGTGTTAGGTAAAGAGTATAAACAGCTGTAAGTACTGTAAAATCTGGATTAAGAGAATCGCAAGTACTGAATATGCACAAAGGAAACCAAAGAAAATAGAGTAAACAGGCATCATAGGGCAGGGTGGTTTTTACATACAGGATAATAAATAGCAAATTTCCTTAATGTTTTTCCAGGAGGCCAAGATCCCCATTCTTCAGGTTCCCTAACAAACAGCTCAACAATTTGGCAACCATCTATTGCTATATTTTGTGACTTGGCTATAGACAAAGTTATGTTACATCTTTCTCTGCATAGTCTTTCCTCATGCACACCCTCATTCCCAATCCTTTAAGTTTACACTTAACTGCAGATTTAGTTTCCAGAAAAAGAATCACAAGATGCATTATCAAATAGTCTCTGCTAAGGAAGAATCTAGCTCAGATTTTACAGACACAAAAATGTAGATAATTTTTTGCAATGCATTTGAAACTTGGAAGTATGTAAACTGGGCAGAAACTCTAAACTAATACCCCATTAATCTAAATCTTTTGCAGTTCTTCCATCACTAGCTATTACCACCATAAACACTGAGTGAAAAAGCAAATCTCTGCAGAATTCCATTTTCATTCCTTCATTACATTGCAATTTTTTCCTTCTGACCATGTGCACAGCCATTTTGAATACAGCAAAGATACTAAACTAATGCACCATTTCCCTTCCTTCTTGGAGTCTGAGTTGGTTTTCAGGATCATAATGTGGTTTCTCCAAGATATGGATATTTCCATGTTTTACACCCCATCTCACATCTCTCTTAATATTTCCATGATATCTTGAGGTAAAAAAAAAATACACACATTCTGCCTCGGCAAAAGCTCAGGGAACCTTTTGGATGGTATGACTCAATGGAGAAGCTGGGAAAGTACCACATATTTCCAACTGAAAAGTTGATTTCTAGGTAGCTTTGAAAGATAACTTCAAAAGGTAGCATTAATACTTTTTATATAGGATCCTAATATCTAACAGTTCACATGCAATAAGCATTACAACATATCATAGAGTGCCCAAGCCAAACCAGGAATTTTTCCTAGAAAATTTTCAAGAGTGCTGACTCAGGCTATTTTAAAGTATAAAAGGGAAGGTATATAAGGGGAGCTCACGGTCTAGCTTATAAATGTTAAAAAGCTTATATTTGGATAACACAATATCCGCTAGAACATTTTTATGAATTAAGTTTGCCAGTGGGCCAAAGAAAAGGCATATTTGGAGGGATTTCTTCAGAAAGATTAATAAAGACACAAGCATTTAAGAATAGCAGGCTATCCATGATGAATAATGCTTTTTCATGATCTAAAATATCAGATATTACATTTATATTTTCAGAGAATCTGATAAAAGAGGAAATTTTAAGACATCAAAAACCAAAAGAATAAACTTCTCTGGGATGTAACAGAGAAAATATGACATGAATTGTAGATGTAGCTTTTAGGAATTAGTGTCATGGCCCACAGTCACTAGGGTACTCCCTTTTGTCACTGTATGGTAATCTTCATTTTTACAACAGATGCTTTTCTCAAAAACTGCTGAATTGTCCCTTTAAAGGTAAATTCAGTTCCATAATAAGTAGTACCAGTGATCTAACCTGGCACGGAAGACTGAGCCTCACGTAACCACCAAACTACTTATTTGTAGTTATTGTAATGAAGTGACTAAAATATGAACTCAGCATACAAAAAATTAGCTAACATGCAACCTTGTATCTCTTATGTGCATAAACAGATAAACTTCTGATTTTGAATATTTCATTTTAATAGGTTACATATTATTACATATGAACTGAAAGGAGATTAGGTGTAAACAAATGACGTGATGACTCTGGAGTATTTATTGCTCAGAAAATCTATTTTATGACCATTTATACTGTTCAAATTCAGCTTCTTGAAAGGGTTTTTTATTGTTTTGAGTGGTTTGTTTCTTTTTTAAAATTTATTTCTTTTAAAAGGGAACGGGAACAGGAAAAGAGAATCTTAAAGTGCTTTTGACTTCTGTATTGTTCACAGACTCTTTTTGGAGAGTACTTTCATTATTTAATAATCTCAAAAAAAAATTTAAAAATATGATATCCACATTTAAACACAATCCTTTTACATATAATCACTCTTAGATCCAGAAAAGAAAGAAAAAACGTAACTGTATTAAATATTTGAAGCCCAGTCAAAAAGAAGAGCCTTCAAAATGGGCTTCCAACCACACCAGCTGCTGGCTCTCCTGAGACAGTGTGAGGATCACGTATGCTGGGTGGCCATACAAGCTTTCCTTTCACAGGTTTTGCTGCTAGCAGTGGCTAGTCACTTTGAAGAGGATGAATGCAACACTGTCTCAGCTGTGGAGATCTGTGAGTAATTGATTTTTCAGTTCACTGGCCAAACCAAAACATAGAGACAATTAGGGGGGGAAAAACCCCACCATCATGTCAGCTGAAACTCTTCTTTCACCCAAAATTACACCCTATAGTTCCTACTTAGATACTTAACTGTTTTTATTATTTAAATATTGGCACATTTCAGACATCCAGATCCAAACAATTCAAAATGACTCACTACAAAATTATTTTCTTCCCTTCTTTTTTTTTTTTCCAGATTGGCACCATAGTACCCACAGTTTATTTATAATAGACAGCATTTTTCAGCACATACACTATTCACCTGGAAAGTTTGAATCAACTCTGGTCATTTGCTGCTATTCAAAGTATTATTTTTTCTAGAGAAAATATTTATTCTCTGGTTCCTGCAAGTTGAACTAGTTTAGAAAAAGAATTCTTTTTATTATTACTATTAGTTTTAGAAGCCTGCAGCTATGCTTCAAGTAGTGTTTTTTAAAGTCTTTTCTTTCACACCTACTAACATTTTGAAACACATAAGATCATATATCCCAATAATTTTGATTGAAAAATGTACTCCTCTAGGTGTACAGAGGAGTAAATTTCTTCATTAGTAGAAACCTGTGAAACTACTATTATGATGCTGGACTGGGAAAATGCAGAGACAAATTTGCATGAGTACTCTGATATCCATTATCTCCTGTCATTATTTCCTCTACTTTGCTAAACAAGCTCAGGTTTCTGCTCCAATTTTGCTACCTTCTTCCCTCCTGTTCCTTTACCATCATTCATCTGCATTACAGGCAGGTGGGCCCACCTTACAGACAATGAAGTCCAGTCTGACTGAATGGGATTGGAGTGCTCAGCATTGTGCAGATCTTACCCACCTCAGGCCACAAGGCTAATTAATGTCAGAGCCCCCATTAAGCCCACAGAGTAAGAGTATCACCTCATTTGCCCCATATCTAGAATATGCTATGTACCACAAGAAATGCTCTACTGAATAAAATATTGGTGTGTTTTGTTTTGTTTTTTCATATAACAGCTACTGAAAAACCATGACCTGAACTTCAGTACATAACACTGTCAAGCAAGGAATTCTTCTAACTCTCAGTGGGCCACATCTTATATGGATTTTAAACTGCACAAGGGCAGAGGCTTAGCTTTTTATTTTAGCAATATGACCTACCTAATTGAGCTCTTCAGAATCCTTTGGGCTTTTATTGCAGTTGGTCACACAAATTTGTATATTTTTTTCCCTACTGGAAACTGTTGGATCACTGAAAGTTAAATGATTCAAAATGAATGTAAAGATCTTTACTTTCTGTAAAGATCTGTCTGTTTCCAGTACAAGAAAACAACTAGAAGTTGTCCAATTTGGCCAGCATGCTTATTAGCAGCTGCCCATACAAAGTACCAACCATACCAAAACCAGAGAATCAGAAAGCCCAAGACTAAAAGCCATGGCTTTGGAGAAGACAAACTAGAACACCCATGAACCTCAGTTCTCCTGCCTCTTGAAAATGGAGGAGCTTTTCATTTCTATTTGCCTTACAAAACAAATCAAATATTAAATACCCAGCAGCCTTACTTTTTTTCTCCATGCAATTCCAGTATTAATTCTCTGAACACTTCTACTGTCTTGGTTTTAAAAGACNGCTCAGCTCCCCAGCAGGGCAGGGAAAACGGGCTTAGGATCCCGGGTGGGGAGGGGTCTCCCTGAGGCACCCCAGCAGATGGTGGAAAGGTGTCTCCTTTTAGTGAGGTAGGGTGTAAAAATAGGGTCCCCTGTGCAAGAGCCGCTCCAGCGAGCAAGCTCCACTCACGGTTGGAGGAACAGCAGCAGAAGGTAGAAGCCTGCAGTGATGGTGAATTCTCTCCACAGCGATGCAGCCTCCTTCCCCTCTGAACGCCAGAGCACAAGTGAGACTAGGGGCCCCGCCCAAGCCCCTCTTCCTAGGTAAAAGGGGGCCAGTCGGCCGGGGCTCCTCCCCAGCCAAGTCCTTTGTCTCCCTCAAGTACCTTGGCAATGACTCCCTCTCAGCAATGTACATGTGTGGGGAAAAAATTCTTTCAAAAGAAAAAGAAAATAAAAAGAGAACTCTTAAAACCCCACCATCTACCTAGTAGGAAATTATCCCAATTTTTCAGCTAGGAACCTAGGACAGACAGCAAAAGTCTTCTTCTCAAAGCTCACCCAGGAATCTGCGGCAGACCAAGGACCTGAGGTCTAGGTCCCCAAATTTAGTGCTCTGAGCACTGTAATATCCTTTCCTGGTTGTAGGCTAATAGCAAACTGAATATGCTTTCACTTAGACTTGAATGATGTCACAGACAATGTCAAAACTTGTTCTTCCTTTGGTGCCATAAATGCTAGAGGGACGATGAGTTCACCAATGAGTCTACATCTGCACTAATGATTCTATTTTCTTTTGGCAAACTATGCATCCCCAGCTCTATTTTACAGTTATTTCCCATACTGCTCATGTTTTATACTACTTTCTACTTTCTTTGGTAAGAAAGTGAATCCAAGGAAGTGAAAAGCCTGTCTTGCACCAAGTGAGCTAGAAATGTATAGAAACATTCCTATCACCATGCAGTAATGCCAGGCCAGAAAAAAAGAGATGGCTGAGAAGGCACCTCATCCATGTAAATAAGTGTTGGAAGGGAGGGTGTCAAGAGGACAAAGCTGGGTTCTGCTTGGTGGTGCCAAGCAATAGGACAAAAGGCAATGGGCACAAACTGATACACAGGAAGTTCCACCTGAAAGTGAGGAAGAACTTCTTTACTGTGTGGGTGACCGAGCACTGGAACAGATTTTCCAGAGAGGTTGTGGAGTCTCCCTCATTAGAGATACACAGGAACCATCTGGATGCAATCGTGTGCCATGTGCTCTAGGATGACCCTGCTTAAGCAGGGATGTTGGACCAGATGACCCATGTGGTCCCTTCCAATCTGACCCATTCTATGATTCTGTATAAAAAACAGCTTTCCCTTTTCTTTTCATGATGATAAGGTCTTAATCTTGGCCAGTTATTCCCACACAGAGCAGCTACCTCAGCGTGATTTCCAGCCTGCAGCAGAAATGTTTACGTTCAGACTCAAGCTAAGGGGTGTGAGAAGCAGGGGTGTTTTCGGAGGAGCATTACAACCTGATGGAAGTTAGAGGAAGGGCACAGTGTTAAAAATGTACATTTCCCCAAAACTGCATGTACAGTGTTTCTTGACACCTTTTAGCCTATAAACGTATTTTCTGACAGTGTTAAACTGACTGCAACATTATTTACTGACACATCATGGATGTCTCCTAACCAGTGGGTCAGTATGTGGTTTGTAGCCTCTACTGGAGAGATACTAGATCTTATCAGATCAGCAGAAATGTAGTGACAAACTAACTGGATCTAAGCATTGAAAGACAAGGAAGAAGCTGCTGAAGGGCATTAAGATGTATCCCAAAGTGTGCTCTCCCGAGATCACAGTCTCCCAATAGATCCTAACCACGAAGTCTCAAAAAACCCCCACCATAAATAAATAAGCTAAGCAAAAATACAAGCATCAGACAAATATTATAAAAATCACATTAATTTTAAAGCTTTACACTTTTTGACATTTAAAAAAGTCTTTGACCTGGCATAATCTGAAGTTGAATTTTTTCTGATGGTTTTATAAAGGTCATGTTTATGGTATAATGAGCACAAATTTCCAAGGCTTATTAATCAGAAGAACACTGTATTGCGAACAGATTTTCAAAGAATTTTTCATTTTTATGATGAATATATTAACAGCTTTAAAAGTGCCATTTTTCAAAAGCATGCTTGGGAAAGAAATAACGATTGACTTCTGATGTCTTTAAATGAAACAAGCATATGACTGAGACAAATATGTAACTAATATCACAAAATGGACGCACTCTACTAGTAAATTCTATGAAGATAGTTCTGTATAGCAATGCATCTTCTATTTAGCACTAATAATTCCATTTAGCATTAGTAATTCAATGGAAGGTGTTTTTACACATTTGTAACTGCACAATGCAAAGAAAGTGGAACTTAATGCCAAGTTATTGCATGTTTGCAGGGTATCACTTCACTCTTCTGCTACCTGTCAAACTTCCGTTGCTTTACTGAACAACACGTAGATTGACTTCAGAAAGTGATGAAGTTAGGACAAGGATGGCAGAATCCAAGCCAAAAGAGCAACCTCAAAGCTAGCTCTGCAGAGAGAGTGGAAGGGAAGGAAGGAGAGAGGTGCATTGAGAAAAAAATGATGGAAAATCTACGGTTTTGCAGCTGCACTTGGCTGATGGTTTTAAAGGTAGCACACAACAATGGACATGAAAATACCTCCGTCAACCCATGCCAGTGTTGCATAGCCTAGACCGTAATTCCCTCCTGATTTAACCTCACAGAGTTGCATACACAGGCCTGCCTATGTGTATGTATGTGACAACAGCACATACTTATTGAAATAAAACCACATTTTTCATTTTTCTGTCCCATGCATAATGGCATAAATGCTTGCACGATACATCAGAAACTACCACAGTCTCAACATTTTTGATTCACAAAAAAAACCCCAACATAGATATGTTTAAAACTATTAGGTTTATGATCTTTAATAGGTAGGCAAAAGAATAAGTGGAAAAAGTAGAATGGAACCAAAAGCACAGGATTTATTAATGGATAGTGAGCACTGCCACAGTAGATAGAAGTGAGTTTTACAGGACAGGCTCTTAGACATAAAGAACTTTTCAGTTTATGCTTGAAAGATACTTGTTAAGATAAATTATAGATCATATCATAATTTTTCCTGTATGTATGTATTCCTCAACTAAAAACACTTTAAGTTATTTGGCTCAGGAAGTTTTTCCAACAATGAAGTATCTTAACTCCCACTCTGAATGAAATATCTGAAGTTCTTAAAGGAAATTAAACCAAAACAGCAAACACAAATACCTTTCTTTCTCAGGCTGTAAAACCAGAAAAAACCCTACTAGATCACATGGCCCAATTATCTCTAAACCCCAACCCATTACTTTTCATAAAACTTCTGCTATACTTTAATGAAATGAAACAAGTTCAGTCCTCAGGAGATACAGCTGTTTGTGCAAAAAACAAGAGCCTGAGGCTCTGTGACTGAGAGTTTCTGGAAAAAGAAGTTGATGCAAAACTGAAGTTACCCTAGCAGGCAACTCATGCTTTGTATTGAGAAGCAAAGAAAAAACAGACGGTGCTTGACAGCTTGCTGTCCCACAGACACAGGGGAAGAGAGGGATAAAATATTTAGTTAACTATTAAGTTTGAACCTTACTAGAACAGAATTTTATGCCATCTCAAATCATACATGCACTGTGTCAGCCATGACTATACCTGGATTTTCATCAGCAGGCAATTAAAAAAAAAAAAAAAAGTCAATTGTTGTACCGAGAGAGAAAAATATTCCTATCTTCTGCTAAGTACCCGAGTACTTTAAGATTAGATTAGAGTCACTCCCTTCAGCATTACGCAACAGAGATCAGCTTACATCTTAATGGAGCTGTGCCATTAGATGTTGCTTTCTTGCCCCGCTGCCAAAAAGTTCAGGTTCAAGTTGAACACTCACACAAGACAAAAGCGTGACTGCTAACGACATAGCAGCCTTCCCGCATGAAGAGATGAGGAATTCACCACGAATTTGCAGCTCATTCCTGACTTGCTAGAAACCTTTTTGCTGTCCTGATGAACTGGTCAGCCATTCTTCATCTGTCTGAAAAAAACTAGGGGTGCAAATGACCAGCAGTTCTGCACTGCAGGACAGAGCTTTGAGTTCAGCAAGGGAACCGTGAAAGCAAAGCTGGTGCTGATAGAGCACAAAACCCTGAAGATGATGCTAAAGGCAAAGAGTTCACAACAAATTTGGGAGACGTAAAAGTGGAGGGGAACGAAGGGGAAGTAAGAAGACAGCAGGAAAAATAAGAATGGAAACAAAAGAATGGGATGTTGGAAACAATGGGGGAAATTTGAACCTTGGCTGGAATCAATTAAACTGTTGTCTTCTGTAAATTCTATATCCAGTCACATATTTAGTTTTAATAAAGTTTAAATAGGACATGTTATCGCATACTTAAATAGTAATAATTGCATAACTCTCTTGTATATTCAAATTACATCTTTGCCAAACCTTTAGTGCAATCACATGCTGCTCTTGTGCAATTCAAATGATTTTACTCTTTTTTTCTTTTCCCTTTTTAAATAGAGATAAACATGTGTCATATGATATGCTGGAACACCGTTTCTAGGTGTTAATTCACAGTATATCCTGGTGATTAAATGTTTTTATTTCCATCAAAAAACTGTGGAACTGTGCTTCTATATGCATAGCTACAATGAAAAACAGCTCTTCCACACACCACTAAGTCTCTATATTCAAGAAGTGTAAGCAAAATAAAACCACACAGCGATGCAATATAACAGATAAAGGTATATAAGAAAGTTTCATCAATACTAGTGAAGTAAACATTGTTTTTTCTCTCTAGGACAAAGATCACATGAATGTACTGTACACAGTGTTCTGTAACAGCACTGCCCCACATACACTAACGCTGTGGAGCTGCATGGACCTCCCTACAAATCAGAGCAGGGAAAACTGTCACAGATGTCAATGAAAGATGATCCTGCAAATGTTCTATGGCACAATGAGCTCCTCTCGGTGGCTATGGCGGCAGACTCAAGCATCATTGCTCAGACCCATCAATATTTGGGTCTTTGTGAGACTCCATAAAAAATCATATTTGATTAATATTTCAAGTGGATTTAAAAAAAAAAAAAAAAAAAAAAAAAAAAAAAAAAAAAAAAAAAAAAAAAAAAAAAAAGTACAAATTCCAAAGGACAGACTCCGCTGCCTGAGCAGGGTACCTTCATTGTCACTAACAGATCCCAGCCATGACGCTTCTGCAACAGAGAAAACATAACAAAACAGACTATATTGAATTCATTTTTATAAACCTTTTTGTTCTCTGCCATAAAGGACCAGTTTGAAACCATGTTTTAATAATCCTTGAATCAGGCTGTGGGTTTGACCATGCCACTGCAATTACAAAGTTAAGGATAATTAATCTATTCTTCTGTGCTAATTTGGCTGATGCTTTGCTTCAAGATGCGATTGCTTGTGGACAAGGAGACAAAACTGTAAAAATTTAACTTTTTCTGTGTTGCAAAGCTCTGTCAGAATTTATCTTCTCTTCAGATCTACATGGAAGCTACACTTTCACACACAATGTAGAAACAAATTCTTTTAAAAGTTTCAAAAAATTGAGAAAAATCAAGGTCTGTATTTTAATCAAAGGCCCACATTGAAGCCTGCTTTGTAAGTCCTCAGCGCCTCAGGGGACTGTCCCAATAGTTGGGCTGTTGACTAACTGGGAAGACTTGCACAATGATACCATTTTGGAGCAGTTTAGATTTGTGTAAATGTGTATTCACTTCACGGAGGAATTTAGCTTGTGTTTCCAGAAGCCTACAAAAATCCCTTGACCTCAGGGCTAGTGTTTTCTGGGGAAATGAATACATTCTTTTACAGTGGAGAAGTTCTAACAAAATGGCTATTTATAAAAAAGGACTATGAAAACTTCAGTTTTGGCAAGCTTACACCTGATGGAGCTGATTTAGGCAAGTGCTCTGAGAGCTGGAATATGTTGCATTTATTAGGTTGACTGTCCTGCTCTTGACACTTGTGAAAATGCTGGCAGATCTGTTTTCCAAATCTCTATATAAAATATGCCCATAATTTTTAAAAAAGTTGTTCAAGCAAGTAAAATTATCTCCTGTCATTCTCTATAGGTGGGGGAAAAGCACTATTGCTTTTGCAGACAAGACACAAAGGACAAAAGAAATTTTTGTCCTATTTTCCAGAAACACAGGCATGTCAAGCCCAATTTATCTAATCCATGACATGTTGGATGCTCCAGGCTGCATCTACGGAAATAGATAAAGGCTTGTCCTCCACAGATTTAATGAATGGGAATCCCTGCCCCTGGCTAATATAAATCGTTCTTGTTGGTGGATAATTCTATTGATTACAATCCAGTTACATTTACACAAGTATACATAAGAATTTTCTGTAAAGCAGAACAAACTGTGGGCCAAAAAATGCAAACTTAATAATATGCTCATATTTCTTTAAGCTGCATGAAGTTACGATTTTTCATTTTTTTCCAAATTCTATCCTGGTGTTCCTTAAGTGTGTTTTACTATCATGTGACATAAAATTATTCCATGAAAAATCTCCATGTTATTATTCACTCTATTCAGAACTCTTTCCTCATGCAAAAAGCAAAGCAATTTTTATAGGTTCTGACGCATATTTTGCTATAAGGTTTCCTGAGTCGACCACACAGCTAGTAGCTGTAAGCAGAAGGCTCAGGCCAGTATCCTGTGTTTCTTGGTTACCATTTGACATGGGCAAAATTCTGAAGAAAAAAAAAAACAAACAAAAACCAACAAACCAACCAACCAAAAACTCCAAAAGCAAAACCACCCCCCACAGGGGTATGAAAGGTGGCAAGGAGCAGTCTGCATACCAATGTGCAGATTTCACTGCTGGCTAGGGATACCAAGGCATGGTCGAAGGGATAAATACTATTCATCTGCATTTTTACATAGGCCAGGAACAGCCTGAAACCCTCTCTAAAGAAAAAGAAATATGATAAACTCTCAAGTAATAGTACCTTTCCTGGACTGCTCTTCAGTCAGCCTGGCTATGTTCTGGTCCTTTATTAAGCCATCTTAAAATTTTATAGCCCCTGTTCCAGGAACCAAACACAGAAAAATGTTATAAAACATTTAAATAACTTTTTAGAGAGAGCCATGCTTACTCATACAATCTCACTATTCAAAATATGTACTTCTAGTCCTATATAACTATTAAAATTTCACTTTGTGTGTATCACAAACTCATATTAGACATTCACTGATTTTGCCCTCACAGTTATTAATGGTCTATAATTCAGCACTTCTTGAACTAACTCTAAATATATATTGAAACAGGCCTAGTATAAAAGCAATCCACCTCAAACATTTCAGTTTGTTCTAGTCAAAGACTATTTCTCATTTACCTCCTTCCTAAGGTGTTCGAAAAAATCGAGCCTTAGGCATAAGACACTAAAACATACTCCACAGGAAAATAAGTCTCGGTCAATGTTTTATTTTATTTTTAAGGCTTTCTCTGTTGGAAAGGCAAAATAAAATGAAAGAAATAACCTTGATTCCCGTGTATTACACAGTCATTTGAGAGATACTAAAGGAAATGTGGGTTTTTGAAAAGCATTTCTACCAAGCCTTGTAACCAACAATAAAATAGAATACAGTACCAAGAAGAGAAAAATTCTGGTGCACACTTTTCTGATAATCCATGTAGATCAGAAGGATCAGAATCATGCAGCTTCACAATTTTAAGTCTATCTATTATAATTGCAGATGTTACTGAGTATTATATATGTATATATAAATATATATATATTTGCTCTGATCCATGTTAAGTCATTGCATTGCTTTGCTTCAACTATTTGGAGTGAAGACCTAATAAATTCAACCTTTTTGCATCACATCGTTTTACACACTCCTAATATTTTAATTGCTTTTTCACATTAAAATAGAAAAGTAATACCTCAGTTTAGTCAACAGACTTTTATCTAACTGAATTTTGTGTCAAGTGTTTCAGGTAATTTCTCAATACGGTTTTATGACTCGACATGAGCGAGTCACCCCCTCTACAAAAACTAAAACCCTTCGATGTTAATGAATTTGGGATATTAATCTGATCAGAAGAACCTTACAAAACCTATGAAGCAAGGAGAACAACGCAAGAGCAACAAGCCTTTAATGGAACCATGTGTTGACAAGCTAGATCCCTCCTCCCATCCTCCCACTCTGCTGCTAAAGAGTGAAGGGAGCCTCACATACTGTAATCATCTTTGCTTTCCATAAGAGGTAATCTTATAATATATTTCCAAGACTGAAATTATATTAAACCAGTGAAGTGAGCCAACCAATTGTCAGATTGCTATAGAAATGCAAGGATTTGCTAAGCCACAGACAAACCTCAATCCTACAAATACTTTTGCACATATTTAACTATTCCAATCCCTCACATCAGTGAAACAATGTCAGAAAATTTAATTATTTTTTAATTCAGAAGTACATGCAGGAGTGAGGTCTCTCTCTTATTTGCGTGATTCCATCTGACTAAACATTCAAAATGTTTCATAACAATGAGTTTTAAACAAAGGGATCTGCTATTCTACTAAAAAGGAATTAAAAATTTACCAAGGGTGCTGAATTTGAAAGACGAATCGAAATCCCAAATACTCAACTCGCATCACTATATGCAAGAGAATTTGCTTGTATAATCCAGAATTTGGCACTGTTTTCTTTAAAAACAAAACAAGCCCAGAAAATACCAAGATTCACCATGTAAGAAGAGAAATGCATGATGAAACTATAAATATCAGATAAAAATGAAGATACTCTAAGTATATTGCCAAAGATGCAAGAAGATGTCCATCTTTTCTTTTCGACATCACTAAAAAAAAAATCAAGATGATTCCACTGACAAGAACACAATTCCTGTATCTAGAAATGGCATTAAAAAAACTCCCATAATCTTACTAAAAAATATATAGTGTGTTGAGAAGAGGCCTATGTCTCTATATGATTCCAGTGGCTTAAGAAGAGTTACACTGGGTATCAGTTTGAGCTGAAATACTAAAGGACAATTACTGCAGCACACTGAATCTGCTTAATTAGAAGTATCAATTCAAATAATGAGGCAATTTTGCATGCAAGCCTCTTAAGAAATCTGAAACCAAGCACAGCTTGCCTGTATAAGGGTTGCATTCCAGAGCTTAAGCTCAAGCCAATTTTACAGATCTGGAGTTGCAACTAAACATAAATTACCTGATTCACAGCAGAATGTTTTGGGTGTGTTAACCTGAAACACTGAGAAAATTTCAGCAATGTGGGCCAAACCATGATAAAATTCAAGATCTGCACAAACTTCTTCATCCTCAAATGATCAGCCATCAACTTCAGCCATCAGCTGATGCTGACACAGTTCTGTTGCCTATGTATCTGCATTCGGCTGGGACCTTATAGCTTCTGCTCCTCTAAGCTGAACACAGGGTATCTGTAGTTTCACATATCTGTTGCCTTTGTTCTGCATTACAGAAAGATTTGATTTATCATCTAAGAAAAGACTCCCCAAACCTGTCTTTCTGGCTGTTCTGTTTCACTTGGACTTGGGCAGTATATGCGGTAATCTTGTCTAAATATAGATAAAATTTAAATGGAGAATGATTGGATTTCTTTATTACACTCTTCAGACAGCTAAATTATACTTAAAATGCACTGACAAGACCTAGAGCACAGACAGCTGTTTCATGTTGCCATGCAGATTCTGTTGCTACCACATGACAAAAAAATTTACGTTTTATTTCTCACTTAACTGACCATTTAAGTTCACAGAAAGCATCAAATGACCCAGGTGTTCAGCTACATGAGTATTTACAGTTCCAAAAGTAGTAAAAGTTAAATAAATCTCTATGTCCAAGGTCAAGCATCAACTGTATTAACAGAACTCTTATGAAATTCTTCAAGTTGCATATAGAAGAACATTGCAGCAATGACACAAAATAAAGCAATGCAGAGTTCACTTTTACATTGCTACACTGGGCACTGTGCAACAAATTTTTGTAGAGCATTGCCAAGACCAGGCCTGGTCATGCTACTAAATTGGTAAAGTCAGACTACCAAGACTGGTGGAAACCCAAGAACAGCAAAAAAAGACTGAAAAAAGTCAGTGTAATTCAGTGTCTGATAGCCTGAAGTGAATAAGCCACTTGCTGAGAATTTGGTTCCCACCAAATTTCTTGCATTTATAAGACCCTACAGTGTTTCCCTACAACTTCCTCTGCAGATATAAGCAAGCTGGTTTTAGCCCAAATTAAAACAACAACAACAACAACAACCACAACAACAACAACAACAACCAAACCAGCCCAAAAGAATACAACTAGAAAGTCCCTTGTGTTAGGTTTAACACCTCACATGATTTCAGGATTCTTTCTGCTCATTGAATGCTAGGAAAAGGTGGCATGAGCTATTTCTTAGAGCTATCACACACTGAAAAAAAACATGGAAAGCAGTAAATGTACATACACACCCAAGAGGACTAGAAACCCTTTAATTTTTTTAAATGGAAATCTATTTTTGAGAATATTTGCTTAAGTTTTTGCTCTTGCTCTAACAGCATGGGCAATGGTCTCTTACTGGACATGATTTAGTACCTGATTTAATCTCTTTCCCCCTAAAATTCACTATAAATTCACTATAAATTTCAAATTTGCTATATATTATAGTAGTATAATGTTACTTGGCCTTTCCAAAATGACACATTCAAAAGTCAAACCAACATTCTACTTACAAATTACAGTTTCCTTGTCACTAGAAACTATTACCCATATACAATTTTAATACACGTCCATTCAGTAGCTCCAGACACACAACTGCAAATGTCAAAATCCTGCAGACTAGAAATGAACTTCTCCCACATGCAGCTTTTTCTGGCTGAGCTACAAACCCACAGAAATATGATTTGACATGATTTGTGGTCATAAACTTCAACAGAGCTCTATGAGATGATGCTCTAAGAAAAATGTTAAGCCTCCTCTGCTAGGGAGGGTGTGGGGTGAGGGAGGTGGGGAATAGAAGAAACCCCAGATTTTCCTTACTGCTGCTGTTCTGCTTAACTAGTGTAGTCTGTCAACTGAAGGAGAATCACCATAGAGTACTACACTATTCATTGAATTGTCTTGATTTTTTAATGATATTGCTAATAATGTGCCTTAATGAGGCACATTATGTCTTTTTAGAGGATGCCTTTTTAGACATCCCAGTTCAACAAGGCACTGGAGTGGTTGCCTCCAGGAAACTAAATAAAACTTAAATAAGACTACTGTGAATTAAGAGATACTCTACATAACTTGTACATAACCAGGAAAGCTTGCAAGCCACCAGCCTATACACATAGATTAATTCCTTGCAAATGTAAACCTAACAGAGAATTGCTGTGGGCCTAGGAGTGCATAGAACCAAATAGTTCAGTTGACTTAAGAATGTCATATTATCCTCATTGGCATAAATGACTTGGTAATGGAAATTAATAAGAACAATAATGACTATACTTGTTTGCAGCAGAAAGCTGCATGCTAGTTTATAAGAAAAGAGGTTGGTGGTTTTAAAACACTTTCGGAAACAAAAAAATGAGGGTAACTTCCATTGCTTGTTGATTCCTGAGCCTTTCTATGGAAACCATCAAAGCTGAGGTGGACAAGGGAATGATGGAGTCTAGCCCCACAAGGTGTGCAGAGCTCCTCTAGCATGGCAAGACCTGCAGCACCACATTCCCTCCTGCAGATGCATCTTCCCATAAGTGGAGCTCCCCACACAAGGCCAATGCAATTCAAATTATCCAACCACCCACGCTCCTATTTCCATCACATTCATTGCCTCTTCTGGCAAAGGTTCAGAGAACAACTATTTCAAGAGGATCTGCAACCCAAACGGCTAAACTCTTTGCCATCACTGGATCATGCTGCCTCCATCCTAGACCTGTTGCCCAGCTGGCTGCCAAAGTTTGACTACACTGCTGATGATCAATTTTAAAATTTAAAAGAGCATTTAATTCACATTTGAAATTATTGGAGACATTAAACACAACTGCTACAATTTATTTGGCAGTTATCTTAATTAGAATACGTCTAGTTTAATATTTCTAGCACAGCTGAAACTCTGACTTTTCTGGGGGCCATGGAAGTTCCCCAGGATGTTAGGTCCAGTAAATGAAATTGAGTTCAAGAAAATCTGTTAGCACAGTCTAACATTTTCCACAGTTCATTACAAATAATAATTACTTTCTGAAACCTCCTCCTTCTCCATGAACAGATCTGACTCAGTAAAAACAGTATCAGCGAGGAAAGCTCAATTTTTTCTGAAAGATTCTCAAACTTTCAAGAGCTTTTTTTTGATACCTGCTAGCAGTTGCCATACTTACATTATACCAACAGTTTTCAAAAGCTGCCCAACTTCTTTCAGATAAATCATCAATATTACCTCAACTAATTTACTACCAAAATCAGCTTCCTACATTATTTACTAGAACAGAACCTGGCTACAGAGATAAAAAACTTGCAAAACTGGGCATCTGCCCATCACAGGCACCTCGCAAAGATTTCTCAAAGATTAACTTATTTATTATGGTAAACATTCTCTGACAGCATTAGTCATCTATTGCTGTGAGCATCTAGAAAGGGCTAAAAATTTATAATTACCATTATTTCTTCTTATCTTTGTGATTTGGAAGATATTAGCTCAGCTGGACTCTCTCAAAAAGACATTTGATATAAAATATTCATAATTCATTTGACTATATACTTGAGGTCAGATGGCAATATTTCTGTTTTCAGATGAATCTAAAGTGAGCTTTGTATTGCTGAAAATGTGCTGGCATAGCTTTTAACATAAAAAAACCTCCTATAATATTGCTGAAAATGTGCTGGCATAGCTTTTAACATAAAAAAACCTCCTATAATATTGCTGAAAATGTGCTGGCATAGCTTTTAACATAAAAAAACCTCCTATAATAAATTACAATAAAGTATCATGCAATTTTTATCTTTGTGACTGTTCCCATGAAGAAATGTTCCTACTAGAAATGCACAAAAAACTTATAAAAATCACATAAACATTGTTAGAATAAACTGAGGCATATTTTAGGAGTATTAATTGTTAATGTTTTTCAATGTTAAGTATCATCAAAGACTGCCTACCTGAGACAGTTCTGTTCTGTCTTTCTTCATCACACTGAATCTGTTGAATATATTAAGCTTTTTAAAAAAAAAAATAGGGCAGGGAATAATAATAAGTAAAAATAGATTAATGTTCTACACATCTGCATTTTCTTCTTAAAATCTGTGGAGTTTTCTGGGTGTCCACAGTGACATATAGCATTATCATTCATGGCCTTCACAACGTTAATTTCAGAGTATTTAAATAAATTTTCTTCCCTGTGTGTTGATGACAGCATGTGATGACAATTCTGCTCAAGCTAGTCACTATGGCAAAGCACAGCAGTTCTGTTTGGTCATCTTGGAGTGCTTGTGGAGGGTGGTGCTGCCAGGACCATTTTGTTGCAGCACCAGCAGGCCACCCCACTTTACCTGCTGCCTGCGTGCCTTTCTCTGCCAGCAGAGTTTACATACATTTCACACACTGTGACACTGAGTCCTTCCACAATCAGAGAGATTGCCAGCGTTGCCTTGATTGTTTTTAATGCGTTTTCAGCCTTTCTGTGTTTGTTTATTACATTCAGTAAGTACATTCACGTGAAGGAGCATACCTGTGTGGGCATATGTGTAGTAATGTCCCTCTTTAAGGCCACTGATTCTTTCAAGCTTGAAAACCTGCATTTTTTCATGCATGTGTTGTTAGATGCGTAGAGCCAAATGCTAATATGGATGGGCTGCTAATTAGCATTGAATAGGTTTGTCAGCTATACCTATGTAAAAATATATCTTTTATGTTCTACAAAAATATTGCAAATGATTGGGAGAAAAATAAAAAAAAAAAAAAAGAAAAAAGGGAGAACCATTTAGGAATTTATAAATGTAACGAAAATTTTTACCTCAACCCAATTGAAAAGAAAAAGTTATTATTTTGAAACCTTAGTTAATAAAGAAAGAATGGGGAGAGAAAAATCATACCATGTAGACCAATGCAATTTCCAGGTACTCAGGGCTACTAAGATTTAAGCCTAAGAGTCTAAATGTGTTATTAGGATGCTGTTGCAACTGCCCTAGCACTGCCTGTGGAAAGGAGGACTAAACAACCAATTTTACAAGGCAGACAGACTGTGGTCAGGATTGGTGAGACAAATGTTTGTAAATGATTACATCATGTCTTGAGTGCTAAAATCATGTAAGGATACTAGAAAAAATTCAGTTCAGTGATTTACAGTACCCATGTTTGTGTGGCTGCCATGACCTCAGTCAGAAGGAGACAATAAGCGAAAGGATTTAAATATATCCTTACATATGCATACACAACTTTTTATGGGCTGTTTGGCTGGTTAGGATTTTTCCTTTACAAACACAGTAATTACAAAGTTAAATAGGAGATTATGTAAAGTTTTATGTGTGCCTGCAAAGTTATTACTTTTTTCTATACTACCTAAAAGCAGACAAGCCATGCAACTTCCGCTGTTGAAAAATTTGCTGCTCACAGCAGCACAACTTACCAGTAATAATAGAAAAACAGAGGAATAGTGTGCTTGCTACATAATAGTCACATATCTGGCAAACTGAATGCACCTGTTACATTGCTGGTTTTGACAGAAGGTGAGTGGATTTGCTATCACAGGTAAATACCAGCAAACAAAACCTAATTTGCAAAACATTGCACTACAAAGACAGTAGACCCTCCGGTCACTACTGAAAAATGACTTGGCTTAGCAAAAAGAGCACTGATATTCCTTGCAGTGCCAAGACTGGCTTCCTCTCCACCTGCTCCTTCCTTTTGCATTCACAGTTGCAGATCTTGTCAAGGTTCTGTGTTTTTAAACTTGTTTGGGTTTTTTTGGTTTTCTTTTTTTTTTCATTCAGTATTGATCCCTAGTGCAACGAAGGGTAACAATATTGGAAAATACAGCCATTATCTCCCTCTATCTTCATAACTTACTACACTCCATAGTAAACGAACTGAGTAAACAAGGTCAACAAGAACAAAAGAAGCTGAGAAATTTTTCATGGCTTTCATTTGAATGAATTGTCCATCTGCTTTTTCAATTACAGCATAAAAGTAAATAAATAAGAGAACCACTATGAAGTAATACTCAAAGAGAAAATTAAGCCTAGCTTTTTTCCTTTGTTCTCAAGAAAGCAGTTTTAATATTCAGAGGGGGTTTTCTAGCATAAACCCGCTTTCTAGGTTCTATCTTGTTTTCTGATGGAGGGAATTGGGGAAGAGCCTGCTGGTTTGCATTGTAATAAAGAGAAAACATAAACAACACACAGTGTAAAAATTACCAGTATGAGCCAAAGCCCTTTGAGACCCTAAGCATATGCTAAAATTTCAAACAGCCATACCCAGAGTTAGCAGACACTCACGGTCAATCTCATTTTTGTATCTCCTGTAACTGCTTCAGAGATGAAGATACTATACATTACCAAACCCCAGGAGCTTTTCAAGCTTTACTTGAAAAGCAAGTGGTACGTTATGGTTTTAAATTCTGAAACCTGCAGGGACTACAAAACAGAGTAAATTAGTTGCCTTGGTAGAAGAGCCAGGGCCTTATCCCATAGTGGTGAAAGAATTTCTCATAATTTCCAAACAACTGGTTCAGCCATCTAGCAGCGTTATAAAAAAAAAGAAATAGATTGATCTAACCCCACCTTTTTAAAATAGAGGTAACCTTTCCTAAAGCAGAAATAGTGCGGGGGTGGGGGGGGAAGAAGTAAGGAAGAAAGGAGAAAAAAAGTGCAGAGGAACAAGAAGTACTTTTGTTTAAACACCAGATAAGGACTCAAGATGACTTACCATTTTTTCAAACCTAAAGAAATTTTAAATTGATATTATTTTAAACATCAAAAGAGACAGAACTCTATTATCATAGATGTTAACAAGAGGCAAGGGTGTATAGTAATTGAACTTTCATAAGAGCCTCCCTTACAATTCCAAATTGAAATTACGGTTGTGTTTTCATATTTTACATCTGATCCAGACCCTTGCCAACTACTTTAAGCTGTCATACCTTACTTAAGATTGCAGTAACTCTTTATGGTGCATGTGTACATAGAAAAAAAATATTGTCTAAGAGGAACATGCTCATGAGCATGAGACTGATGAGCTGAAGGAAGTGGTCAACAAAATGAGCAAGGAGGTCTAAGTATATGAGCACGCCAGTAATGCAGCTTTGTGTATTAGATTTTTCACCCCTAAGCAGATTTCTCAAAGAAGTGTTGCTAAAACAACTGAGCATACAGGCTGACCTACAGAATGTGGCTTTGCCATATAATGACTCAGCCCTACAATAGAGAAAAGCTTATTCCCTCTTTCATCCCCAGCAATTTAATTCAAGTGCAATCTCGGACATGTCAAGCTTTGGTATTTCTCTCTTTTGCTGCATTTTCTCTGAATGTTACCCATCATCTATGCAATTTCAGCTGCAAAACTAATCTTTGCAGTATATTACATGTAATATCTCCTTTTTAAAAACTGAAGCCCCTATGACCTCTATTGTATTTCAAGAACTTTTCGTGATCTAATACAAAATTGAAATATTTTCTTTTCCCAGTCCAAATATATTTCTCCTTTTTCAAATACCACCATCTTCTTTAGTTCAATGAGAGGCAAAATCTTTAAAGGGATTCCTGTAACCCGATTAACATTTTTGTAATTGCAAGAATTTCTAGAATTGCCACTAGCTTATGAAACAAAAGCAAAATACCGTGGAAGGATATTCGCACACAGGCACAGAGCGGTATAAGCCATATGACTCTGATATAGTTCAAAGGCTCTAATTATTTTAAAATATTTTGTAAAAATTTATATGAATTCCCTTTTCGAAAAAAAAAATAGAAGTATGATATCAAAATGAAAATTTTAAAAATCTGGTTTCTTCTTAAATTTCATTTCTTAACAGAAGAAAGACATTTGTTAGGAAGGCATGCAGGATTAGATTCTACAATCATTCCAGTTAAAATATGCACAGACACACATTCACATGAGCACGTGAGCGCACACACACTTTGTTAAAGGACCTTCAGCTGAAGCAACTGTGATCTAATCTCCTCTCACGAAGCAGGAAACCACTGATTCCAATTTTGGGTTCGGAGCAATTCTGTCACCCACCAGAAAAGTTACACTTGGAATGACTTTTTTTTTGACTGTGAAATGGCAAAAAGACCTTTTTTTTACGGCAACATACTGGATATACTTAGAGGCATTTTAAATGAACAGTTTCTGTAACAGAAACTAAAAGGGTGCAATCTAGCACAGAGAAGTTTCTGTAAGTTCAAACAGGATTTTTTAAAATTGTTATTATGTATACATGCATTAATGATTATTCAGTGCTTCAAGATATGAACTTCACTGCCCAGGAGGCTGTAATGTTCCAAATATAAACATCAGGCTCCCGCAGTTTTCAAAATCCTATACATTGGCTTGCTCAGCTGAATTCTTCTGTCACATACAGCATCCATTATATATTAACTACACTTTCTTATTGCAGATGGCTGGTGATAAAACACAGTTAGTAATCCAGTATCTGTGCTTCTCAAAACATGTTAAAAGAACAGCCTTATCAACACAGATTCATCCTGACTTAAATGAAAACAGAAATGGTACTAAAGGCATCCACAGAGTCTAACCTGGAAGGAAATATAACCTCTTAAAAACAAACCAGTAACAACCTAATATTTTCATTGAAACAAAAAAAAATTCCCTGTTTCAGCAGTTGGTCGGTTGGCTTGTACGATGTGTGTTTTCTTTAAAGAGGTGATGGGATTTGGGGTGTGGGGGGGTATTCTTTTCATTCCATGACTCATCCAGCATGTATTTCTTCAAGAAAGTGTTCCAGAAATAAAAAGTGATATTCAGAATAGTAGTACATATGGAGATGAAATACTACATTCTATAACATTGACTGAAAAGACCCCTGTGAAAATTAGAACAGCCACCACACAAACAGAAATGTTATGGCATTTTCAGGCAAAAATTATTTGTTTGTTTCCCTTAATGTTATATTTTATCCCATAGCATATTAATTTCCATCCCAATATAATAATTTCCTGTATAATGTGAAATACTGAGAACAGAAGTTACTTAATACAGTAATAGGTTCAGAGGAGGGAGGGAAGGGAAAAAAAAAAAAAAAAGGCAAGGTACAATGTTTTCCTTTTTTCCTCTCCCTCTTCTTGGTATATTTTAGAGTTTTTTTGGGTTGTGCTTCTTCTGTAAGGGCATAGTATGGGGGCAGTGATTTTTTTTGGTGCTGGGGGTAGCGGATTCGCTTTGCTCTCAGCTCCAGCCAGGTTCCCTGAGCCCTCAGGACCCGTGCTCACTGTCCCAGAACTGCAATATCACTGCAGCGTTTCCTCCAGCTCGACGGCCATGGCGTGTGGAGCGGTGCAGGACACACACCAGCAGCTCTGCCCCTTGCCCTGGCCAAGAGCACTTTCCACCTGCTCCAACCAGAGTGGCCACCCCAGCCCCAGGGGCGGCCGTGGGGCCGCTGTGCTCCAGGACAAGCCAGCTCCCGTGGCCGCCGGTGCTGCCAGGCCCAGGAAGGCGCAGTCATGGCGAGGTGGCCGAGCCAAGGCAACAGTGGTCGATGGGGCCTTGTAAGGCAGAGGAGCAGCGTCCAGCTCTGACCATTAGCCACAGCAGAGCCCTCACATTGAGCAGGACTAGGGGAGGCTCCCCCATGTTGGTGTGCAACATCAGCGCTGTGGCACTGACAGCCACCCACCATTCCTCCTCTCGGAACTGCTGAGAACAGTCACAGCTGACTTGTATCCTACGCTAAATTATTAACTTGGCGATAAATACAGGCAAAAGTTGCTCTGAGGTATGTATGTATGTTCTTAAGTGCAAAACGTCTCCGTATGATAACACTTAACAGAAATTTATTATTTTCATTGGCTTTTGGCTTACTCTATAAACATACTACATCATTTTGTAGCATTTTTATTACTATTGTTATTACAATTCCATATTGCTATTCAACTTGAAATGATGAATGCAAAATCAATACAATAAGTAACAAATGTATCCACGGTGACCAAACAACAAACTCAAAAGCACAGCACGGTGAGTGAAAATTAGCAGTTCTTAAAACAACTACATCAGAATTCGGCTGCAATGTAAAAGAAAGGCTCATGAATTTAGAAGGGTTTCAATGAGTTTAATTATTTGAAGGCTCAGCTCAAATAATACAATATACGTGGCAGGATGTGAGATAAAGGTAGAATATCTTCTTGGAGGCTACAGCTTTAAAGAGAGAGAGAAACACGATGACAAATTCCAGAATTTAGCAACTTCTCTCTCCGATAGTTAAAAAACTCCCTTCACTCATTAACACTTGCTCCATAACAATAATAATACTGGCAGAGGGTTAGGTCTTACTTTCTGTGGTAATTATTTTCAGTATTTATTTCAGCCTTAGTGCTGCACACATGCGTTCCCACTGTGCCACATTACATCAGCAGCAAATAGACAAGAAGGCCCAGAAAGCCAAACAAGATGCATACAAACATACAGAAATGCTTTCTTTTTCTGCCCTTTCTATACTTATGTGGCCCGGTAGTTGCATGTATGAATTAAAAAAAAACAAAAAAACCAAAGCCCCCCAAACCAGAATTCTTTGTTAATATTTATAGGAAAGTATCTTTTTTTTCCTTAGAAAAAATAAAATTCCAATATTGTCTATGTGATGGCTGTAGCAATTTGAAATCAAAGTAGGTGCACAATGTACGCAGTCAAGCTTTCATCTGGCTCTGTGCAATACTGCTTTGTGCAGTAACAGGGACAGGTGAGATTACAGATGTTCTGGCTTCTCACTGACAGAGTAAGAAAATACCCAGAATAACAAGAAAATACCCAGAATAACCACAGCTAAACATTACCCCCAGATCATGCTTTCTTATGCAAAACACAGGAACAAGAACATTCATTTAAAACTAAATATTGAAGGAAACTTCAGACTGAACACAGAAGACAGAGAACCTGCCTAGCAGAAACTTTCAGCTCTGCTCTCAGAAGTGGAATTTCCTACAAAGCAGAGAGAAAGCACAATACAGTTTTTTCCATTTAAAAACTTGTGTTGCACCAGAAAACAAATCAGAGATTTTTATTTTTTCAAAGTAACACCAAAAAAAGTTTGATCACCATTACATGTTTCTGAAAATTATAGACAGGAAAAAAATGATAAAATTAAATACCACGCAGCTAACATATACCTAACACCCTAACTCTATAACTTCAGGAAACTGCAACTTCTGATCCTACACAAGAAAAACTGATTGTTTAAAAAAACCAACCAACCCACCTTGCTCCTGCAATGCTGCTAAAGGTAGAAAAATACCTGAAAGAAATGAATAGCAAATTAACCTGACTTTTTTAATAGTGAAGAGACTCAATCTGAATTACTCAAACCTAAAACTGTAAGGCTTGCTTATTCTTCCTCAGTCTTTTGAAAATATTGTAAAGCTAAAACGCTAAAAATTTATCCTTGAAAGGGACGCTGAACAGTCCTGACAACCAATTTGTGTATTTTTTTTCTGCTAGGACAGTTTACATCAAAATATATCTGCTTTCATAATTGATGTATTTCACTGTTAAATCACACACACATACATACACAATCTTTAGTTATACGAAAATAAGAAGATAGTGCTTAGCATGGCACAAGGCATAGTACTTTTTTGAAAGGGCTGAGAATATTACAAAAGTTCTTCCCTTAAAGCTTGAAGTGAACTCCTGATTCAATATTTAATGAAACTGAGAAAGCTGCTGAATGTCCCAGAAATCTTCCAACTCCCTGCTCTGGGTTCATTCTAAGTATTATGCAGCTGTAAATTAACAGTGAGACTAGATGAGATTTCAAGCAGTCAAGAATAGCATTTTTCCATCACACCACCAAATTCTCTATTTTATTTTTCATTGCTCTTTAACAGCACTAACTTGCAGCATTATATTGCAATCGTACATCCCAGCCCAATACTGCAGCGCTACATTGCTTAGACATAGCTCTACACTCCAGCATGTTTTTAGGGTATGCAGCCAGCTCAGCTGTAAGCCTAAGGAAGATTTCCATCAAGCAACAAAACTAAACTCTGCACAAATATTTAACAGCTGCAAGACCCCTAAAGGCTTAAAATAATATGCATTTTGTGGCATGCAAGGAGCCAACCCCACACCGGCGATCTGCACAATGCAGAGTACTCGGCAATCGCAGCACTGCAAATAAAACATTGTTTCGCCTTTGTACCTTTGAATTCTTCAAACTAAGAGCTGAATGAAATACTGAGGTTCACTGTGCCTCCCCAGCACTGACAGTGCAGTAGCAGCTCATCCATTACATTAAGTTCGTCTAAAACTTCCCATGCCTCACAAGCATTTCTCATCCCCTCTCAGCAGATGAAATACAAGTTCATTTAAAACAAACCTAGCACGAGTTCATCTTATCTAGCTTGTTTTTCAAACCGCTAGAACTAAGCAGTAGCCCACTCAAACAGAAAATTTCCCAGACAATGGAATCCTTTCAAACTGCACAGCCGGCAGGATTCCCCAGTTGTCAGTTTTAGGTGCGTGCCAGCACGAAATGTTCTTGAATCCGAAATCTGTAATAATCACTCCTATTGATAATGTGAGCAGAAGCAGAATTACATCACGGTTAACACTTACCAAAATACATTATGTTTCTCATTAATCATGCAGTCAGGATCCCACCGCTGTGTATTCAGCATTAGCTCCTGCACAGGGCTGACATGTAAAACAGAGCTTTTTCATTCTACATTATGTGGAAATTTCCCAGCACGAGAAGCGTGAGAGAGCAGTGTGCCTCCTCAGGATGAGCGCTTTGCAGGCAGTCTTATCCCTGATACAATCCCTGTCTGATTTAGCGTTTACTCCGGCTGCATGCTGCACTGCCCATTCTTACTGTAATCTGACTCCTCCTTCTGATGTCCTTGCTGTGCCTGTGACATCAGGACTAAGAGTACTACAAACAGATATTTTCTTTAACGGGCTGGCAACGACATGCTCTTATATCCTGGTTAACCTAACTCTGGTTTGGACAAAAAAAAATAAGCCCTTCTAAAATTGTACGGGCTTTTTTTTTTTCTTGGCAGTAAACACATTTAGTGACATAACATGCTCAATTACATAATAGATGGGAAAGACAAAGCATATATTGTTAGTGTATTTTTCTTTGAAGGGCAGGCTCCAGAAGAAGCTTGGAGTGCCCCAATACCCCAACTTCAGTAGAAGATAAAGATGCCTGGCACTTTGCAAGTTCATGTACCCCTAAGACATTTTTTTTTTAAATCAATAGTTCCACTTCAATAAACAATTTCAATCCGAATGTTGGATAAAGCCAAGTCTGTTTCTATTTTTAAAAAGAAACTGACAAATAGGTGGTTCAATTTCAATACAGTTGAGCTGATTTTTTAAACTACAGTTTCTTCGCCCGCATAACAAAGCATGAGGACAGGAGAAGGACAGGAGATACACAACAACGGGGATCTGTAATGGCGTTTACAACCTTTCACCCTCCAAGTCTCTAGTTGCTTTCTGGCCCAGGTTGGTAAGTCATTAGCAGCTGGTAGGTATTTTATTGTTCTGTGGCAAATGGAGTGGTCCTAAGTTTGTTGTAAATAGGTCCACACACAATCCCTGCTGCTATACAAACTAGTAGCAGCTTCAGAAGAAGAAAGACCAAAGAAACACCGAAATACTCTCCACCACGTACATGTAGTGCCTTGGGATGGATCCGACACACACCAGTGCGGCAGCATGGTGAAGACAATGCGGTCTCTATTTACGCACATATGTCTCTTCTCTGAATCAGTAGAGGACATTGGTTTCCTGCTGTCAGTCTGGCATGTATCAGTGATAATACACTTATACTAAATAAAGGTAAAAAATAATGGACAGTATGCTGAAGCATTTATTTCATTATAATAGGATCTAATGGGATGAATGCTTTCATTCTACAGGAAAGAGGATGACAGGTATAATTCATTTAAAGTTCCACTTCTTATTTGTAAAACCACCACACAGTAAGTACTATTTCATGAGGTCCAATCACTTCGGGCAAAATTATCACAGCAGCACAGCAGCCAAGGAACGCTCCAGTTGCAGCAGCAGAGGTAAGAGCCCTGGTGCACAGTGCCGCTATGCATCTCTCAGCAAGAGTCCTCTGAAGCATTGCCCTCACGAGGTTTCATGCTACCTGTATGAATGTTACTGAGATTAAACACTCACGGGGAACTGGGGCAAGAATTTCAGTCCTGTCCCTCACCAGCAGTCCCACAGCTATTCATTTCTGATATCTAGCCTTTCTCAGTGCCCTTTCTTATTTCAACTGTCCCTAGGAAGAGGCAAGCCCTGAAACGAGAGATCCGTGGTACACATATACTCCAAAATAAGCTTTGCTTCACAACTAAAAAGCACACAGTGCAGGAGTACATTTTGAGGCCACAGTGCACAAGGGAGGAAGAGCAAGACTTCTTGTGTGGGTCAAACTGACCAACAATGTAAGCTGAGCAAGTGAAGAAATCACACTGAAGAAATGCTGTCTAAAAACCCCTGGGGAAGAAAAGAAAAAAGAAGCTGTCTAGAAATCATGGCCCATGTTTCAACCGCACAGTGCGGACAGCAAATAACAGAGGGTATTCCCAGCACATTCTTTTCCTTTATTTCATCATTACAATGCTCATTCACTTCTACAATACAGGGAAGGACACCTCGCTATAGGGGAAAATACCATCCTCAAAGACTGGTTTAAAATATCTCAGCTGAACCACTCTAATGTTCTCTGAGCTGTAGGTATAAGCTACTATCAGGAGCCTTCTGCAACACAAGCATTCCCTCCTCTCCCTTCACTGAGGGTAAAAGCTCAGAGAATCAATTCTCTGTGAAATCCTTCAGCTCCTTTTCCAGCTCTGAAGTGCTTTTGCAGAGGCACTGCGTGACGTCCTTTAAGACAGTCTGCACCCAGGCACAGCATTTGCCTGTTAAGCTGCATTTACCTTATCACACAAAAAAAAGGCTTGGGGTTATTCTGCCAGGAGTCAAACCCTGCAAGATGTAGGCTAACTCGACGTTCCACCAAGCCAATATGCCTGCTGATTCATGCCATCAGCTGGTCATCTGAGAGCCCGGGTACAGAAGGCTGATGTGTGTGTAGATGTGCTATTAGTGCTCAGGCAAGGACCATGCTGCCTTTAAACACCCCTTCTTGAAATGGCTGTTGTGTTACAAAACCTGTACCAATTCTGTGGTGTCTGATGGCAGGTCAGATCCTGAGGAAATGTAAACACCAAAGTGCCACACAGACTGATATGTTCTCCACAACTTGGTTCTGAACGTTACCTCCACTTCGGTTTTGCCCTGTAGGATGTAAAACGAGCAGGACAACCTCCCTCTCTATTGCATCTTATTTGTGTTCTGACAGTAAGTATACAATGAAAGTAACCAAAGAAACTAAAACAAGAACTTTAATTTCTATTCATTTCAACTACAGAAAAGCAAGGTAGGAGGGAAAATCACTGGAAAGCTTTCAAAGCCCAAATTCACATACTCCATTACAAGCTCTGCTTTTGTTTACACATGTACAACACTAATAAGCTGCAAAAAGAAGTAGGGTTTCAAGCAAGGAACGAAAAATAAATTTTATTCCCTGAGTGGGATATTGTCACTGTCAGTGAAAGCAAAGTTTAGTTTAGTAATTTCAATCCCAAATGGCTGGTGCTTTAATGCAAGCATTGAGGATTCTGCTGAAAACAGCTGTAGGGAACCACAGTCAGGAGCAGCAAACACTTATGTGTGCCTGGAGATTTGACTAGACCCAGCTTGGGCATGCAGGATCATGCAAGAATGAATGAGCAAATTAGTCCATGATGCCAGTCCATGGTGCAAACTCCCAATCATCAACAAGCCGGCACAGGCTAACCAGCATTTAACTTTGCTACAGACGCCGGTCAACTGCAAAATTATCACATTTTCATGCATGGTTCACTTATAAAAACAAAACCCCCACACCCTTGTGATTCAGCAATAGCATAAACATAACAAGAAAAAAATTACCTTCTCCTAAACCAGCTACCCCTCATCCTTATTTCTAATAATAGAAGCAACTTCTACTCCCTGAAACCCTCTTTTCCAACAACCTGTTTCTTTTTTTCATAATAGCATCTCCACTTTGAGTTTTTCTGCCCTTTCTCACCTTGGTAAAGGCTTTGCCATAAAGGGCAGATTTTCAAAATGCAGAACAACCCACAAGACATCACCTCCTTGGAATAAACAAAAAGCAGACAGCACACATGGCCCAGAAGTACAGCACATACGCTACATTTCTCCAGACCTGGGAAAGCTACAGGTTATTCCCCACACCTGACTTGGTCTAGAGCCAGAGGGCCACTTCATGAACCAGCTCCTCTATTCTGTGCTTTCTACTGATTTTTATCTATCCACTGATTTACACAATGCCTCCACAGTAAGTATTAAAGCCACTCACAGGCAAGTCTGTTGCATTAATATTAAATAATTAATATTTAATATTAATGCACCCAGTTAATTCCCTAGGATTCCTGGAAAATGCTTTTCCAGTCTTGAACTCTCCCAGGAGGCAACTAATATTAGGTTTATACCCAAACTCTTACCAATTGGCTTTGATGAATGTCAGTTAGTAAGGCTGACCACAAATCATCTCTTGCAAATGTAGAAGCACATCGAGGAACTCTTTGCTGGCAGAAGTGTAATAACAGTCAACAAATACACTAGTGACACCGCATTTTAAGCCTAGGCATCATGTGTAGTAGGCTAAGAGATCCCATATATCACAGAGGTTTCCAGATTTTCCTAAAATAAATTTTGTCGACTGTACAGAGACAGCTATTAAGAACAGAAATTTATTATGGAATCATTCATTTCTGAAAATAAAATGGGAGAAACAATTCAAATCACATTTGGCCTACTAATACATCAAATGCATCCAAAAATGAAAAGATTCTTGCAAGTAAAGTGGGACTAGAATTTCCACATAATCTGGAAATTTATATATTGAAGCCATTTCATTCCTATTAGTGACCACAGTGCAGAAAGAAAGAACAGCAAAAAAGCCACAGTTTTGTAAGCCTCCAAAAGTAATTGAAAATGTTTCCAAGTGCGCATATTTTTGTGCCTCAAATCAAATATACTAAGTACATCAGCTAGAAGTTTGGTTTGTTTTTATCTTGAAGCCATCTGGAGTAGTTTAAGACACACTACACAATAATGCAGATTTTGTGATTCATTACTAATCTCCTGAGGTTACACTAAAGGATATGAAGGGAAGGAGCAAGTTACATTTGTATATTTTAAACAACCACAGAGGCTCATCTTTGGTTTTGAACATTCTTCACGGGCTAAAACTACCAAATGTGTTTTTTACCCTTGACTCAGAAGTGTCACTTCTGGAAATGTGCAATATTTGTCACCATGAATACCATTTAACTGCAGCAGTACCCGAAGGAACTCTGTACCACAACACGTGAATACAACTGGAGGAACTTAATTAATCTTCCTGTCACTTCCATGATGCTTTTCATTAGTCTAGCTGCTATCTGATCAACTGCTCCATTCTCTATTGGAAATGGCTAACCAGAACCTCCTACAAAAGCGTTTTCAAGAGGTAAACAGACTCACTTTTGATTCTGAGTGCCTTTACAAAGCTTTGCCAAGCAAACTTTATCAGTTCAGTAACAGCACTTACAGCACTGCTCTTTTTAAGCAACTGGGATTTTCTACATACGCAGTTTAAGAAATATAAATAGAACAATACACATTTCTCTAAGCTTAAAGCTAGTACTTCTGGTATTTTGTAGTTTAAACACAGATGACATGTGGCAATTGAAAGGTCATATTTTTTCTGAATCTCCTTCCCATAGATATGGATAGTTATTAAACAAACAAACAGAACATAGCCAACATAAAACCAAACCCACATTTTAAGCACTATTGCTGCTAATGGTTTTACGAAATGCCCACTCCTGTTATCTTCTGCTCCTAAGCATGAGACAAGATTTAAGTTAATAAATGTGAATGAATACACAACTAGTGCAGAAGCTTCTTTGGCTATGTATATAGATAACAATTTTAAATAGAAATATGGTTTTAAAAGCAAACAACAAGACTGAGAAGCTTGTCTGAATGTATGTCAAATATATTTTCAAACACACCCACACACAAAATGTAATTTTTTTTAACTCAAAAATGAAAACTGGAACTGATGACAACAAAATGTGCAACATACATAATCCTTCCTTTCTCCCTCTTTCCCTTTTATTTCTGTACTGCTCTCAGTACAATTTATGTAATGTGTGGGTTTTGAGCATATCACAAGCAGATAACTCATCATCACCTCTTGTGAGGTGAACAATTAGTCAGTGTCTCACTTTTTTCTGTCCATCTTTCTGACACTCTCTAAAATTTTGCAACATACCTTGTAGACTCATCACCAAATCCAGACATTTATTTTCACAATTCAAAAATTTAAATTTATAAATCCAGATGATGTACTAAGAAATTTTGTACAGATTTCACACTCAGGATTTTTCTATTTTTGCACTCTGATTTACAGGATTCATCTGTCCATTTATGAATAGATGCATTTTGCATTTCTGATTACACCATCAATTGGCCAAAACTATGCACTTCTATTATTTGTATAATCACTTTTATCTATCAACTTAGAAGTCTCAAGTAAAAAACTAGATATTATATAGTAAAATGATCTACTTATACCCCCTGCTTTAACTATGTTTGATTAAACTAACAATTTATTGCATTATTAATTAGAGACCATTTAATTTTGGTTAAAATGATAGCAAAGCAGTTATTGCACAGTTATCAGCCTGTGTTGTAAGATGGGTATGTTTGTTTGGATTTTGTTTGGGGCTTTTTTTTGGGGGGGTGGTGGGTTATTGAGTGGTTTTTTGTTGCTTGGTTGGTTTTGAGTTGTTGGGTGGGTTTTTTTCCTTCAACAAGGTGCATCAATGAACTGGAGATTTCCTCAACAGATCATTTAGGACTCTTGTGTGAAAGTTGTCCAGGACTATTGATTTTAAATAGTCTTTAGTCCAAGCAGCTAATGCTTCACATCTTCCCTTCTTTCCTCCAGGCCTTTTGGAAAGTGCCTTAGCACACTCAAAACATGGAGACTGCATCAAGCATTTTTCAAAATATAGAATAAAAATATTTTTTTAGCACTTACGGTGCTTTGAAATCACTTGTAACAATCTTACTATCTCCATCTAGTGGCTTATGTGATTAGGACTTTTGCTATTAATACACTAAAACTTTTCTATTGTCCTTTGCCTTGCCAACCACACATTTTTCATTTCCTGTTTCTGGCTTTCCCTATAAATTTTCCATACTTCTTACTTCTAATTTATATTGATTAGTATTTGATTCCTCTTTTATATTTTTGTTCCAAGTTGTATTTAAATTTCTAGTTGCTCTCCTAATTTTGTGGCTGAACCAGGAAAGACTTTCAGTTAAAGTTTGCCATTTTGTGGACATGAAATAACTTTTTTAGTCATCTAGTGACCTCTAGTTATCTAAGGTAGCATCAATTTTCCTCTCAAACCTTTCTAGCTCTTTTCTTCTCAAACATCTCTGCTTCTAATTTTCCTTTAAGAAATAAAATATATTGGAACACAAAATATGTAAACTATTTTATTTGCATTGTTTATTCCTATAGAATATTTTTTAAAAAACCCAAACAAATAAACAAACCTTTCCATACCCTTAAGTACCTAAATGGAAATATTTCAAGATACAAGCAGAAAAAAAACTTTCCTTCATTTTTTGCTACTGTATATAGCTGTTCAAAGAAGAAAAGGGAAAAAAAAGTAGCAATGCAATATGATTTTGTGCTTCTTAGTGATTATGAAGGTACAGAGCTGTGCTTTAAGTACCTAAATGCAAGAGGAAAATGCCAGCACATGCAGTCCCAACGTGAGTGGGTGCAAAGCCGTTTGCTTTTCATCCTGGACTGATCAATGGGAGCAAGGCTGGAGTGCAGACCTACAGCCAGGAAGGAACACAAACATTGCCAGCTGCACAATATTACAACTTCTCTCCTGCTTTGGGGAGCTGAGCTACTTTGCAGCAGCACCCAAAGCGATTGCAAGGTGCCAGCACCGCATTTACAACTGAGAAGAGGCAGGAGCTTAAGGCAGGTCCTGCTTTAACTACCTTAAGAGGCAGCACGTCAACTAAAGCAGCCAGTGGTACAGACACCTCCTGAGGCAACTCATCCCCTGATAAATTGTAATCTGAGAGGAAGAAATTTCATCTCCAAATGGTATAAAAACAGTTAAACTAATCTCATGGAAAACACAACTGCTATATTTGAATTCCTCTTTCATATTCAAGGAAAAGCTGTTTTAGCTAAAACTATCCAAGGAAATGCAAGTCATAGGTGAGTAAGATGCACTCTTAGAAAGTGCCATTCAAACAAAGGAGAAGACACAACAGCAGCAGACATTAATTTGAGGTTATACAAGGATACAAGTTACAGCACAGTGTTCAACTTTTTATGGGATTGCTTTGAAAAATCTGCATTTGATTTATTCACACCTATTGAATTTGATAGGCCTGCCCAGGTGTAAGCATTTTGCAATTCCACACATGCAAGGTCCACAGCAGAGTGCAAGAAACAAATGGTCATGAAGTGAAAATATCAGCAGTATCTCACTGTAGGTGGGATTTGACTCAGAGACTGACACTTCAGTTTTTATGTGTCTATTTGGGTGCCTACCTGCAATCTGGATATCTGATTTCCCACCACAGTCAAAGAAGATCTAACTGATGTAGTCAACAAAGCAAGAAGAGTTACTTATTACATCTGGAAATAGACAACAGCTTTGGGTGGCCAAGCAGCTCTCCAAGCTCCATTAACTGTACTGACTGAGTTTCACCAATCAAAAGGGGAGCTCAGACACCCAGCTCACTCCTAGATACCCATACACACACACACACATACTCTGCCAGCTGAACCCCAGCCAAGGCTTCCAAACCCCTTAAGCGATCTGGGACCCCTGCAGATCACCCATACCCACTGAAACTCAGCTCCATCTGGGATCATCACAGCAACTACCAACTGCGCTCAGCAACACTGAGCAGCACTTTAGAACAGAACATGAGAAATACCTGCAAGTGAAACAAGCATGTAATTTATTCAAGAAAAATTGAATTATCTCCTAAGGAATTAACTATAAATTAGCTTCCTCAGTGCGTGGGGGAATTTCCTGGGCTCTTAAATGACCCCAGAGTGCCTCAATTATTTCACCATGTGCAAAACAATCAAAGATCAAATATGTCTGTCTCAAAAATGTCAGGCACAGAAAAAGGTACACTCTTGAATGACCAAGCTGCCCTCCTGCAATAACCATGGTCTGCTAAAAGCCCTGTATTTTAACTTAAGCTATTCATGCTTACCTTTAAGAAAAAAAATGGGAGCATGTCACAAAGTTGCTGTTAGGTGATATAGCCATTTAGTGTTAATAGTGAACAGAAAAGAATGTCAAAATCATCCAGAAACTATTTATTTCTTCTAATTTCAATTGCTCCAATACTCTTCTCCCAGGGGGAGCAGGAGGCTGTGACTGCTTCTTAACATTCTGCCAATAGTGTTCAAATACAATCCTACCTGGTTTATAATAATTAACAGTAAAAGGAGTGTTTTCATCTCTGTTCTCACCTTTTGATCTTATTGACAGAGACTTCTGCCACTCTAATTTATAATGTCTTGTACAGCAAAAAACTCCTGTCTGTATCTGTTCCTTTCTTGTTACATCTCTTTTCTGTACAGATTCCTTTTGATCTGCCATAGCTCTGAATTAAATTATCAGATTTGAAAACACCCTGCCATAATAGCAGCCTATAAGTAATTCCGTTTCCCACAGCTGAACAAAAAGACTGTATCCCAAAGCCATGTACCCTCTTCAACATGCACTTTTCAGGGTCTATCTCAATACAAATACTTCGCAATTTATTTATGCCAATATATTTAGAAAATTAATAATTTTGAAATGCAACAGCCTAAATACAGTGTTGTGGCTACTTTTAGATTTAGATTCAGTGACTTGATTTTTAGTTTGCTGCTCAGTAATACTTATAATAAGCCCAGTTACTCTAGGTGCCTAAATATGTATATAGAGACAGAAAATATTGGTCTAAGTCCCCAAAGAATTTTTTCTTCCCTGCCCTTTATAGATGAACAGCATACAACAGATGAATACGTATCTCATAACTTCACTTCATATTCCTACAGAGCATTACAACTGAAAGGATTTCAGCTAGGTTTAAAAGCCCCAGCCATATTTCTTCAGAGTCTGTAGATATGAGATGACTGTTCCAAGTGTACTGACTGTCTATGGATCCATCTTGTACAGGAGGACCACATTATGCCAATAGCCTGGAAGTGCAAAAGGAAGAAGAGCTGGCTGTAGGGCTCTAGGGGTCTGTATCTCTGCCTAGCCCTGAGGAAGGGTCTGAAGACAGCAGAGCAGAAGATGTAGGATGGTGTACTGGACTTCTACAATCACTTCTTCTGCACATCCTCCTCTGTTTTCTCTCTACATAAGAAAGTGATTGTCGTTTCAAGAACATTTAAGTTCTGACTGCTCAGACAGAGTTGACTGCCATGTAAAAGTGACTTCTAGTTTATCTCTGGGTTGCATTGATTTGGCAGTTTAGTTCTGTGCAATGGAAAACTGCATCACTGACAGAAAAGCTTTCATGGAAAATAGTGTAAGAAACAGAAGGCCTCAGTAAAACCATGTAATGCAGAAGTCTGCAGTGCCTTTTTTATCCCACTAAAGATATTTTATCATGTTCTCTAAGCTGCTGATACTTTTTGTACTGATACACTTTTCATTACTTATCTACTACTTCCTTCCTTAATCACTGTCCAGCAGAGCATTTAATTAAGTAATTATTTTTACCAAGAGTAACTGTCTATACATTAAAATACACTGGGTCATGCTTCATCTTCATTTACATCCCTTAAAACCAATGACTTTAAGAACAAATTCAGGAAGTATCGAGTATGAGTAGTGCAGTGTTGCATAAAGCATATATGCATGCTAATATACACACATATTTATATTCAGCCTTGTGCACACACAGATGCATGCAGTGTAACATGACAATGCTAGATGCTTTCTCAAGTGTATAATTAACTTGCTGCACAGGTCAAAAGCCACTCTAGGATTCCAGTTTCCTCTTTTTTTTCTTTCTCATTCCTGCTCAACAAGGCGATTTTTTTTTCATCATTGGATATGAAGCCAATCAAAGGGTAGCACTAGGAGTGATAAAATTTGCACTCTATTGTGTTACTTTTTACTTCCTATTCAGTATGCCAGAGACATTTGATTAGAAGGAGGACGTTAAATTATAATGCTGAACATTTTAGCTCGTTACAGCATGATAAGTATTAGGAATTGCTCTTAGTAAAGTCACAGTCAGTTCACGCTCATTGCTGCTCGGCATAAAAAATGTCATGACAGGCTATTCCTCTGTCTTCTGGGCCTCATAGCTGCTCTGGTCCAGTTAGGAACCTATTTTCACTGAATATCCCAAACAATGCATAGGGTAAGAATAAAAGCGAACCATGGTTTTAGTCAGGGTCCTCTGAGATGGTCTTCCCCTGGGTAAAAGTCCAGTGGAACCACCTGAGAGATGGGAACATTAGCCCCAGATAGAGGCCAGCCAGCAATTCTGCAGGCTATGCAAGTCTTGCCCTCTTTATGCAAGGATTAGTATCCACCATTCCACAGTATGTGCTTTACCTCTCATCATCACCCATTCACTACAGGAATTGGGACTTCTGTCTCCTAGACACCTGCTGAGTACTTTAATAAGCTTGTGATTTTATCAGCTTCTGTCTGATGCTATGAATGTTTTAAATTAAGACTCCACCAGAGCAAACAGCAAAAGACCATCTTCAGGTTAGGTCTCTTATGCCAATGTGTCACCAAGGATACAGAAGACCAAAGGAAAATGCCTTGGTCAGTATCAAGACAATTAAAACTGTGCTCAGAGTCCATGTAACCTATTTATTAGGTTACTATTTGTTTGGTTGGGGTTTTTTTTCCCAGAGATAAAACTGCAACCTCACTATTAAAATACAATTCTTAACTGAGAAAATTTATCATAAAAGTGATGGACAGCTTCCTGCTAATTGAATTTTTTATAATAAGCAATAAAATGGGAGTGTGAGTTATTCTTAGGCGCCTCAGTAAAGGGAATCAAAATATCTTGATACTTTTAAAAAAATATTCATTATTGATTTTTCACTGGAGTTAGATAATTTTTAATATAAAATCCAGAAAATTAGAGATTTAGATAAGTTTGAAGTAACAATAATCACAGAAGAGCACAATTTAGAGGCTTCAAGGTATTTTATCATGAATACTTTCAGGGTTTATTTAGAAGGAAGTTACAAAAAATAATACATAGCAACAGTCAAACAACAAACCCAAAGAAAGAGATTTTTCTTTACATGTTATGCGACTACTTAATCTGATTTTCCAGTTCAGAAACAGATGAACTGGTGGTTTGGTCCTGCTGTTGCTCATACTACACATTTCATAATTTTTCTGCTACAATCTTTTTCCCTTTTGTAAAGAGTCATTTTAAACTTTTCATTGAATATTTTCTAAGGGAAGGTCAGATCTGAGAGGCTACGCGTGAATTAGCCTTTGATCTTCCTTCCCTGACTAACGTGTATTCAAGCCTGCCAGGAGATTTTCTAAAATGACAAATGCAAGAATGACTGACTGAACAAGAAACACCTACTACTTGGAAGGGGGACATCACAGGAGTTGCAATAGTTCTCACCTAAAAATTGCAAAGGATATAATTTATGGAACTTTAAGAAAGGCAGATGTTAAGTACTACTACCACACATATGTACATATTTTTGAATACATCAGAAAAGCCAAATTATGAGATAATAAGAGCACATTACATGAGTCATCAGAGCCTGTACATTCCAAGAGAGGGAAAATTAGTCATTTTCTGATGACTGGCTAAATACTATAAATAGCATTTCACTGTCATTCCGGGGTCACACCATGACATTCTTATAGAACAAATAAATCCTTTAAAGAGGGAAAGTTTGACTGTCAAGCTTCTCCAGTGGAAAGTATCACTATACAAATAGCTCTCTCCCTTTTTAAATCTAGCTAGAGACCCTTTCAATTCAGCAAGGTAAATGACCCTCACTCACCAGAAGTATATTGTCACCTTTTGAGATGTCCCCCCCACCAGTGCCAAGACACACATCATGGAATTAATCTAACCTGAGTGATGAAGTCCTAATTTACCAGACTTGAGGCACTCATAATACAAAATGATCGAAGGACATTAGCATTTATGATGCATACATTTATGATATGACTTCACAAGATAGGAAATAGTGTATCCTCTGTTTTGCAGATGAAATGTGGGTTTAAAATATAATAAGAGAGATTAGTTAGTGACAGAAAAAAGGCTGAATCCCTGGAGTTCTTGGCTCTAAGTCAGCATTCAGCTCACAACATCCCCCATCATATAAACAAAAAAAACAACTGTGAGAAAGTGTATATAAAACCTGCCTTAATCTCTCTTAATACTGAAAGAATATACGCAAAATGGTTTATTATTTGCAAGAAAACACTGACTCACATTTTTCTTACACTGTATTCACAAGACAAAAATGGGTCATTTTCTCCTGGTATAGATTTTGTAAGACTATCAAAGTTACATTGGGGTGAACTTGACCCAAATTGTGTCAGGAACAGGGCTGTGCTGCTAATAAAGGAAAAGGTCTGTTCACTATGACACTGTTGAGCAGTTTAAAAAAAACCAACTTGTAAACAATTGTTGTCAGCTTTCAAATGTAATTTTATAAAACTCCTGTGGCCTTCAGACATGCTACATTTTCATCCTTATCACCACATTAAATCACATTGCCAATAATGTCTTTGGGAGGAATTTGAATTCTTCAGGCTTGAATTTAATTACATTATGTAAACTAGAAAATGTCTTCAGTGTGCTTTGAGGGAATAGCTTATCTTGGAAATTGTTAAATTCTGTTTTGTTTAAAATATTTGCATTTTGATAACTTCATTCTGCTGCATATAGCATTTATTGATCTTTCTCAGGAATCCATTTTCAATATAATGCATTCTATTTATTTCCCATAAACCCTTGACTGTTAGACCACATTCTTACACAACTTTTAAGAAAAAAATAAATTAACATGCTTTTGACAGCATAAATATTTTGTTTTATAGCAATTATAAGATAGGGAAATGCATCCTTATACTTATTTTTTTTCTTTTCTCTGGACACAGCACCTTAGTCCACACCCTGGAACATAGCAGTACAACCTTAGTTAAAAATTTTCACAGCAAAAATATGGTTATGTTGCCTGCTATCTGCATATGGAAGTTTTTTCTTTCTATATTACGACTCATTTACTTCGCAATTTGACTAATTCAGTAAATGTTTTGTTCTTGTGGGGGTTTTTGCTTTGTTTATTTTGTAGGGAATTTGAAAGCATTTTCAGAAGCTCTCTGTCACTCATCTCCCGATTTCTATCTCTTCTTCTCCATCTTCCCCCCTCCAATCATTCTCCCTTCTCTCTCACACTTACACCTATGGCAATGTCTTCATTTTCAGACACTATCAAAGTGTATTTTTTCCCTTTCATATTTACTTCACAGAACATATCTATAGACGTGAAAGCATTTTACAGCCAGTCAAGCCAAGACTCCCTTCCACTTGCACTTGAATGAAGCTCTTGTAATGCATGAAAGTCCAATTCTAATTAGGAGAGGAGGATTGCAAGCAACTATTGCATAGAATTTCATCATCTAATAAAAAAATATATACATCCAACAAAGGCAGATAGATTTTCACATCCTTTCTAATTCCTAAAGTTTAGGAAACCAGATCAGTTAAAAAAAAAAAAAAAAAAGAAAAAAAGAAAAATCTTGCTTGATGTCTGCAGTGGGTAAAGCACTGTTTCCAGCATGCAGTACCCATGGCCAACTCTCCTGTAAATATCCAGTGTGCCAACGCAAAAACATTGCCATGAGAAGTCTTTTTTAGTACCATCCCTTATCAAGGTCTGGCTTTAAACTGTATTGTTGCAAGGAATAGCATCCTGCTAATACTTTGCTATTTTTCTAAAGATAATAATCTCCCCTATCAACACCCCAGCAAATCCCCCAGTCAGATTCACTGGTAGGGTGGATCTCAGCTAAGCAACAGAAATGAAGGTTTACTGCATTCAGAGTATGGATAATTTTTTCAGCTGGGTGTTCCCATGGAGTAAATAGTGTTCAGCTGCACGCCACATCTGCTCTGGCACAAACACGTCCAAGAAGGGACACGGGTTTGGCCAAAGAGGGCATGTTTTGCACGATTTTGGATTCTACTACATTTCTAGTGGTTAAAGTATATGCCAGACAGTTTTGTAAGCTTCCTAAGAAGTGGAGCATACAGATGAGCAAACATATCAGTATGCTTAATAAACAGATCTCATTGCAAATATTGACATTCAAGTATTTTATATGCTTTGGGGATTTGTGTTATTTCATGAAGTGTTTGATAATTTAAAAGAAAACCCCCACTTCCACAGGTTTCAAACAATTTAAAGGAAAAGTCTTTGGTTTCCACAGCATTAAAATCCAAAAGTCATGCAAAACCAATTCAAATAAAAACAAACTTGCCCTTTAATTTTTTTGAAGTTTTGCACCTGTATTAAATCCTGGATTATGCTTTTAGTTTGTCTGTTTGAGTTAGGTCCTCTTACAGAAGATATGCAATAGCTATTATTTGAAAAAGAATAATTTCAGCGTTTGCTATCAGAATATGCTGTAAAGAAATACACCACAGGCTTGCTTTTTGGCAACTGTCTAAAAGTGCTTTCCACAATAAGCAGGGGTATATAATATTAAGTGTATGTGCATATGAAGACATGAAGGACTCCACCTCCGACTTTCTCCAAGAACTTGACAACTTAATTTTTGTCAACAGCCCCCAGAAATGCGCAGAAGGCTTACATCAGATGAGCCACATTCGTTGCACCTGGATAGTTGCCATGGAAATAACCATAAAATTCCTTGGCAAAGTCTACCTTGGTCCTTACTTGTACTCTGTACAGAGAGGGAGCTGATGGCACACACAAAGTGGCCTGTCATTTCTAAGTAACACAGTTCTGTTGAATAACTAACGTTTGGAAACTAGTCATGGCACTGAGTTACAGATTCTCAGTCACAACCAGACTCTCTGTATGTGACTGTGGTTTAAACAACTTCAGCAAAATAGTCTTTGGAAGTCTGGATCAGAAACAAAACCCTGAACATCTGCTGCCTTTGTTGGACCATCTCACGTCAGGTACTACAACTCACCATCTCAGTCGTGATGGGTTGACACAGGGACTACATCAGCTCCAATGAGGCTATAAAAAACACACTTCTGACAAACTCTTTTGAATTAAGAAGAAATCCTCCAGAAAAAAAAAAAAGAAAAATAAGTTGCCAGACTTGGAACAAACACCCGATAAGTAATATTTATTTTGTTATACAATGTTAACTATAAAACAATAGTCCATAAAATGGATAGACACAGTTGTTCAGAGTGTATGCAGCTTTCTCTCAAAGCAATGCAATAATTTCATTCGCCTGGAACACACCTGACGTGAATGTAGGAACACAGGCAAGTTTATACCAGGAGGTTCAAGAACTCCAGAGAGTACATTTGGATGCCAATGACCAGCCCTAGGTGTTGACATTGACTGCATCTGAGCTAGTCCTCTCGGCTTCCCCTTACTGCCAACAGAGACAGCAGGCACTCAAACTCAACCCTACAGCAGATCATATGATGAATCATTCTTTGAAGCATTCATGCTGATTTTGTTCCCTCTCCTATGTCAAAGAAAGAACAGGTTGGGTGTCGTTCTGAAATATAGAAGCCTCAATTTCCTTGCAAATCATCATCTCTCCTGTTAATATTGGACCAATGCATGAAAATCATCCTTCAGGCCAAACTTATACAAACAAGCCCTTCATTTCAACTTGCATGAATGCACAGATTAACCCAACTGCTAGAGGATATTTTTTTCTTTTTTCTACCCTCTCTATCTATCTTTGCGGACAAACATTTTCCCATCCTCTATCAAGAGGTGAAGCACATATGGTGATTATTCACCTTCTCTGTAACTGGATCTATAAGTTGTCCAAAAAGCATCAATTTGGTACACATTTTTATAGTGTTGTCAAAGAGTGAGGAGAGAAACATCAGGCTTGCTGCCCTTTTAAACCTCCATGGCTGAAGCCATGCCATTACATGATCTCTGCCTCTACTTCACAAGTGCTCGCCAAGAGCATAGTATACAAAAAGTAATTTAAGGTATGGAACAAAACACAAAGAATGGAGCATAATCTATAATCAAAAAGTTCCCAGAAGTAATGGTTCAAAGTAGTCAGGAAGGCTCACATAGATGGCTTTTATCCTCATTCTCTGAAAACATAAATTTTATTAACTAGAGACTGACAAAGTAGTACATGCATTGAGTAGCTTCAAAAATTGCTGTTAGTACCAGCAAGTCACTTGGTCAAAAGATATGAAAAAATTTACGGTTATAAGCTGTGATATATGGATCCAAACATGGAGGACTTGAAAGCAAACAGTGAAATCAACAATTACATGGCATATCTGTATAGTCACAACCACAGAGAGGGATTAACATCCATCACAGACTTCTGCTCTTGTGCAGAACATAGGGAGCCAACAGAGCAATCCACAGATGTTCCTTGCAATAGGATAAGACACAGAGAGAATAAAAAAAGAAAAGAAAAAAAAAAGTGCAAGTCCAAAAGACTTTCAAATATTGTTTTGGAAAAGGCAGAAAAGACGATTTATTAAATAGAAGCACAGATGAGAGAGCCTCCAGGGACCAGATTTATAATAATTACTACCTCTACTGACAGCTTCTTGCCTTTTAAACTTTGAAGAAAAGGATGTGGGAGAAGGTCACACACAAGAAAACATTTGTCATCCAAGATGCTGTCCTCCATTTCTATGATAAAATAATTTCTCTTACAATACATTGCAAAGCAATGGACTTCAGTTCCCAAATTATGCTCTGTTAACATGAATCATACAGGAAAAGTGCACTCTCATTTATTTTCCACCCTTTCAGGCTCACCATTGTTTCTTCAACTATTTCATTTATGTGAATTTTTGTTTTGTGCTCATGTGAAAAAAATAAAAACCTCAAACCCCCACAAACCAAATGCCTGGGACAAGCAAGTGAAATACCATACAAAAAACTTGAAACAGCCTCTCACTATTATGCTTGCTTCTTGTGACAACCTATTTGGCAGGACTCAGTCAGGACTGTAGTGGTCATGTGCTGCTATTGGAATGATCTCTTTTTTCTGGCCGTTAGTCTTCTGTCTGAGGAAAGGTGTCTCCCAGGGAAAGTGTCTCACAAAAATTATTCAGTTTATCATGCATAAACTATACTTGGGTAGACAAATACCAAACTTGCTCTAGAAGGCCAAATTAAAATTTCCTGGTTTTACTTCCCATTCCCCATTCAACAATAATGCTGATGCACATTTCATTGTGCTGGATGCAGTCCCTGAAAGAATATCTATTTTAAATTAGCAGAAACTAAATGATTAATGCCGCATTGATTGCAAAGAAGTTTGTGAGTAGAGAGTTGCCAAGCCTTTGGTTGCCATACCTTATCAACAGTCAGGTCTCAGAGATTCATTTGATGCCTCATACACATCAACTACCTCACACTTAGTTAAACAAGATTTAATGTATATTCTTCAAACAGAAGAAGGTACTGAGGATAAAATATGTGTCCACCAAAAGAAAAAATTTTTCCCTGTGCTGGAATTTCTCATGTAAGTATATAATCACTTGTATTCTGCCCACCTGACCACAATTCTCTAATGAGAATTCGTTAGTTTTATATGTAATGCTCTTTTTTCTATTCATAAAGCCATGCAAGAATTCAATACAAGTACAGCTTGTGTGAGGGTAACCCATCTGTAACTCATCTCAAGTTTAAAAATCACCTTTGTATTCCTATAAGATGTCACTGAGCCAGACTATGCAAACCATTTTAGAGCAGCCTTAGGAATGCATTTTAGCCATATGATGACTAAAGAATATAATCCAAAGTGGCTGGTGCACTATAAGACACAGTCATTTCTGACAACTTCTCTGTTTTTGCTTGTATACAACCACCATTACTTTCAAATGTTCTCTTTCTTTAGAGGGAAAGAGTAAAAATAAAAATAAGAAAGGGAAGGATTAGATGCAACACATTTTTAATTTCACTTCCAATCTGGGGCCACCGTGAACGCCCCAGTCAGCTTCAAAGCCACAACCTAGGAAGAATCATCTTTTACCCTATCAAAAGCTATATAGGGACATGGATTTGAAGGAATTTTTCAAGGCCATTTTCTCTATCTGAGAAGCTAAAGCCGTTCCTGAAATAATTTGATTGACAGGAATAGACTGAAAATATAGATGGTAGGCAAGTCTTACAGAATACATTTTTGCCCCAGCAGATGTTACAGACCTCACTATGGACTTATCAGGATTACTAGACTAATTTAGCTGGCAATCTATATCTTTTGTACAGGTACTTATCAGTCTGGCATAAGAGTATTATCACTTAGTACAGTTTGGGTATTAACAGCTAGCAGCTCTTTAGAGCATATTTTTCTAGTACCAGGTTGATTTTGGTTTTTCTATCATAGTAAGTAAAGACAAAAAAAATATCACTCTTAGCATAAATTTCCCAACTATAACGTTACCACTGAGTTCCCTCAAATCAGCTTTCCAGAGCATGGCAATTATTTTTAACACTGTTTCTCTAGTTTCTACTTTTCATCTGATACACTCACACGGATTATTAGAAAAGTTTCAAGCAACAGACAAGCAGAGCTAAACTGAAGTTAACAGCAGATTTCTTAGTGCCTAATTCAGCCAAGTTTATGAATTTCACAGAATATTCTGAATTGGAGGGGACCCACAAGGATCATCAAAGTCCAACTCCTGGGCCTGCACAGGACAGTACCAAGAGTCACACCACGTGCATGAGAGTATTGTCCAGATGCTTCTTGAACTCTGTCAGGTTGGTGCTGTGACCACTGCCCTGGGGAGCCCATTCCAGTGCTCAATCACCCTCTGGGTGAAGAACCTTTTACTACTATCCAACCTAAACCTCCCCTGTCACAACTTCAGGCCATTCCCTCTGGTCCTGTCACTGGTATCCAGAGAGGAGAGAGCAGTGCTTTACAGAGAACAAAGAGTTCTTTGTGGTGACAGTAATAATCCATGCTGAAGGTGATGCACTGACATTTATCCCTGCTGTCTGATATTATGCTATAGCCTATACTATAGCTATACCAAGCTATGCTATAGCTTGTAATGAGTTTCTTTGGAAAATAGAGAGAGACTAATTTCAATTATGTGAAATTCCCAAAGTGCAATGCATGTGTAGCCATATGACTGCTACTGGTGATACCTGTTGGTGACACCCAGCTGAGTTTCTACAGGAAACATCCCAAAAGTTTGCTTCCTCAACCAGTTTTCATTAACTTCAACTCCATTGTTTCCATCACCAATGACACTATATTATTTGTACATACACATACTCATCTATTCATAGATGTGAGCAAGTGAAAGTTGTATCTAACATGAAGGTAGAACATTTTGGTCTGACCACTTTTCTTAGTCGATAAAATGATGTCACTAATCTTCCACTGGTGCTGTATTAGACTGTGAAACAAAAGTCTCATTTCAAAAAACATAGTGTCTGCCCATTAGGCACATTTTAATGCTTTAATGTGAGAGTCTGCACTTCACCAGATGCCTTAAAACCATAGGTCCACTTTCAGTCAGTATATTAACTCAGAATCAAGCTTATCTGGTACACTAATGCAAGGAACAAACCACCATTTAAAATGCCTCCTATTGTGCAATAGTGGTGTTCTGGAACAGTACTACAACAGAGTACTACAACCAGAGAGTAATAAGGCTATTTATATCTTTAGTGCTTGATAACTCACAAAACTAAGTTACATCTAAGTAATTTGGGGGGCATTAAAGCTTTTCAGTGTCTGCAGAATAAAAGTATGCTAATGAACTAAACAATTTTTTGTATGTAGAAAAGAATGTTATCTTTCAAACCAGAACCAAATTCCCTAGCTAAATCTCTGAATATAATTTCCTGAGCTTGTGTGAAGTACTCCTTTATGTATGATTATTATTTTAGTAGCTCTGCTAAAAAAGTAAATCTCTTACATTCATTAAAAACTAATAGCTGCCTTTTAAGCACATTAGTGCAAATATATTTATCCCTATCACAAGGAATCAGGCTATGCTTTGCTGACATTCATTATCAGAAAATAGCCTAATTTGTCTTTTTTTTTCAAATGAAGTTTTGTTTACTCAGTTATATTTTTAAAATTAACTCCAAGAGCAACTGTAAAATGTAAATTAAACTCCATATACTATTACTTTTGAATCTCCAACAAGGAGAACTTTTAACTGAGTTTTGCATTTTTTAAAGAAAAAAAGAGTGATTATCCTCAAATGCACACAGGTTATGACCCACAATTTCATTAGATGCATTAGCATGTATTATTTTCTCCAGCATTTGGACAAACTCCTTTCTTAATTTCTGCCTTTCCACGCTACCTGGCATTTAGCAACAGGCCCAAACCAGCAAAATACCTCAATGCTTCAAGAACATCAGGAATGGGTTTAATATACCACTAGGAAATGGAAAAGTAAAGCACATATGAGTCACAATTTATCCTCCACTACAGAATGTATGTCAAATATGAACAGAGAGAAAATGTGTAACATCAATTAATTGCTAAAGGAGTCTCTCTGTGTGAAAGGGTCAGAAGGGCTTGAAGAAGAATATTAATTTGGGTATTTTGATCCTCAGACACCAGGTGAGTTGTTGCCCTGAGCCATACTTGATACTGCTGCACTCCAGGCATTTACAAGAAGTTTTCTTTAGATATTATCACTTATGAAAACTGAAAGTTGATGATTTTATCACATCTGTATAGACTATTTTTTTAAACTAAATTCTAGCATGTTACTCAGAACTCTGAACAGACCTACTGTGTTAGCTCTCACCATTAAGAGACACAAGGCAAGGTCAGTAATGGTATCAGAAACTGGCCCCTTACATTAGAAAAATCAGTGTTTCATATAAATGTATACAGGTATGCAACTAACAAATGTTATGGAGTTTAAATGTACAATTAATGACAATTTTGATGCCTGGATTATTCATACCTGGTATGATTTCTATGGAAAGCTATGGATGTGGTACAGACCGTAAAATTAAGAGAACAGTTGTACAATCGATCTTCTTATTGATTTTAGAAGACTGATAGCAGTCTTGAAAAGCTGAGAAGAGGGAAGCCACTGAAGCCAGAGAACTAATGAGGCACAGTAATAATCTGAGAGAAGTCAGCGAAAGGGAAAGGTTGTGCATCCTCTGATAAGCAACACAAGACAGGTTACAAGTGCCAAAAGGTGAAGGCAGGGGATCTCTCATCCCTTGTAAACTGATAGAAAATGCTTACTATGCCTGCTGCTCAGAGCAGCATGGGACCTCCCTTATACAGGTGCCTTCATTTTCCCACTGTGAGGTCCAGCATCCCGCAAAGGGGTGTCTGCCAGCAGTATTATTCCCCTTGGTCGAAAGCCAAGATTTGCCTCAACAATCCTAAGCAACACAAAGGAAACTATTTCACCTCAGGAAAAATGTTAAGGCTACACTGATCATTTTACTTCTTGGTGTTACAGATTTTTCCAAACTTGGCAATCAAGGCTTTAAACTTCTACTTTGCTTGAATTCAAAGAATCTGGGTTTTAACCCATTAAACTTGATCAGTGTGAAAAATGAAGACAGATTAGCAGAGAAATACAAGACATATTAACTGGATCCACTTGTTTCCCAAGAAGCAGAGTGCTGTGGACTGACAAATCACAAGAGCCTGTGAGCGAGTCTCAAAGTCTCAGGAAAAGCAATATGCTTTCCACCAAGTTGCAAGAATTAGCTTGAGGATGGATTTATCAAGCCCTGAGAAAAGTCTTCCCTACCAGTTGTAGCTTCATCCCTTTGGTAACTCTAAAATGAAGGGAGCCAGACATGCCATATAAAGAAACTTGCAATGAGGGGACTTGCAGCACCATTTCTTTACTTCCTTTGCTCAGTAGGGAAGAGATACAGGATTTTCAACAGTTTCTTCACAGTTAAAAACATAATTTATTTCTTGTCCTAGCTAACCTCTCCTTATGGCCCCTGCTGCTCTTCCCCAAACTGTATGTTAGGGATAACAATGCTGGACATGCTGTGCTTTGACTTTACCCCCAACTTTGATGAGTGGAGAAAAACTCTACAATGATTCAAGGCATGATGAGAAGGACTTGACTTACCCACTGTGGCAGGATGCCAGATGCCACCAAAGCTGCTTTACCACTCCCCTCCTCAGCTAGATGGGGAGAGAAAATACAGTGAAAGGCTTGTGGGTCAAGATAAGGACAGGGAGAGACCACTCACCAGATACTGTCATGGACAATACAGACTTGAGTCAGGGAAATTAGTTTAATTTATTACCCATCGAACCAGAATAGGATAATGAGAAATAAAACCAAATCATAGAACACCTTCTCAGGCTTAACTTTACTCCAAACTTTCTCTACCTCCTCCACCCCCAGTGGCACGGGGGAGAGGGAATGGGAGCTGTGGTCAGTTCAGCACACCTCATCTCTGCCACTCCTTCCTCCTCAAGGGCAGAATTCACACTCTTCATCACAAGATGTAGGTGAATCCCTGCTCCTGTGCCTGGGAGCATCTCCTTCCCTTTCTTCTTCAGTGACCTTGATGTCTGCAGAGTTGTTTCTCTCACATATTCTCACTCCTCTCTCTGGCTACAGTTGCTCCTGACCAGTTTTCTCACTGGCAGAAATTTGGCCTACTGAAGACAGGGTAAGCTTCTAGCAGCTTCTCACAGAAGCAACCCTCATACCCCCCACCCTCTCCACACAAGCCCAATATACCCTCTCATTTTCAGGTTTACAGTGAGCCACTTCATAGAGAATTGTTACTTCCAGACAGCAGCACTGAGAACCCCAGGTACAAGATGACTTTCAACAGGAAAAATAATTTTTTTTTTTTTTTTTTTAATCTGTATCTTCACAAAGGACCAAAGGATATTTAGATCTTGTTACTATTCATTATCTTCAGGTCTGATAGTTTGGTTTGTACGAGCAAATTTTTGTATGGTATGCACTGAATCAACTAACTTGACAACCACCTGGTCTGAACTTCATTTAGGTTAATCTTAGGAATGCAGAGTTTTAAATTTGCTTTTCTCTAATGGTAGCTGGAGACAGTATTTCCACAGGATACTCAAAGCATCCCTAGGGCTTAAACTACCATGAAGTAGAATGAAAAGAGGAAAAACCAGAAAAAAAATTAAACAAGCAGATATAATAACAGTACATATATTACTCACCCTACAACCCAGTTGGGAGAAAAAAATTGTTTTATTATTTAGGCCATAAAATAGTCATCAGTGTGTGACATCTGGGACCCTGATACTAGATTCCAAGTGTTGTTTATATTTTTCTTTCTATTTCATTCCTTCTCGTTCCTTAACTTGTCACCTGTCTTTGGACATCTACGGAGTGGAGTATTTCTTAACGTTAAAAATAGAAAGAGAAGTCTGCTGTATTTGGTGCGTTATAACTGAATGGTAACTTGCTCTTCTTTATCAAAGTATCAGCTATTAGGAGCAGCAATTCTCATCTGCACAGAAGAATCACTTAAACATCAAGGACATTTTAAGGTGCTGTGGAAGTAATTTTAAAGAGAAGAAAAAAAACCCTTTAGTACTCACAAATTTTTATTGTGACCCTGAGCCTATTTTAACAGAGAGAAACAGGAAGGTATCTGTCAATCTAAATGGGAATAGGACAGGACTCCAGGGAAGTTTCTAAATTCTGTGTGTTTTTCATATTGGCTCAATGTGAGTCTTTCATTTCTGTAGTAAGTTATACATATTTTCAAATAGTGTTACATATCATATGCACATACACTGAAGATAAGAAACCAAACAAAAAAGTTGTTAATGCAAAAGTGAATAGACTTATATCTCAAAATGTAACCAGAATAAAATCCCCACTTCCAATAGAACTCAGACCAATGACACCTTCATTTTGTAACCATATTATAGCTGCACTATAAAACTTGGTTTTAAAAGTCATGGAAGCTTATTGGACTTGAATTATGCTAAATCAAGGATTTGGGACAAAGTAACTTCATTATCCTATTTTCAAGTTCCAGATAAAATAATATTTGAAATACAGCTAGTATAATCACTGGATAATTATTTGGATTGGATATTCCAGGAAACCCTGCCAGTAATCTAAGGTCAGCACTCTCATAACACTGAAGTTTTCCAGTATAAATCCTGTAATAAGGATTTCTTTGGCTGACATAACAGGACCTAAAACAAATGGGTAACTTTACACAGAAAACAGTACCTAAAATTTTAATCATGTTTTCATCCATTCTCAAGCTTTACCACTCCTGTTTATTCCTACTGTCCTATTTGGAAAGTATTAAGTCCAACAATTTCAACAATATTGCATTCAGAAATTATTTACTCCTAATTTACCATACCATTATTTTCTCCTACACCTTCCTCTTCACCCCCACATCCATGATCACCTTGGCATTGCTAGAAATTGCATTTTACTACATTTCTTTAACAAAGAGCAATTCAATTAAGTGATGTAGGAACACTCTGAAATTGTTCTCTTTATCTTGTACATGTGTTAAATATTATTGATAAAGAAGTATTCTGCTGTATTTTATAAGAACCTATACTCATGCCATAAACTCACATAAAATAAATATAGAAAGATGTACAATTTGAAAAGCTTGTCCCTGTCTTATATTCTGCTTTGGAAGTATTCACCATATTTCCATAGCATAATGATCTACCTGTTTTGCTAGGATTAAGAGTTTATTTTCCATACAGTATGACTTCTAGATGACAGAAACCATTTCAAAATGTCAAAAAAAAAAAAAATCTAAAACCCCCCCAAACCCCCCTTTTTTTTTAATGAATACTGGAAATAGCTTTAAAAACACCAAAATAAATTACTACACTTGAGTTAAAAAACATTCTGACACTTCCAAAACAAAACATTTAGCTTTTCCATTATTAAACAACTAGAAAGGCTTTCCAAGCATTTTTAAACACAATTCTTTTTAATTAAATTTACAGGCCTTTCATTATCTGTTTTACTGATTCTAACTAATACTAAGAAATTCTTCTGAGGAAACAATAAGCTTTTTTTGTAGGTTCTGAAGTCCATACCTTGTATAACTAAAGAACATTTCTACATTTCTTGGCATTCTGGCAGGACTCCTTAAGAATCTAATACAAGTATAAATCCCACAAAAACAAACTTATAGGGTCTGCAAGGCTTTTGAAATCTGTGTCTCAAATGCTCTTCTGGGGCCTCTCATTAAATAACACATGGGATAATCTATATTACACATTCAAGGCCATTTTATTCAGAATAGAGAATCATGTGTTTTAATTTACAAATATTAGATGTCAATCCTTTTCTTATGAGTCCTTTATATTGCCTGAACAACCAAGGATGGCATAAACATGTTAGATGCTCACTATATAAATGACAGGGGTGAGAAATGAAAGTGGAAGCACAGACAGCCATGCAACCATTTGTTTAGAAGATTCAATTACCACTTTCATACAGAACTTGATTCAGTACCATTTTTGACACTGTTTCCTATTGTTGCAGCTCAAAATTTATGGGAAGGAGCTTTCACTTTTCACTAAATGGACCCAAACTTGTAGACTTCCTGACACTTTAAAATCATGCAGTCAAAGACAATGCTTAAGCAACAGACACTGCCAAATAAATAATGCAAAGCACTCGAAGATACCAATGTAGTTGGCAGAGATGAAGTACTGTTTATATATCCTGTCTGGCCTGACTCAGCGGACATATTAGGCTTTGTATGCAGTACAGACAAATAAAGAACACAAGGGATTACAGTCATACTTCAGGAAATCTATTCTTATGGAAAGACACAAAATATTTTTCAGTATTTATTGCTTTGGTAGTTACACCCCATATCTCATTAAACCATGAAGGTAAAATAAAATTAACTTTGAATTAGTTAAGCTTATGATGATTACTTAGGCTGGTATCACTCCCTCTCAAGACGGGTCTCTCAGCCAAATCAAAGGAGGTGATTGTCCCATTCTACTTTGCACTGGGGTGGTCTCACCTCAAGTCCTGTGTGCAGTTTGGGTGCCGCAATATAAGAAAGATATAAGGCTATTAGAGAGTGTCCAAAGGAAGGCTACAAAGATGGTGAAGGGTCTGGAGGGGAAGACATATGACTGGATAAGGTCACTTGCCTTGTTCAGCCTGGAGGAGATTGAGGGGAGACCTAATAGCTGTCTACGACATCCTCACAAGTGAAAGCAGAGTGGCAGGTACAGATCTCTTCTCTGTGGTGACCAACGACAGGGCCATGCCATGACAGGGAATGCCATGATGCTGTGTCAGGCATGATGTGTTTAGACTGGACATTTGGAAAAGGTTCTTCACCCAGAGGGTGGTTGGGCCTGGAACAGGCTACTCAGGGAAGTGGTCGCAGCATGAGCCTGACGGAGTTCAAGAAGCATTTGGACAACACTCACAGGTACATGGTGTGGTTCTTGTTGCTGTCCTGTGCAGGGCCAGGAGCTGGGCTTTGATGACCCTTGTGGATCCCTTCCAACTCAGGACATTGTATGATTCTCTAAATTGAACTAAAACACAGTATAAACAATACTTTTATAATAAAACTGTTGCTGTAACTTTCAGCTATTGCAATGATTACCAGCAGAAGCTTAGTCACTTTTGAGAAAACAGAGCAGACCCTGTTCGCTTAGTACCTCACATGCTATCCTGACAGAGAGGCAGTTTATTGAATCAGTGTAGAAACCCCACACTCTTAGCTTCTTGCCTGAAAATATAACAGGTAAGCTCTTTAAAAAGTCACTTGTGCCTTTAATATTATATGCTCATGTTCATAACACTAAGTGCAGCTCCAAATACCCAAGGACGAAATAACACAAGTAATATCATACCACCTTGAGATAAATGTCATTGTAGGTAATATTTTAACATTTTATTTAGTATTACTCACATTTCAATACTTTAAAATTGATGAGTAAAAAATTAGTATCTAACCACAAGGGTTTTTTGAATGTGGTAAATTCAAGTTCATGCTACATCCATGTGGTATTCTACTAGATCTAACAAAGTTTGCTCTTTTTTAACATATGTGGCTGAAATGTGGAAGGAAAACTAAAACCAGAAGTAAACATTGACTAGTAACCAGTGAGCAACAATGGTGTGAGAGATTGGAATTTTAAGTAGCATGTGAATTATTCAAGACCAAAAACATGGGTGCAGTAAAAGGTGGCATAACATCTTGCTAATTGCCCCGGAGGCATAAGTTCCAATTTTCTCTAGAGAATACATAAATTTGGTTGAGTCAACAAAAGTTATGCACGCAGGATAACACATTTAAATTTAGATTTCTTGCTCCATAATTCAAAAGTGAAATGGAATAACAATTCATTTGCCTATAGCCAAGTTTTCTTCCATTTCTAACCCTAGTGAGGCTCAAAACGGTCCCCCTGAACGTCATAGACCAGAGCTTCCCCCAACATTTAATGAAATTAGGGAAGAATATGCCTGTGTAGGAATGGGAACAGAGGAAGAGTAAGTGCATTTCCACAACTGCAGCTTTCATACTGTGACTATGGTGTACATGTAAAACCAGATGATCAGAACAGCCACTTGTAGGACTGGAATCACACCACAGGGCATGACTTTGAGGAAGGTGATTATAGTTCTGTTAATATTAAGCAAGAAAAGCATGAGTTAACACAAACACTCTCTGTCACAGTTTTCCTAAAGGCAGAAAAATCTGCCTTTTCACTTTGCTGACTCATGTCATAGCTGAACAGAATAATTACTTCTCTGAAAGCACAGCTGGGACGGAAAAAGGACCTGAAGTCTAATCTAATCAAATCTATTTCCTGCAAAGCTTTGGCAGCATTCTGGCCTAAGTAGCTATCTATCCCCAGTAAACTTTTATCTCCACGATGCTGAGACAGATCAGTCAAAGCCATGTCATCATAAAAGGAAACCTCAACAGAAATTATGAGGTTTTTTTACCCAGAAATCCTTTATTTTCACTATCTCACTTTGTGGAAGTACTGAAAATATCAGAATTCACTTAGATTTTTACTGAGATGAACACTTGCTGTATGTTTCAACTACTTAACTCCTACTATCAGTAAAGGGAGAGATTCCAGTGAGAACTGATACAAAAATACAACAAAATCATAATAAAATAGACTACTGTCAACATGAGTTATTTTTTGATGACAGGTGCCCACAGTTCACACTTTTTCCTGCAATACCAGCAAGGGAACATTCCCCTCTCTGCTGGGACTTAGGCTGCCTCCCACTTAAACTGCCATGCTGGGAGTTACTACTCTGCTCCTGAAAACTAATTCAGATTCATCTGCAATAACCTCAATGTCTCATTCAGTTTCAGCATAAGAGTAAATGTTTTCCCTAGTTAAGGAAAACAAATCTTCAAAATAAATACATGTTGTGTTCATCCTTGGAGATTTTCAAGGTCTAAAAGCTCTGACCAACTCAGTCAGATCTCACAGCTTTCTGTCTTTCCAATCTCTCTCTGCTTTCAGACAGAGGTTGGACTAGAGACCTTCTGAGGTCCTTTCCAACCTGAATTATCCTTAAAAATGAATAGGCCTAATGGATTAAAACTGAACATGGCAGATGTTCTTGGAAATTAAATGAACCATTTTTTCAGATGAAACAGAATCATTAAGGCAACTACAACTGCTCTGTCTACTCTTTATTCTCATCATGTCTTGCTTTAAATTATTGTAATTGCCTGTGGTAGAAAATTTGTCCCAATGCGTGCATACAAGTCAAATGTCAGTCAGAAACTCCTCTGTATAGCAGATGAATATTCATCATGAATGTATTTATGAAGCGACTCGTCACAAATATTTGTTTCCCAAGGTGAGTTTCAAAAGCCCCCCACCTCCTGAAGTTACGAAATATCTCGGATTCAAGACTTGTTTGTATTGCAGTACTTGTTAAGGCAGCAGCAGGACCAGCCTCCATGGAGGAGCTATTGCAAAATAGCTGTTACTGCTTTCACCACACAGTAACTCTGCTGTGCCAACACTGAGCCACGTGCAGGATGCATGAGTGCAGCTTAATCTTTTGTGCACTTCTAAAGCAGCAGGACTGAGTGGACATCCTGTGTATCTCCCTGACAAGGTCCTTGCTCTCACCTAAGGATCAGCGCCAACTCCTGCACTCCCCAAGCCCTTCTTTCTCTCACTGTTTTCAGCTCATCCAGTGGAGCCCTGAGGCCAAATGGCCACAGAAGATGCAGCTTCCCAAAGGACACACAGTGCCCATCTGAACTGGAGGTGAAGAGCCTCTCAGCACACCTGCGTATGCACACTTGCACGCATGTTTGCACTGAAAAGTCAAACAGCCAGGACTAAAATGCAGGTAAAAGACGTTCTGCTTAAGCAATCAAACAGAGCTGAGATGCAGCTCCTTCCTGCTCAGGTAGAGAGCTGGTGATTTACTAACTCAGTTTTGAAAATAACAAGTCAGGAAGTTCAACAAAGGGAGAATTCAACAAAGGGAGAATATTGTTCACCTTCTCAAACAGGGGTGCACTACCTGAAAGTTTTTCCATAAAAAGTACTGATATTTTACTCAAAATAGTAACCGTGAGTAGCAAAAGTCTTGGGACAGGTTCAATGTAGAAAGCATCCTCCTTTAAGGAACCATCAACCACAGAGCATTCTGAATCTGTAGAAATACCCTCCCATCTTCCATGGATGGGAGCACTGATCACTTTAAATTCCTTGGCACCCAGTAAAACTACTCTGATTTTTCATGAAGTTTGGTTAAGTAGTTAGATAATTATAGGGCAGCAGAAACACTAGGGGATTTCACATCAGCTCACTTAAGAGCAAAAAAGTCAAGAATAAAGGGGAGTTATTGTATTGTGAAATGTTAGCCCAGAAACACAGAAAACTAAATAATTAATATCACATTGTACATTTACTCTACAGTGAGGTAATACAATAGCAGCAAGATGAGAGACAACACATTTAGAGACAGCATTATATACCATTCTGTCTTACGTAAGCCATTTATAGAGGCACATTATTCACAGCTATTCCTCTCTATGCATTTTTAATTGTTTTATTTACATGATGAAATGTGACTTGCAGCTAGAACTAAGACAAAAACATAGTTCTTTATATAAGCCATAATTAAAATGAGCAGAATTTGTGGCAATGACAGCTACCAGTGAAGGGTAATGGTTCAGCAAAAATCAATCAGGTGAAAAATTAGCTAGCTATTAAGAGGAAATAACTTAATGCTATTGCTAAATTCAAAATAGCAGATTTGAATAGAAGTTTTCTTTACTACCAAACAAAGGAATAATAAGTAGGAATTTTTCCTATGCTGTTCATCAAAGTTACCATGTATTGTTTTGATGCCTGCTCCCTGACTATCATGCCCAATGCAAGTCCCCAAAAAATTTTTACTTGACTCAGTCTGTCAAACTGTCAGAGCCTTATGATTTTAGCTATACAAATAGTAAAGCTAAAATTAGAACAAAAAGGACAACTGTAGACTTACTTCACATTTTTCTATTTACCCTACAACTTACAATACCAGATGTGTAAAAGGAAAGTGGATTTCAGAGATCTCACAAATTACTTTTAAATAGGCTCTTGTGAAAGCATAGAGAAAAAGCATGGTTTTCACACTGAGAATTCTCAGTATTTCAGTGCAAGCAAGGCAAGCCTCCAGTGCCAGTACTGAATCATGGCTTGAACGCTGACCTTTTTTTTGTCTTGTCCATAGGAGAAGAAAATGTATCTCTACTCACAAAAGGTGTCTGGAAGTTTTAATGCAAAAAAGTTTTGCCCAGTGGGAAGAAAAGCCATTTCTGCAAAGCCCCCAGTTTCAGAAAGACAAGTCTTATTTCATGATGGGAGAAACTTACATCACAACTACTTCCTACTTTGAATTAGGAGTTAATAAGGACAAAGAGTGTCTCACTTCTTTTCTTGGTCATCTACTTGTGGAAAAAAAAGCTTGTAAACAGGTCAAAAGATTGGAAAAATTATGCAGAAACTGTCAAATATCAAAAACTTAAAAATACACAAATAAATAAAAATTCTAGTAGCAACCTGGTAAGACAAAAAAAAAAAGTCCACTTAATTATCTCTTTTTTTCTCCCGGGTAATCTTTTTATGTTGGAGAATCATATTTGTCTTTTTTGATAAATTTGTAAAAGAAAAAAAATCAAACAACTCTCCATATTTTTAACAGACCTGGTTTTATTCTCTGAGTGTTAATCAATTGCATGAGACCTTTCACCAGGCTTTAACAAGAATCACCAGTACCCCTCAGTTACTTCCACAGAGTCCATCCGAAAGAACAGAAAATGACTGTATAGGCCCCTTTTCACTCACATAAATCCTAAAAGTTCCTTATTGCCACTTCTCTATCTCTGCAGCTCTCAACTGAGAAGCAACAAAAAGTTCATTTCTGTCTTTCTTATTATTCAGCCCCCAGAAGAGGTGGCTGAAAAAGCTGGTGAGACAACTGAACTGGAAAACCAGCAGATGACAGATAATACCTAGACTTATCTTTTGCATAAAAAGAATTTACTCAGTGCCAAGCAAAATGAGAAGCTAAACGCGCATTGAAGTAGGTTTAAAAAAAAACCAAAACCACAAGAAAACAATAACCCAACCCAACTGTGACCAGTAAAAAGAGAACCACTTAAAGGGAATTTCCTCCTCCAGAGCACTCCCTACCAAAAAGGAGTATCTGCTCTCAGAACTGTAAGACAGTCCATACCTTCGGACGACATTTATGTTTTTGTCTCTTTAAACTCACACCACCATGGTTTGGCACATATTTACAGGTCAAACAAATTTCTGTTTCTGTCTGGGGCTGATCAGATGTTTTTGCCCCTTATTATAAAACTGGAATTGGCAAGCGATGCTGGCAATCACTGCTTTCACATTTAATTATTGCAACTCATCTAGGAATGCAGCCACAGAGCCTGAAAATGTTCCAACTGCTACAAAAGCCTCTCTGCATAGCAACAGGGATACAATGAACGGGATCATCTGAGTGTTACCCTTTCTGCGCGTGCTCTCTACGCAATTAAGAATCCAGTCTGCTCATTTGTGCAATGACACTCCGGAGACTGTAACTGCCACAGGAGCTGCACCCGTGTGATTCTTTTTTACAAGACGTAAAAGCTACTTAAGAATTCCCTACTACCTATACCCAGTGTTACTTGAATTAACCCTAATTATGTAATTTATTTAAGATGCCCATCTATAAATCAGCAAACAGATACAAGCAAAATACTCCAAAACATAACTGTGAACTGCTGCTACTATAGAAAGAAAATACAACATTTTATTATGAAGTATGTGCTGCTGTGTAGGCACAGACACGTACCCATGTATGGTGATAGTCATATTATCAACTACAAAAAAAATTACATCAAAGTAAAATAAAAAAACCCAAAACTTACCACTTGTATTTTGTATGTCCTGAAGGATTATTCTGCTTTTCACAGACAATAAATTGTTTGCACTTACTTAGTGTGATAAGTTCACTCCATTTGCACGTAGCTATCTCATAATTTATTTTGTACATTATGCAATATTGCAACAGGGCATCAGATTTCTTTGTATCAGTTAGTATCTGATTACAGCATGGTGTGAAATTTCCGTAAACAGCTGTGAAATCCTTACATTACCTTTATCCACACCTTACTCCCTCCCCCAGAAAGCTCCCTTGCAAGCCAATTAGGAGTAAATTGCTCATCACAGCAAGATTCTCCATACATACTCACGTGTGTAATTCCTGTCTCCTCTTTCAGTGTCCTGGCAATCTATTTTTAAATTCCAAGGGAAATTAAAAAAAAGGAAAAAATTATCACCATTAAGGTCCCAAGAGCTTTTTGTCTCTGCATATGTATAAAGCATTGTTTAAAATCCATGAAACTGAATACACATCTTCCTCTGATTTGACACCTTGCAACCATGAATATGGAAGTCCTCAGCTCTATTCAGTAGGAAATATGATCACAAGGCAATAATTTACAAGACCCGAAAACAGATCAGTGAAAGCCCTCATTCTCCTAACAGTAAATTCCGAACTGAAAAAGTTACTACAGAGCAAAGAATAAAAAAGAAGTCTATAGAGCATTCAAATACCACCTCAAAACAGTGATTGCAGAGAAAAGAGATGTTACAGCACAATCCAGTTCTTTCCAATTTGCTGTGATTTCCTCAGTCTATTGCTCAGAAAACTCCCCTATGTTGCTATTTCAAATGTCTTAAAGGCTTATATCTTCTTTTTCTCAGTATATTTTCCTATTTTTAGTTTTCAGTTCAGGGCCAGGTTTAGCTGTCAGTTCAACACCACACAATAATCCTTAACAAAAAGAGGACACAGACTAATAATGGTGACCGCAACATTTCTATAGTGACCTGGAGCAAAGCACTTCAATTATGACTAAAAATAATAGGTTTATCAATCATTCTCTGCTATCTGTAACATCCCCAAACATTGCCAGTCCCTATATAACCTGTCAGAATTTTGATAATCCAGACAGAATGACTGTGAAACCTACAGATTTATTCATTCCATCGTGTGTAAAAGGCACCCACATCAACTCATGTATTTCGGTGAAACAAAAAAATCTAGGGTGGTGGGGTAAGAAAAGCATCCCACAGGCTTCACATTAGCGTAAAAATCTCCTTTGTAGATTATTTTTGTTCTTGAGCTGAATGGTGTCTATGAAAATATTGACCAGTTAATATTTGCTCCCAAATAATTAGTTACAGCCAGCATTCAGTTCTCTGAAATGCTTGATAAAGGATGATTTTCATGTATTTTTAAAGACATGTTTCTGGGTCTTAAATAAAATTCCAGGACTGTCAAATTCTTGTTTAAACTTCAGGTCAAGGAAGCTGTTCAGCTTTAACTTAACATCTCCCTGAACAATGTCAAGAACATCACAAAGTGCCAAACCAACTAGAGCTGCATGAAGCTGATAACAGAAAGATAGAACATTCATGCAAAAATCAAGCTGGAAATCAATAGGGGAGCCTGGATTTAAACTGAAAGTCATTTTTATAGCTCAGCTGTTAATATCAGTGGGAACCTGGAAGCTTACTGCCATGTGCTTTCTCAGGATAAGCTCTGAGACTCGGTTGCTGCATGTCTTCACATCTTCTCCTGGCTTGTACTCAAGAGTGGAGATTATAACTAATTGTTTGCTTGGACATGGGACCAAGTTCTCCCTCATGCCTACAGTTACTCTCCTCGAGCTGAAGGCACCAACCGTAACATCAATAGCTTTGGCAGCAGCAAAAAGAAAATTCCTCAGGCATGAAAGACTGGCAGAGATCTCTCTCCCACCCCTTCCCACAATGGCACCCAGCAGATGATGACTCACTCACATATTTCTTCTGCATGTCAGGGGCCAAGCAGCAAGGAATCGGACCCAGACAATGTTTAAGGCACTCCTGAGCACACACTGAACTATACAAGCGGTCAAGGTAGAAGAATTAAGTACATTTAACCTCTTTCTCCCCTGCAGCCCTGTCAAGTGTTCCTAGTAGACAAAGGGCACAGGAAAGGGTAAGAATAAGATTCATTACATATTCTGATTTCCATTATACTATCCTGTAATCAATTCTACTATTTCACTAACTCTTCACAAGATATCACCTGGAAAACAGCTGCAGATTGCAAATAATTTGAAAATATCCCTTCAGGATTTTAATGAAATAGTTGGGTACTTAAATAAGCACGTCTAATGCTTTGGGCAGTTTAAATATTTGGCTCAAGGACATTCACATTTGCAAAGAACTTCATATCATTACCGTGTTTGGTGTTTGTACCAAAACAGCAAAGGTTACCTCCAGCAAAAAATAAATAGTATCTCTTTTTGCATCAGCATCGGTGACCAACAAATTTTTCCACAGCACTACAGTTAAAATGATTATACAAGTTCAAAGCAATTATTAACACAATTACTGTTTCCAGCAAAGTGACAATGACTTGGGTTTTCTGTGCAGACCTTTGGTGTGTTCATGTATACATTTTCTTTGAAACAAGTTAATGAACTCTTAGGAATTCAAGATAAGTGCTGAATCAAATTTATTCAATCCAGCTCTCTTTTAATTTATTTCATGTGAAAGAACTGAATCTTACTTGGGCAGTCATTACTAAACAGTTTTTAAAATTATTATCATTTAACAGAATGTCCCTCTAACTCATGTTTTTCAGATAAACAAGATACAAGAGTGTACCTATTCTACATGTTAGACGGGTATTGTGGAAGACCCATCATAATGGGTTCATCATGATCAATTATGAGGGCCTCACAATCCATGAAACTGTGTCCATCTATATGTCTGTTGCAGAAGCACCTCTATGCAACGATAATAATAAATTCTCTGGCTGCATTTCTGCATTTTGCGCGTTGAGTTTGTCAGTATGCACTTTGTTTTAATTCACTTGCTATTACAGCTGACATTCTCTAGAGATCAACTGTAGCATTGATTCATAAAGATGAATTTTCTGGCCAAAGGAGATCAGTTTGCACAGTCAATAACAATATTCCAGCGGTGAACCAGAAGACTCTACACACAGTATCACAACAGAAAGCTCCAAATCTACAGATGGCTTCTTTCCAAACAGTGGGTTGCAAAATGCATATGAAGCAAACAACACCTATATACGATCTAAAGCAGGTTGTCTCACTGCATGGCCTAAAGTTGCCACAGTAATCAGACTTGTCAGCCCCCTACGGAAAACTGTTGTTTCCTTTTATTGAAAATCAGCTTATGTAAACAGACTCAAGAGAACTGCACATCAAACCTGGAGTGAACTTGTCATCCTATTGTGCAATCATTAGTTATTTCAATACCTAATGATTCATGGCATAAAAAAGTGCAATTTTAGTTGAGGATGCTCTGTCTGAATTGCATTCCATTCATTATCAAATGGCATTTTTTGAACACCAGTGCAAATCATGAAGTGGAAAGTCAATGATAAAAGTTAAATCCCAGCTATGCTATTATATTGAGACAGAATGCCTTTCTTGCACTTCAGACTTATCTGCACTCCAAATTAAGGCTAAAGATAACTAGAATGCAAAATCATTTCCCAAAACTATCAAACAATATTAAGCAGTTATTAACATTAAATAGACCTAAAAAATGGTCACACTAGGAACTGAAATAAAAAGGATAAGTTTAGAAAAATAATTATTATTTTTGTTACAGCAGTTTTTAAAGACACCACACAAGATTTGGTAGTGGTTAAGACACAGAAAGAATGGGTTCCTCATACTAGAAACTACAGTGCTAACATTCCAGACTGCTTCAAAATTTGCCTGGGTTCTTACTGCAAACAGTAGCAACTGTTTGGAGGCAGATGACATGGTACATCAAAGGATGATGGAATACTGTATTATTTATATGGGTAATGAACTGGCTGAGAAGTGAGATTATAGGTCACTGCTGAGCTATATATGCACTGATGATACAGGAGATTTGAGTTACCGGCCTAATGTCACCTGGGAAACATGCATTAGATTCAGAAGTGTATACCAGGTCTCTATACACACAAGAGTATTTTCGTATCATGTTATTTATAGAGTTGGGAATTTTATATTAAGGGTAATGTTAAATCTCTCCCACTGCACAGATTTAGCTCACAAAGCCCTATCTGACACTCCATCTGTTTTTCATAATGTATGCTACCTTCTTGTTCCTAGCACTTCTTTCAGCCTGATAAGCAAAACACATTAGCAAGCTGATTAATGGCTTTCCTCCTTTTCATTTTCCAGTTCCCATGTATTTGAACAATACAGAAATGGTTGAGTTACAAAACACCACAGAAACACATGCTGTTCAAAGTAATCCCTCTATCTTATTTCTGTAAGCTTTTACAACTAAAGAAACCCCAAAATAAGTCTAAAACTTTATTCTGCTTACTATTGCAAATACTTCTTCATCAATAATCTTATTACAGCATTACACTGCCCCTGTTAGTTGTTATACTCATCACTAAGATAAACACAGGAAATTATTGTAGCCCAAGTGCCACTTTTGTAGGCTGTCTGTTAACTGCTGGCAGGTGTGAATTATTGTGCTCATGGACTGCTGAGGTTGGGCCCACATCTGCAGCATCTCTTCGGGTAAAGTACTTGTATTCCCTTCTCATGGGAACTGGACATACAGAGGGGACACTAATCTGTGTCCATGTTAGAGTAAATGAGGGGTCAGAAGGCAGCTGCTGCTGCCTACAGCAGGACCCAAGAGTTGGAAACACTTCTGGGTCTTCCCCATTGGACTCATCCTGTGACACAGCTGCTTAGAAGGTCAGCTTTCCCAAGTAAGGGTTTTCATGACTGTGCTACCACCCTTTCTGTTCTGTTTCCTCAGTATGTCAGAAAAATGCTACCTCAAAATAAATTATTTACTCTCTCTTAAATATATCACAGTGATGTGAAAATACATGCTTTTAATTTTTTTTTTCCTCCAAGACTAAGATTTTAGTTCTGGAGCATTTGGCCAGACTCTTACTTCAAGTTCACTAACAGACTGTGATCTCCATTGCTTAGGTGTGCATGTGTGTGTGTTAATAAGAATTAGTAATTTGGAGCTTTATACTGTCTTTAATGTATTGCCAAGGCAGATAAATCTTATTATCCCTATTTAGAAATATGCAAAATGAGACAGGGGAATAATATGATTCATTTAAAATATGACTGCAGACTCAAAAATGGAACCCATGTCCTACTACTATATTGTGTAGGAATTGGCCTAGCAGGGGATTAGAAAACTGGTTTAAATAAAACTAGGAATTTGTTAGGTATTCTGCACTAAATATGAGCTTCACGGTACCTAAGTGTTCTCTTAGTCTTTATCTTTCAGAGTGCTAATTCATTTTCCTAATTACTCTCTCCTATATCCTGACTTGTTAATGACATACAGATACAAACTAGCTAAATTAAGAAGTGCTGAAAATTTCATGGGGAAAAAAACCTTACTTTTTTTTTTTTTATTACTTAAACTAAACTGTTCAAAGACAGAAAACAATGAAAGGTATTTATCATCCAGGTAATCTTTACTGAACTGGAAGCTTAGAATCTCTGATTAGCCAATTACTAGTTATGCACCAGGCACAGACAATCTCATTTAATAGTGTGCACATATGTACTGATGTTATCTTTACAGATTTAGATATATGCATATGCATACACTGGTATCATTTTTACTTGTTCTTAAATCCTGTGACATCTCTCTAGAGGATTCTTTTCCTCTCTGTGATAATATAGATTTCATCTGTTAACCTGTGCAATTTACCAAGTAAAAAAGTTGAATTTATTTTCAATACATTTTCCTGAGAAAAATGATGGAAATCAGTTCTGTCATCACTTTCTCACACAAAATCTGCACTGTTCTTGTCACAGATTAAATGTCTGGTCCTTCTGAGTGGAAAGTACTAGTTATTCAATGTTAAAATGACCTTCAGGTCAGCTATGTTGATCTGCCATTACATCACTTAGCCAAAATATTCAGTTTGTTCTTGTTTGAATTTTACTCACACCTGTAAAATACTTCATTTATAAATGTGCTGGTTAAATCATTGATAGTCAGTATTTGCTTGAGTTGCTAAATTTTTTTCCCCCCCATTCCACTGTGCTTATCAGCTTAGCTAAAATCTGGCAAACATAGTGGTATGGCACCTACTATCAGAGAACAGGAATGTGCTTTTCAGATTTTTTGAAGGTGTTTCCTCTCCTCCCCTCCTCCCCCTAAAGACATTTCTTCATTCTGGGATTTCTGCTTTCAAGGTTCAAAGAAACTGTGTTCCCTCTAAGCTAGTGGTAAAAATATCCCCATTTACTTTTACAGGATCTGCATCAAATAGATCTTTAGCATAAAAACTCCTCAGTAACAGATGAATTTTATTTAACTAACTATAGATCAGTATTACAGATAAATAAAATAATTACCAAGCAAAGTTAAGTCCCCTTAGATCAACCCTGATGACACAGACAAGTTTGCATCACTTCAGAGAAAAAATAAGCCAGATGGACATGAAATATTGGGAGGGGTTTGTGGTTTTTTTAAAGACATGTTTTAAAAAATACAGTAATTAACAGGAGGAATATCATTATTCACAAATAGTTTAATATATCACAACTTAATATTTGTGAAATTAATGTCAGAGTTTGGGGCCCTTTTTTCTTTACTGTGCAGAAAACTGGTCCAGATCAGCCATTACATTAATGCATAAAAATATGCAAAGCAAAGCTTTTGTGTCTTTCTGAAGAGCATATTCAGGAGGAAAAAAAAAAAACACCAAACAAAAAACAGAGTGCAGAAAACGAAATCTTTTAAACAATTCCATTTTGACTGAATTGCAGAATGCAATACTGAATACAATACTGATCATAGAGAAAGCACTTTCCAAAAATAAAAGCTCATTTAAATGAACTATTCTTTAAATAAATAACATTTTAAGATAACCTTTTCCTTGTTCAGATAAAAGGCTAGAATCTCATTTATTGTTTGCTTGCTTGCTTCATTATGAAGTAAATACTGTGTGTGCATGGAAAAAAACTAATCGGACCTTTAAAGAAAGTAAAGGAAATTGAACAGCTGAGTAACATTTTAAGCAGAAGTCTCTTATTTGAGCAGTAATCTGGACATTAGCAAGATACAATTTCTCCAGCTCCTTTCCAACTTCATTAGGAAATCTGTGCACACTATAGTAAGGAAGGATTTTCTTCACAGCTTTGGGAGTTTTTTTCCACTGGGCTGCTATCAAGATTGCCCAGGAAAATACATACATTAGGAAAGACTTGGTGTGCGTCACTGTGGCTATTGCTACAGGTGAGGTCTTATTCTAGTGCAGTGATTTTGTTTTCTCTTATTCCCCATGTCCATACTCTCTAGACTGAAAAGCAAAGGCTCCCAGTCCTCTTCCTACTGCAGTGAAATGGAGCTCACTGCTAAGGAAATTACAGATCTTCAAAATATACAACTCTCAAAATGAAGACCAGTTTAGTCCAACCAGGAGAGGTTGGACTCTCCTGCAGGACATGGAGCAAGGACTTCAGAGTAACAAGAACTAAAATATCAAGCATGCAAAAATGAGCTTAATGACACAAGCAAACAGGAACATTAAATTACGTTTCCACTTTTCAGCACAGCACATCTTCATATCTCTTTCTAAAAACAATTTTGCAAATTTCAAACATTACTACATTTAGTTAACATACTGCAGCATGTAACATATTGTAGCCCATAATTTTTTAAAAATATATGTCCCTAAACAAACATATAGATATTTTATGTGTGTATATATGCATAAAATCAATAGGGTCTTTTTTCTATCTGAAATTTAATATTCAAAGAGTAAACAAAACCTGACTGAATAAATTTGTTAACAATAGTGGGAAATAACTGGCTGGACAGAACTGTGAACTTGCTTAAGGGCAAAGCTTACCAGTTACTTGTACTTCCCATAGAGACTACTACTTTAAGTAGGTAGTATATAAAAAACAAAGTCCTTTCCAAACCCAGTATGAATTTTTTCCCTTCACCTTTGGGTAAAGGGGGAACACACTTCTTCTCCAAAGTAAATCTGAGAGTAATATGGTTATTTTTCCAGCCAAGAAGCAGCGCTGGTTATCACTCACACATTTTCCTTAACATGGCTATGATCCCTATCTAAAATGAGGTATCACTTGCAAGCTTAACAGAAGGATACGACTAAGTGTTGATATGGCTGTAGACACTAAATCACTGTTTAAGTCATTTATGTCTTAGAGCATTTTAATACTCAAACACCTGTAAACTTTATTAAATACCAACACAATTTCCTGTGATATCCTGACCACTGTTCAGAATTATTTATATATAGGTATCTGTGGATGTGTATTTATGTGTTCTTGCACGCTCACAAAAGACTCTTACTGTACTGCCAAGCAGCTGTTGACCAGTCATGTCAGTCACAAAGACTGATACTACTTTTTTCACTGTATGATCATACAAAACAGTGAAGATTTGTTCACAAGTTGAAAAAAAAAAAAAAAAAAAAAAAAAACCAAAAAACCACAAAGTAAAATTCCTGGTTATTGCACTTTAACTAGTCCAAGCTGATGATTTGATAAAAGAGAAGCAGTACAACTACTGCTACGGTACTCTACAATACTCTACGGTATAGAGGTAGAAATCTTAAAATATCTTCAAAATAATTCAATTAGATGCAAGAAAGTCAGGAACTGCTACAATTTTTATTACACTAAAAGTGCTGTAGGTAGGAACACTATATATTTGTTAAAATATTGACTCCATTCTACATACCAAGAGCAGTGAACACAAAAGTGAGTAAAAAAACCTATGTGTCAGTTGCACAGTCTGAGGCACTGTGTCCTACAAATTTTGCAACTATGAACTATGAATTAATTTGAGGTTCTACTGTTAAAAACAATGTTTATTCTGAGATACGGATTCCTTATAATTTTCCATAATGAAGAGAGAGATCATGGGAAACCAGTGATACACTCAGGTCCATTCATCCTTGGTCCATTCATATTGTATTAGTGGCCAAATAACTACTCAAAAATTTTTCATGAAAAATGCCAGCCCAGTTGGTAATTTCAGAGAAAAATAAAGTAGTATATCACTATGAAAGCTAAATCCTTTTCGTTGATTATGAAGATCAAAATCCTAGTCAGGACTAAGGATCACTACCTTCTTAGTGTATTGATTGCTAGGTACATTTAGTATATAGAAAAAATAATATCATAAAATCTTCTATTTCAAGTTGCAATAGCTTATTTAATCCAATGCCATCTTCCCTGGCGGAAAGAGGATTTCTCTTTTTCAAAATCATAGCAGAAATTGGTGATGACTTCCATAACTTCATTTTAATAAATTTTATATGAGAATATTAAAGAAGAAATCCCAAACCTTCCATTTAGACATTCACTTTTTGCAACAAAAGTTGAATTATTTTTGTAATTTTGTTTTGAAAGATTACAATATTATCCTGAAATAACCATGAAACTGCTCAAAGTCTGAAAAGTTTTACTTAAAAATTTAAACTAAACACCTGTTTAACTAATACATCTGTTAAATAAGAGATTATCTTTTAACAAAATTTTTCTTAGACGGTATCAAATATCTTCTGCTCTTGCTTTATACTTGTTAATATTTACCCATAGCATATAATCATCCTTAATCCACCAAGCTTATTCATGCAACCTATGTGCTGATCTGACCAATAAAACACAGCTACACACTTTTTCTTTGGCTAACTTGGGGGAATTTCTAGGTATTGGGTATTTTTGACTGGAAGAGTCCCTAGATGAAATAGGATTTAGCTGTCTGATGAAAAATAAGTGTGTTCAGAGATTTAAGCTGTGCCTGACAGACTCTTTACACAAAGATAGTACTTCTTGTGTAATGGGAGATAATAAGCATAATTGTTCTGATGTGTCATGAACTCAGACATAAAAGCCCCAAATACAGTGTATCTAACATTAGGACTACCATTTTAATCTTTATTATTATTATTATTATTATTTTTAAAATTATTCTCTCAGCTCAAAACACCACTGCCTAATGGATAGAGTCCTTATTAAGCAAATGTAAATTTGTATGGTACTGGGATCACATTGTTATAAAATTAAATGGACAAAACTACATGTGCCACATCAATTTTATGTCTATCTCTTACTGCATTTTAACGCATTTTTATGCATGAAAAAGATAGGTGAATGACCCAAGCCACAGAACATCCTAAACATATCAAGATTCTGAACGGGAAAAATGTGACATTCTCTTAAAATAAGGAGAATTTTTCCTCTTTTCTGAGATGGAAACTCTTTGCTAATACTTCCAGTTCAGACGACTGTTAGTGTTCAAGCACACAACTGACCGGAATTCAGGTGTACTGGGTGATAATCCTGGTTTACCTACACACCTAGCACACTTGTGCCTGAGTTTATCATCTCTACCATGGTTGTACAATATGGCATTTCTTACCTGCCTCACAGCAGTGTGACAGGGATTAATTAGTCCGTGTTTAAAATTATTCCAGTGCTTAAAATCGCTGCTGAGGGCAAGTAGCAACTGCAACCACTAATTATCCCTACAAACATGCACTGATTTCTCTGTTCACCTGAAAATTGCTCAGCTTCAGTAGGCTGACAGTTTTTTCTTTCCAGAAAGTATATACCAATAAATCTATAGAAGTCTTTCAAATCTAATGTATTATAATGTATTGAAATAAGGTAAAAAAAGCTCTCCTCTAACATTACAACCCATCATAGCTAGTAAAAATATTTCACTGTCATTTTTATAATATATTTAATGCTGTGTGTAATGACGATGAAACTGCCAAAAAACCGCAATAACCACACCAAACTGAAACACTAAAGAAAACAAAAAATACCCAAGCTTTATTTTTGAGATCAGAGTTGAAACCAAGAATTTAGCATATTTTACTTTTGGAAGGTGCAAAATGCATACATGTTTTTTCACCCAGACGCATTTCAATATGGTTTAATATGGTCTAAATACAAAGGTAGCTGAATATTTCCCATTCTGGGTATATCCAAACATCTCTCTGCCTCAAACACTAAAAATCCTAAAATTTTCTGTTGATTTTACAATCTTGTCATGAATTCATGTAATTATGGCACAAGTAAAAGCCACATCAGAGCCTGACAGCAAGCAGTTTCCCAGCTGAAACACGAGCATTATCGTTTCAGTTTGTCTGCTTGAAAGCTATAAAAGCATTCCTCAAGAGAAAACAACATTACCAAAGTGAAGATAATCCCTCAGAAATTATAAACAGAATCATATCAAGCCAGTTGCCTAGAATACTTTTTACATAAATTATCAGAATCTGTACTGTCTGTACACATCAAAGTTTTGTTAAGATGTGTTATGTGTACATTGTGTTAGTGGTCACATATGCACAGGCATATTTTTATGCAAATGGATGCAAGATCTGGTCTCCTAGATGCAAGAAACACACATTTTTCAGTATGTTATTCCTCTCGGTAAAGGTGATACTCTTTCGTTGGCATTGCACAAGCCTTTTTTTTCCTCTCTTTTAAGATGTAAAAATAGATAAAAACATTCATACATACTAAAAAGATACTTACATATAAGCTAGCACAAACCTACTGGACAGAATAGAAATTTGGCAGGCATTAAGTGGTGCTTCTTACAAGTGCAGTTTTCTCATTCCTTGTGCCACTTTGGGGCTTCTGATTTGGGGGAGAAAACAAGGGTAACAATGAAAACCTTACTAAGAAATATTTTTACTGACTGGGGCACACAGAACATCAGAGGCCCTATCTAGGCTACAGGTGTGCTTACATGTATGTTCGATGTTGTCTTTAATTAGCACAGCAATACTAATAGCTTGATCTTACAAGCCCACACACACATCAGCAGTCCACCCAAATAATGACACAAGACTGTTCACTTAAATTTAGTTTTTCAAAAACATGCTTGTTGTTCACAAACAGAAATTAGTTCCTTTCACCACAGACTGAATAAATAGATTGTGTCTCAATTATTTATATGCTTTTGGATTTATCATATTTTTACCTTAATAATTTATCCAATTTCTACCAAATCTATATTTATATGGGTTAATCATACTTTGCAATGAGTCCCTCATTTGTTTCTGAAAGTCTCATTTCTCTCCTCTTTATTAATCCATTTTACTACTGAAGTTTGGGATGCTCAAAGTGGAGCAATTCCAGGTATAAATCCAATACCATGGTTCAGTTACAATACAGCAAGTCAAACTATAATTTCTTTGCTTCATTATGTATCCATTACATGTTAATTCTCTTTTATCTAAACATTTATGGACATAGGGGGATTGTAGTCTTTTTTTTGGTGCACTACTACATCGTAAATGTATTTGCAGTTCTCAACAAATCTTCCCTTAGAAGCAGGTGCCTATGAGACAATCATATTCCTCCCCATTGCCACAAATTACCTTTAGACCTTTCTATTTCAGCACAAATATTTTTCAGGTTTTTCTCTTGGGAAATAAATCATTATAATTATTTGCCTTCTGCATTTCTCTAAGTAGTTTTCATGCCACTTCAATCTTTACTCATATAAACAAAATTTATAGAGTCTACTTACAGCAACTATGCCATGATCTTATGTTTAAATCAGTGTGAATAATGAAGGAAAAGGCAATATAAATTTTAAAATTCAATACTTTCAAAGCATTTGCTTGCTCCTTTGTGTGTATTTAAAATTTTAGAAGATTCATCCATAAGAAGAGCTTTTCCAATGCTTTATTAGTCATTGGATTTTATTCCTCCTGTCAATAACCTATAAAAGAGGTTAATCTAGGAGTCTTATCCTATTTTTACTGTCCTGAAAGAAGAAGGAAAAAAAATGTACGCATTTCAAAGCTTTAAAACTCTAGAGCTTAAGAAAAACATTTCTAAGAGAAAACAGTGCCCACCTGCAGCTTCTATTTATATTTGTTTAAATAATAAAAACAGTGCCACAGCCCTATCAAGTCTCTACACTTGAAAGCTCACAGCTTTAGAGTGAATATACTGCAACATCAACATAGACAACAGAGCTACTAAGGGATGTACTAAGGAGAAAGGAGATTTTAGTTCACAAATGGCTTATCTGACTCCTGGAGGTAAATATGCTTTATAACAGGAAGAGAAGCAGGAGCAATTCCTATTGTATTAAAAGGTACATAAAGGTTTTGGCATACACATCCTGTAATACCAAAAGGAAAAAATGACATTCAGAAGAAAAAGATAGCTTAAACAGCAGTGGTGATTTGGCCAGAAAAAAACCTGAACACATTCCCATTAGTGCAGTAATGTATGGAGTTTTGCAGCATATGCTGAGGTTGCAGCTGAAGCACTGTGTGTGTCAGCTTTGCGTCTGGAAGCTTTTCTGGCTTCCTTCTGTGTAGCTCTAGGTGCTGACCCTACCGCTGGAAGAAGAAGATAAGCAAAATGTTTTAATCTATACGTTAATTATTAAAATCCGTACCATAAACAAATATTTTATGAAACTTAAGTTATTCCAAACAGATTCTTTTCTTTGCCCTCATTCCCCTGTTGTGCCACTTAAAGCTGTGTGTAATTGTGCATTGTTTATAATGCAAGGGAACTTTCTAAGGCAAAAATCATGCATTATGCACGGCTACTACAGTGGGACACTGCATAGTTACATTTCATGAGCTTCATGGCAGAGTAAGTCCATATAAAACTGCAGAACAGAAAAGCAAACATACTTTCCCTAGAAAGACATTTGTGAAGGTACAGTTGGATTAACTGTCATTTAATTTCTGTGCATCTTCTTCTGCCCTTCCCCAAGGGAAACTGAGGCAGTAATAATGAAAGAAAATGAGACAGTGATAGGCGAAAATACGTAAAATGCACATTATAAACATCAGTGGTGGCCACCCAACATTAGAACAGTAGATCTCAACCCCAAGCACCTTTTCAAGGAGCAAAGCAAAACCATGATGATTATGTTTTGCTGCTACGAACAGGGCTCTAAGGTGTCCCAGCATCAATGATACAAAGATATTTATAAACTAAAGAGGTTTTCAACTTAGTTCTCTAATCTTCGAGGAATATTGAGTGATGACATTATATTCCCAAAGAAGAATTTGCCTTATCCTGGAGTTATGCTTTACATTTGTTCCTTAAAAAAACTTATCTCCAGGTAACACCTATTGAAAAGACATTTCCAAAAAACCTAGTGGGGTGGAAATATTGTCCCAAGCATTACTGAAAATAAAGAGAGTGAGGCAACAGAGTTCTTATGGTCATTCCTGTGTTTCTATAAGAAATGGATATTGTTCACTTCAGCCATATGGGGAGTAATTGCAGCGAAGCTCAGGTGTTTTCACAGACTTAAGAGCTTCCAGAAATGGGGGGAAACAAATAACAAACAGAAAAAAAAAAACACCAAAAAGAAACCCCACAACCAACCCCAAGAAAAAGATCTTCCCATCTTCTTTGCCATACTAAGATGACAGAAGTACAACCTCTCAGTAGTGTTTGTTCTCCCTCTCTCTCAGGTGACAGTAGAGAGGTACTTTATCCCTCAATTAGCGTGCAGGGACTCCACACCCCTGGCATGCTCCAGTTATCCATGCTCATTAATCCATAACATCCATGAAAATGTAGTCACATGGGGCAATAATTAACCCATTATTTGATCATTCTCCACTGAAATCTCCGCCCACATCCTTATTGCCTCATGGCTGTGTTCCAGAGCTTTCTTGCTTTCTTCTCTGCTCCACTTTCTTTTGCTTCTCCAGCTGGCCATGTCCCAGCTCTGATCCCATGTAACTCAGCATTTAGCATTTCATTCCTGGTTTTTTTATCTTCCCCCTAAGGTGAGCATGCTCCAGTATTTCATCTGTCATCCTTTACATAATCAAGGATCAAGAGTTCAGATCTCGTCTCATTTTCATCAGAGGACATTACTAATAATGGATCTAAACTGGATCTCACTCCTGTCTGTTTAACTAGTGCGTATATTAAATGTTAGCTTACAAGACCCACAGTGGCAGGCTGTAGACTAATTTATGTTTAATTAAAACCTGTTTTAACAGTACAGAGTTAATACATGGTGGAGGATTATTAACTAAAATGCACTACCGCCATGTTTTTAAATTTGAAATTTATTTAAAATCCCCAAAGCAGCTGCAGGAATATACACTGTCAATATATGAATAGCAGTGATCATGATCAAAACATTAGGAATGTGCAAAACGAAAAAAAAACAAAAAAAAAGCTTGCCAAGATCTTTGGAGTTAAATGAGCAGTACATGATTTTTGGCAAGAAAACAGAAGAATTACAGAGCCATGAGACAGGTTAGAAAGCAAGGCTTCCTTTTCATTTATGATGCAATGCTTGTCAGATCAGTTTTGTTCCCATCTCCCATGAAAAACATATTTCACAGTCTAGTATTTAAGACCATTCTAGACATTATCAACATCAGGACTTTGCAGTTTTGTTGGCTAAAAAGAGAAATGAATGCAGCTAGTCCAGGCAGCCTGCATATATGGTATCCTGTCAGGGAAAAAAATTCAACAAAATTTTACTCGAAAAATTCCATAAAAATGGCATAATATTTATTCAGGCATGCACCTATCAGTGTTACAGAGTAGTAACTCTCTTCTCCATTCTTCTATGCACTATTATCATAGCATCTTGTGTGTATTTAAATTTGAAGCTTGCATGACTGTTTTTCCACAAACTCGCTGCCAAAAAACGATTCAGTCCAGCAACATGACCCTTTCTCATTCTTATCTGAACTTAAGAATGGCTATTCAAATCAACATCCTTCATACGAAATTTCCAAGCCAGACACGAGGTTTAAAACTAAGGAAAACACAACACAGTATGAACATCGTTATTGCTACTAAAAAGGGAAGATCACCAGTGTCTCAAGCTGCTATGCAAGTTCAAGAGATAGAAAGTAATAGGAATTGAAACTACATTGTAACATAATGTTCCTGTGGCTCCATCCTACTTTAACTGTTTCTGCCATACAAGGAAATTGTGATCCATCTGTTGGATAGATACTTAAAGAAAATGACTCCTCGCAGGAATCAGAGACTATTTGTGTGGGTGGTATTTAAGGTCCTAACGCTTTAGCTGGGTGTGTTGACACAAAATGACATTAAAAAGGAGTAATATTAGCCTAGCAGGCGTTACATAAAACAAAATATTCTTCATTTTTTTATCACTGTTTCAGTATGCAGTAAAAAAAATTACACAGATATTTTTAGTACCTTTTGTGTGATGCATAACAATGAAAGAATCAGATTTATACAAACTCATAAGGACAAGATTAAGGCAACAGAAATAGACTAGGCTGTTTAATATAAAGACTTACCGCTGTTTGCGGGTAAGTCTAGTTCTACCAAGACTAGGGTCAGTGCAAAAAATAGTAATGCACACACGTAGCTTCAGACAGCCTTCAACAGCCCTGTTCTAAAATAAGTTGCGACAATTTAAAACATATCAACCACAAAATAGCTTTTGAATGTCATGGTTTCTTAACTGCAATGTCCTACAAATGCTTTCACACACCATGAAATCCTAAATTGCTTTAACATATACAAAATAGGTAGGCACACCTTTCAGTTCATGAGAGCCAATTCAGACAGCCTTCTAAATTTGGTTGGAAATTGTTAAGTAATTTATTCTTGCATTAGATAGAATTAGCTACAAGAAGCTGAAAGCAATCTCAGACACCTACCCTAACACACTTCTCTTGCTTTGGCTTTTGGTTGTGATGTTTTCTAAAATAATGATGCCTGCCTCTAAAAAAGCCAGCCTCTCTCATTTCCCCACTTTCAAAACATGAACATTCTCCTGTCTGCGGTTTTTTTCTTCTATGAGGTTCTGAACTTATAGGGATTTAAATACATTTTCAAGCTGTATAGGCAGGGATCTGCTACTCTCAACACAAGCCTCACTTTAGTAAGTGCTTTGTGCTGTACACAGCCAGATATCCTCCACCTTACATATGCATCATTAAACAGAAACCTAATTAATCAATATTGTTAAAATAAACATGGTGCCATTTCAAAACAGGATGATAACTATTTCTTTAATGAAGCATTATAAATGCTCAACAGCAATACAGGTTTGCTTATTTTATTATCCATCACAAGTAGTGTTAAAACCAAAGGAAAACAAGGATTCATGCCAGTCCACACTTCATAAATTAATTAATAATATTAAGTATTAGTCTGAACACAAAAGAGCACTCCTGTTTTTAAAAGATTTTAGTTTATTTTTTCTGTACAACATGGAATTAAGAAAAAACAAATCCAGATTTTGAAGTGTTGTGTGATCTGAGATAAACTTGTTCAAAACCTTCCAATATCTAATTGTTATTAGGTTCCAGTAGCAAATCAAAGCAGCAATAAAATTACTACTTCTTCTTAAAAAGTGATTAAAAGAAAAGCAGATCGGGGATCTGGAGCAGCAAATACCTCATGCATTTTAAGGAAGCTGATCCAAAGGTTTTGTCACAGTCAAGGACATCAAGATAAAATTAGTCTCCTTACCAACTTCAATGGAAATTGAACCATATGATTAAAACCATGTATACTTTTAGATTTTGAACTGACCCTTGCTCTTGTTCATTTGCTCCCACGCAGCAGATCTGCCAGGGTAACCTCCATTCTAACCAGCCCCACCTGACTCACCTGTAGAGCCATCTTTCCATAACATATCTGCTGTCCTTACAATGACTGTTTTTATTTATTTAGCAAGATATCCCTCTGGGCTTCTTCCTTAGACAAACAAAAACATTCTTGGGTGCAACCATGCCTCCCAGGTTTCTCTCCAGACTGAGGCCAGAGACAGCTCCGAAGTTTCCTCTGCAGATGCCCACTCCTCCCTTTCATAACTAAATCATAAGCTTAAAAACCTGGCTAAATCCATAAAACTCAGACACACGAGTACTCACCAGCAGCAGTAGTTAACAATATGCAGGCATCCATTTAAGACATCAACACACACACACATCACCCCCCCCCCACACTCCCCTTTTATACTTTAAAGTAAAATATTTAAAAACATTTTCCTCTTTCATCTGCTTGCCAGCTTTTGGTGCCTCTTGAAAAAGCTATATCCCAGACATCTAGGGAAAAGTTTAATTCCATCCACAACTAAAGCAGTTTCGATTTTATACTACTGAAGAAACACAAAACTTGCCAGGTCTTGCATCTTAACAGATTACATTTTGCTTTTAAATTCACTTTTTTGATGAATTGAATGGAGCTCTCTGCATAAGCAGAAATGTAACTCCACAGATACTAGGGCCATATCTGATTACAGAGACAGATTATTGCTTTCTGCAATTTATCATGAAGGCACCGATGGCAGGGTCGTATTTAAGGTCACATTGAGGCTTATATATTTCTTTTTCAAACTTTGAAGATTGAATTTTGGTTTAATATTTAACACAATACATTCAGAACTCAGATCGATCTTCTATAATATTTGCTTATTAAGGTGTTTCCTTTCATGCTTAGGAAATGCATTAAAATAAAATATACCTTTAAAAGCCATTTCATTAAAATGTCAGTGTTCATGTCAGTCTCAATAGCTAATGAACTACAGACTACAAATTCCAGACAGTCAGACAAATATTTTCAGGCAGAGGGCTCTTGCAAATTTTAAACACAGAGAAGGGCTTCATTTTCTAAAGCAAAACTACCCAATTATTTCCATCATTTGATGCTGCCTTCTTAGCTCCAAACCTCTTATGCCAGTGATTTTTGACCTCAGATGGTTTTTTATCCTCTGCTTACCCAGATCTCAGCAGTATTTCTCCAAATGAACCAGCACAGAAATATTAAAAAGATGCTGGGGCGAAAGCTGCTAAGGAGCAGAGCTGCAAGGAGGTTCCCTGCAATCACTCCTTCTACTCACTTATGTCGCACTGCCAGTTTTTATTTCCTAATTAGAGTTTTTCCATTCCTTACAGACTATGTTTATTTCTACATTTACTGCTTGCATCAGGAAATGTTGGAAAGATGAGGAGAATGAGGGACTGGAATGGAAGATGGGGATGAAGGAAGAGACATGCTGGGGAAGCACAGGCAGCTACAGTGGACTGTATGGAATTTTCCAGACAATGAGCTTTCTGGTAGTAAAGGGAGATTTTGAAAAAATCACATCACAGATTTACTCAATAGCAACTCAGGAACAGAATGGAGCTGATGCATCACAGCCAGGAAAGCAGGGGAAGGAAGAAAGATATATCTGAGGGACAGTGATATTATAACAATAATAAAACTACAAAGAACAGCTTACACAAACACACAAAAATCGCATTATCCAAACAGCAAAATCCACGCCAGCCTCGACTTCCTTAGTCTCCTTCACCTAACACTTTCACTGACTCATTTAGCAAACCTCACCTGACCCCAGTTTCAAAATGAGACACCCCCACCAAAATCACATCGAAGTAACAACACTTATCTTCCACCTTCCCATTTTCTGAACCACTGTCACGTAAGTACCTTTCTGCTGATCCTGTATCCTCATTTCTAGATACAATCAAGGTGCAAGCACACAATTCTTTTTAATAGAACTTATCACTGAAAATAAAAATGCTCAAGAAAGAAATATGCGTTCTCTGCTAAAGAACACATAACCACACCAGGCCAACAATCCTTCCACCTGGAGATCTGATTGCCTTTTATGGTTGTTTACAGAAAATGCTCATTTAGAACGCTCCAAGTTAGCTTGCAGAAGAGCCATTTCTGCTGTTAATTAATATTACATTCCCTCCCGCATTCTGAAGGTCACATCCAGCTTTGTAATGAGATTCATAACAAACTAACAAATATAACATAGAACAAGAAATGGCTGAAAACGCTCTTTTAGTCAGAATTTTTCCAGGTGTAAAAGCTAATCTTGGAATGAAATGTTCTTGTGCAGCTTTCCAAAACCACAGAAGGCATTTGCAAAGCCGTCCCCATCAGTTGTCTCTCTCAACCATGGTACCACACCTCTGCTAAACCCAGCCCAGCTCTAGAGGCAGCTGGAGGGGTGGGGAACTGGCAGCTGTGTGCCTCCAGCTGGCAGGGAATCAAGAGAGCTGCTGAAACCATTTTGATGCAATTTCAAAGAGAAAGTACAGCAGTGTGGCTTTTCCCTCAACTAGTAAATATTGGGGAAAATGTATTTACAGGCCAAGGGAGAAGTAAAGAAAAAGCAAAACAAGCAAAAAAATCCAGCTCTAATATTTGCCCTGTATGTAACACGTATACCTCAATATTGTAAAAGCTGAAGAACTTATTATGCAACAGACCAAGACCAATAAATATATTTCTTTCAACACTGAGTGAACACATCTTTTATTGCACTTCCCTGGTCAAAGGAACCTGCAGACAATAAAGTAAGTAAATCTTAATCTTATTCCCCTATGATTACCAACAATCTTCTGACATGTTTTCTAAGGAAGTGTTCAAACTTTCTGTCTTTCTACAACTTTAATTAAATAAAACTCCCACTTAATGCAATTTGGCATATGCCAGCATTATTTTTTTCTGCCTTTTGACCCCCAGTACATGCAACTTTATATATCATAAGTCTGGTACCTTTGTTTTGCCGTGGAAAGGACCACTGGTTACACTTCAAAAATTTAGTAAATGTTTTTTGGATGCCAATATGATGAAACTACTGTAATGGTTCAAGTCAACAACTTTCCCTAAAGTGCTAATTAAATGTCATTGCTCCTTCCTCAGACAACAAAAATAATAAAAGCTCCATGTAGAGTGCTCCTTAAGTTAGTTCTCTGGGTTTATAATGAATTCATAAGAGTTCTCTGCAATAAATTACAATACCAATAGCAAATTGCAGGACATGAGCATGTTAGCTATCACCCTGATCACCAAAGAAAAAACTCCGTCTGAAAGTGAGATGCGATTCATAACCCAAAGGCAAATCCTGACGGAGCTCAAGATGTCCTACTAATGGTATAAAGTGTTTGCAGCCCATTACAAAGAACTTCTGCTGATATTAAAGCTTTGATCTGCAAGATGTTAATTCAGTGAAAATACTTTTTAGCACTGCCCTGACAGCAGAATGCGTGACAACTGCACCAGCAAGATGTGCTAAAGATTACCTATGATACATACAAGGGAGGCAGAGACAGTGGTACTGACTGACTTTTATCAGCATTAATTTTGGATAACAACCTTCTCTGCCTCTAAGAGCTAACAGCTGAATGAGTGCTGTGGCATTTGACCAGAAACTTCAGCAAGGCTTCAGTATCCCCCACCAGAAGCAATTTCAAGCTAAGGAAATTAAGTATAGAGGACACTTACGTGAGGTAAATGCAAAAACTGAAAAATGAAATTACACCAAAAGGCTAATTACCAGTGTCCAGCAGTCTTATAAAAGAGGTGCCTCAAAACAGCTCTCACTGGGAAACCGCACCAAGGGAACAAGAAAAAAGATACATTCACAACGTCAGCAGCGCCAAAACAGGAGAAACTGCAACTTCTCCTGCAGAATGGGTAGCAGGAGAATAAGATCAAAATTCCAAATGGATTTGTCAAGCTGAAGACATGCCCTGAAATCAAAAAGCCATTCAGCAAAAGTGTATCTGAGGACAGTTAATCTGGAGAAGACAAATGCACAAGCACCAAATGGCAAAAAATTAGTAGTTACTGCAGTTTCACAGTGAGCAGTATATTAATGTAAATCAGTAATGCAACACTGTTCCAAAAAAGGCAAACCTTAGTTTAGGATTTATTAATGGGCATAGAATTCATGACAATTGGAATGAAATCTGTCAACTTTGTTGGTTACTGATAGGCTTCTTTATCTGAAAAAGGGAACTACAATAGATCTCCTGGGAAAAGTTCAAGGAATTAATATTTTTAGAATTTGCAAACACTCAAATGATTTTCTAAAGATGTGGCCATTTATCTCCCCATCACTAAATCTTAAGAGAAATGTCATCAGGTCTTTCTTCATGTCAGAGTCATTCCCACACATCAGTCTACAGAAGGAGAACAAGAATCATGATTTATGTCTGGCAAAAAGACCTAGGGTTAATACCAGGAATATCTTTCTAATGTTTACGGCAATTAAAAACTGAAACATGGCAAAGTACTACTTTGGAATCTACTCAGCCATAGGTACTTAATAACAGCATAGTGAGCTCCTGAAACAGATGGTCTCATATCTTATACTTTCTTCAGTCTGAACACAAGGGATTAAGCTAGGTGATCCCCATGTCTACTCTAAATCTGCACTCTCAGCCTGGAAAACAGACTTCTGACACTGTCTGAAGTTACCTAAACTCTTGAGGTTCTTTCATTGCATCAAACACACATATACAAGAAAGTAAAATGCACATAATGCTAGAAAGTAGCTTCCAGTAAGACCATACAGGTTCCATATCTGGCTATCAGAGCTATTACAGCTATTCATAGATGTGCTTATTGTGAATAATGAATGTAACTCTTAGCAAACTTTTATATTCTGCCAACACTTATTTATTTTTATGAGTGTAAACAAACAGGGGGTGGAAAAGCACAAATAAGACAAGTTAAAGTGATATGGCTAGGATGCAGGTTTTATTGATAGAAGTATGTTTGAGCCTCTTTCCTCCTCACCAAAGAAACACAAAAACACTCTTAAGTGATATGTAGATTGGATATTTCCAATCAGCTACTACACCTATTTATTTATTTATTTATTTTCTTGGGGGAAAGTGAATATAATTACATAATAAACAGAGTTATATTGCAGATAGCAAGATAACCACCATACTCTTCAAAACACAGGACAAATACTAATCTCACAATGTCGAAAAGCTCTAGCTTTTGTTTGCCTCCCTTTAAGAAAAAATTAAGCAAGAAACTAATTAGCCTCTGTGCAGTCACTTATACTATCACTCCCACTTGCATTTAGATATGCCATCAATATAGTAATATACTCTGGAAATTGGGATGCCAGGTTTTCATTCTTTCTAGGAGTTTTTCTCACTTTCTTTCCTTTTACATACAAATATATCAGTTTTAAAACATGTCAAAACGTTCTCATTTGGCTCATGAAAAGTGACATTAACAAGACAGTCATCTGATGGGATAATTTGCTCCTTAGCTGATTAAAAAAAGGCATCACAGATACAATAAAAAAACCCCCACATTTTGCTGCCTGCCAAGACCTATCACTTAAATGAATACAGTCCTTTTGACACAGAATAGTTAATTTTCATAAATTATTACTGTAGAGTTATCCAAGTGACAGAATGTATTCTCATGAGAAAACACAAGAGACACATTGCTATCTTTGTGCTTATATTTCTAGCTCTCTGCTACTTTTACCTGCTGGCTGCTGCTGCCTTCACAGTTAATACAGCTGTTTTACAATGAAATGCATGGATTAACAGAGCACAAAGTCGAAAGGGTGCTCTGTTTATTATGTTTATTATTGCCTGCTTTTTATTCTTATTTAATACTCAAGAATCTTGAGTCAGTCACAACACCATTACGGAAATGAGTTAATGTTATACAGTCTTTATATAGGAATTACTGGTTATAGATAGAGAGCTCAGATTTTGCTTTCTACACTGAAAAATCCTTCAGTAGCCATTACTGTAATGCAGCACTGATTTAATTTTTAAAAGTCCATCTATATATAAGGAAAATTGATCTATTTTTTCAATTTTTTTTTAATATAAGTAACTTCGTGACAATGCCACAAAGTGCTAAAAAATACCAAACCTAATAAACCATTCCTTGTCATGCTCAGTCTTTAATCCTGATCTTCATGGAAATCATCAGGTAAAACACAATTTGACAATCTCAACATACTTTACCTACAAAGAGGATGACTGAGAAGAATTACAGAAAGGAACACTATCTCCTCCTCCTCAGGTCCTTTATCTAGTCTGTTTTCATACTGTTCAGAGCAATAATAGAGGATTAATCCCTCAAATATATTGTGCTATTGATTTGCTCTATTGAAAAAAGCCTGTATGGCAATGGTGTGATTCAAAAGTTTAAGATGCACAAGTCAGTGAAAAACCAACTGCAGCAGGAACATCAAGGGACATCACACAACATGTCATGAATTAACCACTTTAAAAGAACTGGAAAAAACTTGTTCAAGACCAAAAATTAGGACAATATTAACAGCATTTATTGCCAAGAAGTCATATTTTCAAGCCATTTAAGCAGTCATATTTTTCACATACGTAAATATGAATATTTGTATATATTTGTTATTTGAATTAATTATCAATAATTCTTCATTATTTAGATGTGCATGCTTTTGTAGATCTGCAGAAATTCCAGACCTAGATTTTTCTGATATGTGAAGACTAAGGGCTAGGCATGAAGAATAAGACAGGAATAATAGACAGCAAGTAGACCCTTGTTACAACAGTTACATTTGTGGTTTTTCTTCATTTGACTTTCATCACCCGTGTCAGGAAATTGTACACAATTTTTATATTAAAAATTAGCCTCATTAAAAGCGCATTCTGAAAACCTTATTGAAGGTAATCTGGAAATGACTGATGAGTTCTTCATCTCCTACAATATTAAAGAAATGCCAACAGAACACACTATGTATCATCACCAGATTAGACTGTAAGTAGATAAGGATGACTTGCTAATCCATACGGTTACATTTATGTCACTGATTTGAAAGTATAAGATGTCTTTCCTGAAAAAAATCTCATTAGTTACTGCTTAATGACATAACAAAAAGAGTGGGCTATGGGAAAAAATACTGAATTACTTTTAAATCCTCTGATGCTTCTTAACACAGACACATTCCTTTCGCATTTTAAAAAATGACATATTTTGTGGTTACATTCTTAATTCTCACATTTATAATGTTTCTTCATTGTGCCGCTACTTGGGTAGACCAAATGCATCAGCAAATGTATTCTCCTGATACGTCAAGAGTCATGGCTATGACACAGTAGGACTTTTCTTGAAGATTTCTTATTGTTACTGTTGGTTAAACTACCCCAGGACCAAAACCACCCCACAGAGGAGCACAGGAATTACAAGCTCCTGCCTACAGTGGGTGCCAAAGGACCTCATAGTTACTATACTGCTGGCTGTAAACACTTCAACTTCCTACTGTGTGTTTTTAATAGCAAAGGGTTAAAGGAGTAATTGGTAATTTTGCAAAAAGGACCATATTCTGAGGAAAGCCACCAAAGTTAAATCATGTGGACATCCTGAAAATACAAAGAAACTACAGAAAAATTATATTGGTGCTTCCAGCAGAATAAATCATATGATTCTTTAAAGTAAGACAGTTTGAACTGTTCACAGTGAAAAAAGCTCAGATGTGTCTATTTTTAGATTGTTTCAGTTTTGGTGAAGTTTTTTTCAATGTTGCTCTAAATGGACCATTTTTACAGTGGAAGTAAACCCATTTTACCATTACCTGTTTCAGTTCTTTTAAATAAACACTAGGGGGAAAAAAGCTACCAAACAAACACAAACTAACAGGTTTTTTCCATGTGGAAACTGTGTGTGCTTTCTTTAACTTTCTGTACTTACCCTCTCTGCTCTGGTTCTATGAAAAGCAATCACATTAATTCAACAGCAAACTGAATTTCTGTAAAATAAGGAAATCTCACATCCCCATTTCCTAACGTCCTCTCTCAGTACTAAGCCCTACTGCCTCCCTTGCTCTGGTGCTCACATCCATCACATCTCTTTCCCAGATGGAATGGAAAATTTATAAACCCTGACAGTACAAAAGATCTGTTCATTTTCTACCAAATCTGTTCCCTGATCCAGTTCACCACAGGACTGCACAAAACCTGATGTTAGTACACAATACCTAGCTGAAGTAGATAAGCAAATGGAAGGTCGGACCATTTCTGTCCATAGCAGAGTTCTTATACTATTTGCTACACTCAGTGTAATGGTCTTGTTTTGCTGAGACCCAGACCAGAAAGTGCTGCAATCTAAATGAAGTTTCCAAACTAAGGAGACATCTTAAAAATGTCATAAAACCAAATTATTATTACCCTGGTATAATATGGCAAATGCTTTAGGGTAGTCACATAACTAAATCATGCACCCTAAATTAGCAATACCAACACTTTCTAGCCACAAAACATATTTCTAATTAATTATTCAAAAAACCTAGCTAAGTGCCATTGAGGGGAAAATTATATTTTGAGTGAGTCTGTGGACAAAAGGCCAGACTGACTTCTGCCTCTATCCTTCTGTATCACTTCTGTAAAGGGCACCGATTACAGGAAGATGCACAACTTCCCTCTGTGGGTGAAAGGATGAGATGGTGGCCCCAGCCACTGAGAGGCAAGGCTATTCAGTGACAACTAAAATCCCTTCTGCTTCAGCATCTCTATAGTGGCCTTTGTGAAGACCTGAGGAAACCGATTTTTTTTTTGATATTATTATTTAAAAGTATCTGCATTGCACTCCCAAAGAAATGAATAAGCAGATAATTTTTAAAGGAAGGGAAAGGCTTTGTTAGTCTGTTAACAAGCAAGCCAAGCTGTCATTTATACCTCAGTCCTTTAAAAGATCCAAGAGCTTAAAAGTTTCTATTATCTTATTGCTGTTTTGAAGAAGGCTTATTACCATGCAGTTAGATATCTAACACCTTAATTTCACACTTTAATTTGTTTCTTTCTTTAAAACAGAAAACCATAATAATTTCCTTAATGCAATACTTACTTCATTGTCACAAAGCTCATATAAAGCTTTCCAAACCTCTAAGCAACATCGACTTTGTTTTGTTTAATCATCTAGATACCAAACACTCAGCTGTTTCTTATCACTTAATAGGGCCCGCTTGTAAATAACAGTTTGTTCTCTAAAGGGCTCAAAATCTATTAAAATAGTTCAGTGGTAGTCATTAAAATATGTCCTGTAGATGGCTGCATAATTTGTGTTTCCATTTCTGTTCTGTTGGTACGTAACTTTTAATTTGTTTACTTTTTCCCCCTCTTGAAATTCAAAAAAACATATCAACACATTCTCCACACTATTTTAAGCAACCACATTTCCACATAATTCATTTTAATGCTTTCTATTTTTAGAAGCAGTTCCATTAAAACTCGTCCATACATTTCCAAATACTAATTTAGCTTAATCTGTGACTTAGACAGATATTTATAACAATTTTACAAAAATCAGACACAAAGAGGTTATGACCTGCCTTTTTATGATTCACTGATATAGCCAGCAACAAAACTAAAGAATCTTTTCATCATAATTTCAAGAAAATTTCCTGCCATTTACATAGTCTACCAAATAATCTCAGGCCATTTAGATGTAAACCCAAAAAACCACTGCATTCTTCTCTATTTCAAATTTCCCTTTAAGATCTGTTTGCCACAGCACATCCCTTAGTACAGGGTCTAAGCATTTTTTTTAAAAAAATACATATTGGGTTTAAATTAGGATAATTAATTTATACTTTTTTTTCTGTAACTAGCTCTTCTAACTGTTTAAAAAAGGTCTGAAAAACATAACGGGCTCAAATCTGAATTTTATGTCACATGCAAAGTGTTGAAATTCACAAGGCACCAAAAGCTTTCATGTACTCATGTTATCTTGTGTCAGGCACAACATCATCTGAGAAACAAAAAAGAAACATCTCATACCTTGGCAATGGAGACACTTAGACTTTGCAGATGTAAAGGGTTCATAAACTCCAGCAAAAATAGTGGGGCAATTTTGAAAATGCATTCCTCCCTCTTCTCTTGTGCAGCCAAGCTCAACCTTGTTTAATCTGAAGTGCTGAAGTGTAAATGAATGGATTGTTATGATATATGCATAAATTCTTAGTTTTAATAAGAAAATCTGTGTGGCTTGGTAATTTTTTTAAAAAAGCTAATCTATTTAACAACATTTGGAAATACAAAAAACTATAAATCCTATATTTCAAATTATAAATGGCTGGCATTTGGGTTTTTTGAAAGCTACAGCTATACTTGCAAACTAGAGACAACAGAAACAAAAATGTAACACAGAACTATCATGAGCACAGGGAATGGGTATCTTTCCTTTATCTTCAAATAATGTTGGGGACTAGCAAAAAATGCCAGGGCCTAGAAGAAAGCACTAAAAGTTGGTAGATAAAAATCTGATAAAAATGCTCAATCTTTTGCAATATGATCAAAACTTCTCAAGGACGAATCAACTGTAATGAAAAATATGTAAGTGAATTTTTGGGGGAGTAGGACATAAATTTGGATAGAATATTTCTGTTAAGGTTACTCAACTAATCAACATGTGTTTACTGTGATTTCATGGTATTTCGGATATACAGTCCCTACAGTACTCCCCCTTCCTGTTCTTCTTCAATGAAGTTTCTTCACTATGTTTTGATTTTTTCTTTCAGCTTTTCTCCTCTTTCTGCTCAAAAGATGAAAGCTCAATTTGGCACCACATGAGGAGTTGAGCAAGGATTTAAATTTTTAAACTGCCTGCATTAGAAATTGATATTTGATGTGAGCTTTCTTTTGAATTGGCATGGGTAATTCTTTTCCTCGCTCTACATTGAGCTTTTCTAGAAAATAGAGAAAAAATGTTTACATCAATTTTCTGGAAGAAAAAAAGTGCTCATTAGCTCAATCAGGAAAATCTCCCGGAATATCTAGTTTGGGGTCAAGGTCACAGAGGCTTCTCCTGTAACCCCTGTCTGAAAAATTACCATTCCTTGTATACCATCTGCTTTTTCAGATCTCATCTCTCTTTTTCATTTTGGAACTGATGTTATGATAAAATACTTGTGTAGCAAGGATAGAAACAACAGAAAAAACACTGCCAGGACTGATTTGCCACTATCCATACATCCACTAAGGATAGAAGACCAAAAGCACTACTGAGATGGAGTAACATGATTTACTTTACTAAAAGAAATGAGGTTTTAGAGATATAAAGACCTAGCAGCCTTAAGTAAGTTTATCTTGTGATTTTCCACAATATGTTAGAATGCAGAGATGGTGACCAAGACATGCAGGCTGATGAATTAAGCTGAATCAGGGTTCAGGAAGCACTATTTTTGATTTGGGCTTTCTTCAGCTTTACAACTCAGTTGTAAAGCTGAAGGACTTTCATTAGGACCAGTTTCTCTACCTGGTCCTAATGAAAAAAAAACCTCTTTAGTTGAACTGCTTGAAATGCCTACATCAAAAGAACTCTACAGATGCCAAACACTCCATTTACTTCACTTTAAATTTCATTGAAGAGCTCTTCTGAGGATGAATATTCCTGATGGAAAGAAGAGGTCAGAAAGCTGTTTGAAAATGGAATTCCTCTGTGTTTAAGAGCACATTCTAAGCAGTAAGACTTCAAACTGTGCAAACAGAAAAGAAACAGTCCAAAGCCATTGTTTACCTTGAGAACACTGAAACATTCAGAAACTCTCCATGTCAATACTTATACTAACCTAATTTGTTTTTAATTAAGATAAAATTTATTTTTCTTTATCTCCTATTTTGCCAATTTTCTTCATTAAAATTTGCAGGTATTCATCCCAATGCATATTTTTTTGAACAAACTATTAAGAATGAATCAAATTATTTGCTTATGACTTGTCAGAACAAACTTTTCAAGAAAAATCTCAGATTTGACAGTACAGAATGATAATACCTAAAACATGTCCATGACCTCAATTCAATGTGGTTTGACAAGATAATAATTCCTCTTTAATCTCTTCAATACACTTCAATGCCTTCATTTCATTGCATTTGCTTTGCTACATTTTCTTTCATGTTAATACAGGTTTTCTTGAAGCACATTCAGAAAAGTATAATTCAGAAGCTAAGTTTAGTTACCAATGTGGAATACACATGTGCAAAGCCACAGATCGTAATTCTAGCAAGACCACGTTATATTTATGTAAAAATAAAAATAAACTAAAAAAAAAAAAAAAAATATTCCATTCCAAATACCAAGATGAGAAAAGCTACATAATTAATTGAAAATGCAAAATTTGTCAACTAAGATGCTGCAAAATAGGCAGGAAATTAACTTTTCGACTATAAAATATTGCTAGTGTTTATGATCTCACTGCTAAAAGCAAGGACATTCTGACCCGTCCCACGTTCTCAAAAAATGATTCTCTAAAATATTCAACAAATCAATATCAATTTAATTATAGAAACGTAAAACTCTTTCAGGCTTATGCAATTTACTTTTAAAGTATCTCCTGTGATAAATATAGCTCATTGCATGTTTTTCTTTTGACCTACTTCAAATATTTGAAATAAAAACTACCTGACAAAGTAAATCTAAATTCTTAAAATATGTGTTGAGAGAGCTGTTGTAATTCAACCATCTCCATAACCCTCAGTTCAGCTGGATTTTCTTTAAAAAAATTAAACAAAAATGGCACATGCAACTTCAGTATGACCCCACATCATCTTCTAATTTATATAAAAAGAGGAAATGTTTGTTTCTTCATCCACCAAAGTCTTCGTGATACAAGATCTCATTTCATCATGTAATCTGAATTATAGCACTATCTCTCCCTGCTGGGCCTCTTGTATGGAATAACAATGTCAGCACAAATTCTTTACTGAATTTAGCTTTCTGGTCATGTTATCAGAAATTGGTTTGAGTACACAGCCTGCAAAAATGGAGAATGACAAATCAAACAACCCTCAAGGGAGAGGAAAGCTTTAATAGCTTCTTGCCTGTCGACTGGTTATTATAAGATGATGACAAACAGCCCTACATTGGTAACTTTCCTAGACATTTGAACCGTGCTTTAGAAGAGATTAACTCAAGATCATATTTAAAAAGTCAGAGGTCTCAGAAGATAAAAATCATACTAGCAAGTCCACTTAGATTAGAAGATAATTGTTTTGATGAAAAATGAAACTTAATCATATTCAAAGACTTCAATAACAAGTTGAAGGCTCTGCCAGCTCTGGAGCTACATTGATCTTGCAGTCTAGTTGTGCACTCCCTTACTGCAGTGTCAATACTAAGGCAGTAATTAGCTTTCTTCCAAACTATCTCTTTTTTGGAAAAAGTTATATTCAAAGCAAGCAACTGCTTTTCCGACTTTTGACTTTTAATTTTCAGGTTACATGGAAGCAATAAAAATGAACAGTTTAGTAAGTATAACAGAAATTCTGCATACATGCAAAGTCAACAGCAGGAAAAATGTGCTATATTGTAGAAGCACCATTTTTTTTTCGTTTTAAAATTATAATCCTTTCTTTTTCTACAGCATCTACGGAATATGGGCTCCCTCCAGTGGCAAAATTAATATTCAAAAATCTTCACACTTGTTTATGTGTTTAATCGTATATCCTAATAAACAAAATAACAGCCACACACATGGCAGGCTGAGGGTTCAAAGCCCTTTTAGGATGGGGGTTTTATTTACACTTTTTTATTCTTTTCAATAGTATCAAATATAGACAGAATCTTTAACCATTATATTCAATGACATGAATGAGCTATGTTCCCTCAAAAAAAACATAGCTGTTTAGTCAAGTTACATTTTTGTAAGACAAAAATGCACAATTTGGGAAACTTATGAACCTTATATTTTAACATTTGCATTTTGAAAAAAACTTCTATGTAGTGTCACACTATACAGGGTATGATTAGCATGTCAGAAAGGTGCATTACAAATTGATAAAATTAATTCTTTAGTGAAGAGGGAGACATATCTTCCATTTTTGGCCCAGATTTGCTCTGTTCCTGCCCATCCCAGAATGCAAAACACATTTTTATTCTTAGAGCAGTATCAATTCAAGTGTTTAATTTACATGAGTGTTCTTGGCTTTGTTTAATTCTGGAGACAATGCAGTTTACAGTAAAGCTGCTACCTTTAGCTACACTTACCTCCTGATTCGCTCACTATCAAATACTTTTATTTACGAGCTTTACTGCATCACAGCTACATTTTGCTTTCCATTTTATTTTATAGTGTTTAGTGTTTTCTCTACACTACACAATGTTGCATCCTTAGCAAAGAAAATGACTGAAATAAGCCCAGTTGGTGAATGACTGACTGCTAGGAACCACAGAGCAATTAAGCCTCTAGGGAGTAAATCTAGGGAGTAAATATGTATCCTCAATTTTAAACATTTTTTAACTTGAGGATAACCTCAGCTCAGAACTACTAGATTTTGATCCTCATTACTGAGAGTTGGACTAGATGAACTTCAATGGTCCCTCCTAACCCAAAGTGTTCCATGATTGAAAATATAAAGGACTGGAACAGATTGTCATTAAAACTCATCGTAAGACTCCCATACAAGTGAAGTCACTAAGTGATGGAAAGTAGTGCTAACCTGTCACAATCAGGTTGGCTCTCCAGGGAGTTCTCTCCTGCAAGGGAACCTCAGTGCTGAAGTAATACTTTTTGCACAAGGATATGGGAAGCTTGAGGATACAACTTCCTTTAATTTTATAGTCTGTTCTTTGGCTACTATGAAGCAAAATTCTGGGGAAAAAAAAAATCAAGGGCATATTGGCATGATGCAATATCTGTAGAAGAGAATAAACTAAATACAGTCAAGTAAAGCAAGATACTAGTAGAGCTAATCTAAAAACTCAAGAATCATAAACTCAAGCATTCCAGCATTCCTTGCAGAATAATGTCACCTCAGCTGTGACTTGTTTTGTTGGATTGCTTCAAACAATTGTGCCATTTGCTAAGGGGGAAGAGAATATAATGTCAATACGTATAGAATGAATGTATCAAGGAACCAGCAGGAAACTCTTTTATGTTGCTCTCTTTCCCTAAGACTCCTTCTTGGCTTCTGCTCAGTGGGGTATGTCCAGTAAGTACCTCATCAGCCTTTGAAGTCAGTGCTCAAATATCACTGAGAAGAGACAGATACGAGAGCTGGCGTTTGTTGGACCATTCTCCCAAACTTTGCCACAACGGCAGACCCGATGCCACATAGCAACAGCAGCAATGTAATGGCTGAATAATCCCTTCCCATACAAAGTCAGATTTCAAAATGTTTTTAACAGAGAGCTCCAAGTTACCAGCTGAGTGATGAACAATCAAGCACAAAGAGGAAGGTCCTCAGAAACTTTGTGAGAAGTGTTTTTTTCCACCTCTCCATAGAACAACAAGCATGTGGAAGCTTCTGCAAGCCTTGGAAGAAAAAAAAAAAATGATACCAGGAACTAACTGGAGAGACACAGTTGTGTTCCTCCTGCATATCACAGACAAGGCACAGGAGGTTAAAATGTAGCAACATTCCTTGAGACAACAAGTACAAGGCAGAAACTTAGAGAATAAAGGCACAGGATGATACTGAAGCACTCAGACCACAAATCACAAATGGTCGAGTGTGGATCTGAAAGAATCCTGAAAGACTGAAAGAATGAAAGCTTGACTGCTGCCTAAACCTGGTTTTAGGACAGTATAGAGAGAACAAAAAATTTGTATATGACGTATGTAAAATAACCCACATGCTGTGAAAATAACAAGAAGGTATAAGACAATACAAAGAATAAAGAGAAAGGAAGAACAGAAAGGAAGGAATGGCTTCAAACATACATCCTCCAGTAAAAAAAACACCATACTTCTTTATTTGTGAATAAAGAATTTCCCTCACCTTCAGCAGAGGACAAACTCTACTTTTTCATTTGCCATTTACATTTTTTCACTGCAGCACAATGCTCATCACTAAAACACTCTTTTTTTCTACAGCATTTGGTTAAGCAAATAAGAAGTTTAAAAAGTGATGAATATGCATGTCTATATTTTGTTCCTGTCTTCCCACCTTGATTGGTTTCCCAATACCAAGTCACATTAAACTTCAGCACAGTAAGAGACTTAATAAGAACACAAATGTATTCATTCACTTGTGAAATACCTGGAGGTAGCATCAGACTTTTCCTTTTTTTTTCCTTCGTTTACTTTGCTAGAGGTGAGATACCATTCATCATTTATAAATCTCAGTCTGATGCTGGGACTCCATTAACATGCCCTTGAAAGAAGGACTGGTGTAAAGAGGCCTTGTATTTAGGTAATAACTTCCTGTAATTCCACTTTCAATTTCTTTGTAACATGGCCTGAATGCTTCATGCTTTATGGACTCAGGACATGGAGAGCTGCAACAGGATTATGTTTCCTGTAGTTTCCTATTACTTTCCTAAAGCTTGATCGGAAGGCTCAACCAGGAAAAAAGCAGTGATGATATACAGCGAGCTTCTGGGACCAGAAAAGAAAATCACTGGCTCATAGAAAGACAGGGAAAGAGTAGTCTATGAGATATATCTACGTGTGTAATTCACTGCTACAGGAAATCAGTGAGTCGAGTAATGTAAAATTGCAAAAGGCTACAGCGTTTCATGGCCTTTAACATTATTTGTTTTGTGTGCTGAAGTAATGAATGCAAAATCTATACTTTGGAACAAAATATATCATTTCATTATCATACATTTTCTATAATTTTGGTTTTTTCTTCATTGAGGATCTTTGTTTGGTTTTGCATTTTAGGGGGGTTTGNGGGGTTTGGGGGGGGGGGGGTTTGTGGTTTTTTTTGCAATGAATGACAAACTATATGAACTTTGTGCCAAAATTCAGTTTTACCACCATGAACTGTCTTCATTAATTTGTACTGAATTCTTGAATCGCTTTAGTTACTCTCCAAAATACAGTAAACAAGAACTCAAATACCCATTTGTTACCCAGCATCCTCATGGCTTAAGCACTCCTCTAAGAAGCAGAAGACAACATTTTCTTCCTCAGAAGAAGTACGGTACAGTACACAAATAGTCAAACTAACAGGTTAGAATAAGATTTGGTGTACAGTCATGTAAACTATCATCCTCAATAAAGATTACTTTTTTTCATTCATGAGTTACAATACAAAATTACCAACTTCTTCCTAAATCACAGAAGCCCTAAAAGAAATTTTGAAAGTCAACATACAATTCTGTACATCTTTCTTCACACAGGAACAACTGAAATATTGTATTAATACACTGCCTGCTGGAACTGAGAGACTAGCACTCTCTGTAGACCAGTGATTACAGCTATCACTGAGGGAAATCTGATTTGAGTCAAATGAGCATTTAAGTATCACATAAGTAGCAGATTGGCTTTAGAATCGGAATTACAGGTGCTTTATTGCAATAACACCCTGTATTAAAAAGACATAAAACATATTATACCATCAGGTGTCTCAGGGACAGAAGCAGAGAAACTCTTAGATGGTGAATTCTTGGTGCATGTGGGACAGAGGGGTAACTACACGCTCTGGCTGTGGGCACTTAGGGGACAGTGTAGAGAAACCCTGTACATGAATTTATTCTGCATGTGCTCCATCTATCTAGCCAGAAGCTATGTTGCCCCATTAGCACCTGATTCAGTGCATCTCATGTATTACCTTGGGCTTTACTTTTATGAGAACTATGGCTCTATGGCTTCTGTTTGACTCTAAAAATAAGTAGAACAACTTTCTATCTATTTGCATTCAAAAACATCACAGAGGCATTCTACTTGGCTCCCAAACCTTTGAGAACTTCGTGCTTCATACAAGAAGGTTTCTTTTAGTCTCACTGAAACCAGGAGGCCAACAATCTGATGAAACTTCTCTTTCTTTCAGCATATGAAACTGAAAAATCTATATTAATATTAATGTTGCAGTCCATACATAAAGACTAAGATGATATGAAGGGAGAGCATTCAAAGAGATAATATAGGTCACGGATCCTATTGTATTTTAATCATCTAATGGCTATTATCTCTTGACTACTTAAAGACATAAAATTTTACAGCTCACAAATGCCTTACAAATAAAGCACTCATTAAATGGCATTTATTTTTCTGTGATAAAATTCAACTGAATAGAAGATGTACAATTTTGAGTAGACGAGATATTATAAAACAGATTCTTTAGATTTAAGAAATTAAGTCAATATTCCTACCATTCTTACTTTCAAATGCTATAATCTATAGCTATATAAAACTACAGAAAACAAATCAGTTACTAACTAACAGTTACCGTAGGTTACATTTCAGTAGTGTATGATCTATCTACTGAGAAGTGTACCACATCAAATATTTCATCCTTGAATGCAAATCAATAGGGGTTCATAGTTTTCATTTTAAAAAAAATGCAAGGGGCATTGGTATTCCATGAAAGCCACCTATTAATCCAAGTTAAAACCTCAAATATTTGCCTTTCTGCACAGAGATTAGAACTCTTTCTTCATGGGGATTAGTAATTCCGTTTTTTTCTTTGATCACAATGTAAATTCACTGTAGACTCATACCTCATAATGATCCATCTGTTAAGTTTTTCTCTTCAGTAGCTGTTAAAATTAGGAGAGGATTTGTTGGTGGGTTATTTTTATTCACAACCACATTAATGCAAGTCCTAAACTAATCAATTTGCATTATGTAGACTTTCATGCAGTTTGCACAGATTTACAGCTTGGTTGCTTTATCTAGTCTCATGCCTGTGAGACAGCTGTTAGGCATTTAGCTAATCTAATTCTAATCCCCAGGGGATTCTGGTTTGTCCATTGAAAGTTAGCTGCATGGACCACAGTTTACCATCTGAAGTATCTAAAGTCACTCCTATTTATTTTTTTTCTTTATGAATTTGTATTCAATTTTTTTCTGAAGAGGTTCATTAGAACTGTCTTAATAATCACAGTGCAACAGCTATTGGCTAAGGTTTGCTTCTCATTTTAATTTTCTCACAGGTATGTTTAACATCTCTTGCATCTTTCAAACCTATCATGCTGATTTCAAGGGGTAGTAAGCAAAGATTTTTTAAATATATTCAATCTACATAAAAGCTATAAAGCACTTTCTGCACAGTTGTTTTGTTTCTCCTGCCACTTAATTTTTTTCTCTTATCTTTTTTATGACACTTAGAGAAATAAGGGGGAAAAAAAAAAGATTATACCTTTCCTTGTTTGATTGTGTTCCTGCCAACAGATTTTATCTGTAAAAGACCATTCAGCTTTCTCATTAAAATTCACAGCCCCTAGATGACTAAACTTAATTGGCAAGAAGTCAAGAAACATAACTGTTTAAATTATGAACATTTCTAAAAACAGTACATTATGATGAAAGTCATCTATTTATATTGTGTCATTTCATTATGATTGTACTTTCAATGGATATTTTATCTTGTTAAAAAAGTAGTAAAGTGAAAGCCGGACAAAAATGAAACAGATTAATCTGCTGAATACTAACAATTTTCAAAGCAAATTTATTTTTACATAGGAAGTGAATTTAGATTTTTAAAAGTTAAATGCATTTTTCCCTAATGCTATTTATATACTTGAGTGCATGGCTGCTTGACAGCTAATAAACAAGCTTATATTTATACAAGAAGCCAAGATAAAGTACTAGCTCTATAATAATCTATAAAAATTCTGCCTCTGATCTTCAGCAAGCAGCTTGCTTTAATAATGAAATCACAAACTATAAATGATAAAGATTATAGGCTGGCAGAAGATTGTGCTCCCACTTAAATTAATGGCAAAACTGTCCAGACCATCTCTGGCCCCACCTAGCTGGGTCACAGCCTGGCCTTAATCAAATCTCACTCTTAAGAAATAGCTGGTTTGAGCTGACCTCACACATTTTCCTGTGTAATCCAATGTGCCTAGTAAAGGCTGATGTCAGTCTCTTGCTGGTTAGTGAGACTCTTAAAATGTGTGTACTTGTTCTACACCCCTGCTCAGACTTGTTCACCTTTGGGCATGAATTTAGCAGTGACTGCTAGAGAGAGGGCAATTTCACTCCCCTTCGCGCCATTGGGCAAGGGCAGCGAGCCATGCCTGTGCTGCTGGGCAGCAACATGTCTATGCTGATTTGACCCTTGGAAAAAGGTTTAAGAGGATGAGGAAAAAGCAGGAACAAACCAGGCAGTAGGAGCACCAACTTTATCTGCCTCTTTCCCACAGGGACATGTCTTTGTTTTTATTTTCGCTTCCAGTCTGTAAGGAAATCAGACTCCCTGATGTGGAGAGCAGCAGTAATCTAGAACAAAGTTTTCCTAACACAGTCTAACCCACATTTTTTCTTCTACCAATTCAGACAAAGTCTTCCTCCCATTTTCAAATACAGGCCAGAAAAATAATTGACCTTCAGTTAGTTAAACAATGATCTGGATGCATTCAGTGTTCGCAAGATGAATTCAAAAGTTGTACTCTGCATGTCCCATATATATGGGCTTCAAAGATCAACATCTGCTTGGGATTTCAACAGCGCTGTTAAATACTCCTGTAGCTGCCTCCGCTCTCGGTGAGAATTTCTTACACCTGTGAAGATCTTCCCTGTTTCTGAAAACTGAATGTACGCATCCCTGGACCATGCCAGTCTACTGTGTTTCCTGACAAGACACAGGGCCAGCCAAACAACATATGTTACTTCTGTCCTACCAGTGTTTGCTAACCAGATGGTATTCAAAGAAGGCAAGTCAGTGATGATCTCTGTTCATCCATCTGTCCTGAAATTCTCATAGCTTAAAATAAGTACACTTTCCATCCCTAAGCATTAGGACTCAGCGAAATACAAGGTATTTGTGGCAAAATAACATTAAAGTCAAGCATACAGCCCATAAGCAAGATTACTCACAGAAAAATAAATAAATCTTCCTATCCTAGTCTTGATTTATTTTATTGCATTACAGCTGCTTTGCAGCATTTCTTAGCATTCTGAGATCAGCTGGATATTGTTTGTACTAGATTGCTACTTACCAGTTCATTCTGCTGCACTTACTTAAAAAAAGTAAAGCCATCAAAATTATTTCCAAAGTAGGCCACTATGAATATTATTTCAGCCACTAAAACATTTAATCTCATTTTTATTTCCCCTTTTATACTGCTTAAATACTTTAATTAGGAGAAAGCCAGGGATATCCATGCGAAACATTCAATTTTCTTTTCAAAAATGGACACAGGGATGTCCTTCAACTGAGCTTTTATCTCTTTTGTATCTGTTAAATAACACAGAAAACATATCCTTCTTCCAAGGATAGGTCTTCTACAAAAACCTTAGCTGATTCAAATCTGGATTTATAATTAAAATTATTTATTTTAATAAAATTATTTTGATCAATCAAATTTGTAAATCAATAGCCAACTAATGGCAGAGATCTCAACACAGGAGATGATTAACAGCTTTCATTTTGCAAGTGTGAGATCCCAGTGCCCGCTAGAGTTGACACCTGATTAACCATCCTAACTGATCTTTGTCTTTGCAGAGCTTGGATTTCAAATTGTTTCAATGAAAAGATGGAGCTGTTCAGTTTCCTTTTTCAAAACTTCTATTATTTTTCCTTTCCCACCTTCCTTGGATCTGAAATAGATTTATGGGAAGAGAATCTAAGAGAATCTAATAAATGTTACCTTTAAAAATTGCTTCAATAATTTCTTCACTCTTAATTTTTAGTGATTCTGTTTCAAGTCTCCATCAAATAAAGTGGTTTTCTCTTAAATTTTCAAGCTTTGCTCATGAATTTCATGAATTTCATGAATTTCATGAATTTTCAATTGTCAAAACAAATGAAATATCTAAATCTTCAGCTTATTATGCAGAAGATATATCCTGGTGCTTTTCACTTCCTTTAATTCTGTAATGTTTTTTTTTTCCCCTCTTTTGTTTGGAAAGATGCGGCACACTGTCCCCAGGAATGTGAACAGATGAAGAACAGGTTTTATATCAGTCTGTCAGTCTGAGCATTAGAACATCAGAAAAATAATTTTAGGAAGAACAATTGACAGAACTGATTTTTTCTTTTTTTCTGAGCTTACACAATTACTTTTTATTATTTAATGCAGCTGTGAAAATCTGCCATCATAGCAGGGAAAAGATTTCCTCCTTCTGAGTTTTCAGAGGGTAAATTAAAGGTTTGAAAAACTCCTTGAGAAATTGGATTTTTAGTAAATTGTATTCTAAGAGGTACTGTACTTACATGTAGGCATATAAAATATATGTAATTTCTAAGCTATCTTAAAAGCAAATATATCTTCTTTACCATCTTTATGCTTTTATTTCCAACTGTACTTGCAAAGCTGATTTACTAGTACTAATCTTTATTGTTTGAACAAACACAAAGATGAAGAAAAGACCTAAGGAACTATATTTTCACTTCAATGAGGTGCACTTTTCATTCTCTCTTCCTCAGCTCTTCTTGTAGTCATTAGAATCCTTTATATGGATTAAAAAGGGCATTATGGAAAAATAAGCACATATTTTACTAAAAATTATAAAACTTCTGGTGTCTAAAATGTTTAAAGATTAAAACCCATTTTATTTTATATATGGAAAAAATAGTAATTAAGATTACAGCTATTTATAAATATTCAAAGAGCTACAATTAACATACATGCATGTTGTATTACTAAATTTTTACATATAATTTTGTTAAAATTACTATTACAGTAGTCTGTTGGACAAACTGTTACAACTGCAAATTCTCTGCTGTTTAACCATTGCTCAGTTATCCATAAGAAATCAGTTTGATGCTCTAATTTGGGTATCCACTGGATAAGCAACCAAATTATCTCTAAACCAAATCCCACAACTCTCTGCACCTGGTAGTAACTGGGAACAATTAACCAATGGACACTGAATAGCTCATACCTCCAGTGACAGCTTCACCTGCTCTATAAAATTCTCTTTCCTGTAGTATCAACAATTAACGCTGATCATTTTACAAATCCTGAAATTCATTCAAACCTCCACATGCACAAAGAGCTCAAGTGCAGAGAACATTAAACTGGAGTGTGCTGGAGTACACTTGGGAGTCTCCACCAAATGGAATACAATTTTCCTGACAGTCCAATGACTGTAACAGGCAGCAGATTTTCAAACACATTAGCAGGTCACACAATGGTTTCACATGGGGAGATTCAAAGCAAAAATTTTAAAAATGCATTTTAATAAGTGCTCCAAGATACAGATAAATGCTTTGCGTAATTAACAAAAGGAGGTAAGTTTGGCATAAACTGAAAGGCAACTCCTTCTGTACCTTTCAAAGCAGTTGGGTGTCCTTTGTAGCCCAAAGGCAGATCTTTGAGCATCCAAATAGCCCTCAAATCTGGCAAAGTACCAAAGTCTGCCACTTTTCCAGAAAATTAACAAGTGTGCAACTTGGAAAATGTTTTTCTTTTCCACAGGTTACAAGATATGAACTTGTCATAATCTGAGAATTTAAATGCCGTGGGTACATGTTTCTTCTGTTGTTAATTTAGCACAACCTTTCCTAAAGGATATTACAGACAAAGGATACCTTTTCCTCTCAGTGCAGTATGAGGACATCTTTGTATTCTCACAACAAGGAGAGTAAGCACCAATACAAATTTTGCTTTTTCATGATGTAAGAAAGAATTAACTTATTTTAATCCTTAAATGGGGTGCCTATACCTTTGAAACTCTCCACAGAGAGGTAGCTACTATATATTATACGTGCACAGTAAGCACACTACTGCTCAAGAGGTTTCAATGTCATTGCTAGAAGTGATAGTGATACATGATGATGTATCTGGGCTGACAGCTGAAGAAGAGAGACAAATACTTGTCTGTGCAATTTCTGTGCATGCACAACCTATGGCACTATGTTATACATCAAGTGCTTTGGCCTGAGCGGAATTAAAAATGATATACAGCTAGCATTTATGGTACTTGACACTTCAGTAAATCTGTATTTTGGTCCTATAAGAAAACTGAGAGCAGTTCCTAAGATCCTGCATGAGAATCTTAGGAAAAAGGTTTATTCAGTAGCTGTTAACATTAACCCCTATGAAGAACTGTAAGTTATTTTAGAGTATACTTGGTGTTTTCGGGGAAAACTGTACCAGAAACTCTAACCAACATGGGCACCAAACCTTTCAACACTTGTAGAAATAATTAACTGTTTGGAAGAGTCCCATGGCTTTGCCCTAGCAGAGCTGTTCCAAATACTTCTGCCTAATGCTGAAAGTAACATGGGAGCGAGGATGCAGTACTTATGTTAAAGGGAAGGAGAGAAAGTATGGATTAACTATCATACTCTATGTCAATACTTAAATTTCTGCAGATGTATTCTAAGCGGCTCACATATTTTTGTATATCTAAATTTAAATAGATTTTGCCTGGATAGGGAAGGTGAGGGAAAGAGATTCAAAAACTGTTAAAATCAGATGAAGATAGACATTAGATGAGATTTGCAAAACCTATTGAGACACTAAGTCTCTTTGCAACATTTAAAATAAGTCTCTCTTAAGTATTTAGATTAAGTTTTTCTTAAACATTTAAACATTAAGAATTTAGCTAAAAGAGTAGCTAACACAGCAGAATCTAAACAATGAAATTGATGATTAAGGAAATTCCTCAGGCCTGGGAATTGATTACTGGTTATCTGATGTTGTTCAGCTGGGCTGTAACAAGAATCTGCAGAGGAAAAGGCAGGCAGTTATTGATTACCCCATTCAAAACCTGTTTTGGGAAAGGAACTGGGAGTTCTCCGAGGCCATATGTATTGTTAAAAACTAAGAAAGTAAAAAGATCATAGCGAGGAAGAAGAGTTACTTCATCCAATGAAGGACCCCCCTCATAATTATGAGACCACCGACCCATTTCCTAGAGAGAACTACGCATGCTTAATGACTTTTTGGCTAATTTCCATACGAAGCGGGAATGGGAAGGGTCCATGGTATTTGCATTTTGAATATTTAGAACTTTCATGGATAAATAGACTTTGGATTGCTTTGTAAAGGGGGAGCTGTGCTTTTGGAGCGATCCACACAGCTGCCCGGCGCCTAAATAAATATACACTTTCTAACTTTAACGGGTTAGAAAGTCTTTGTCCGTTCCAGTTGGATAATCGATATTAGATCGATATCCATATTTTAATAAATCACTATTTTAAGACCATGTATGCACCCCTCAATATATTTGAATTTGAAATTAAAATACTCAAGTGATGCAACTAGTTTACATGATTATCTACATCTTATGCAAAATACACAGCTCTACTTGAGCATAAAAAATAAGCTGGAAAATGTCAAGAAGGCAGCCTCTGTCAGATAATTGTAGGTCTCCTGCTTAATCAGCAGAATACAAAATTCAGGGCAAATCATATGCCTTCAAATTTGAAATGCTATTTAGGTTTTTGATGTTGTCACAGGAGTAAACACAATGCTTTTATTTTATTGGCAAAGTATACACCTGTCATTAATAACAGCAGAAATATTAACCACATATTTTAAATATGAAATAAAAATAAGGAATCACAAGGCATTTTTTTCCTATGCAAAGACAGACAGTGTTCTAGTACAAAAAATGGTCATTTTCTCTGATACCCTCATGAAGAATGTTTTTACAGAGGTAAGTACTGGGAGTGCTAAGACACCAATAAAATCCTATTTTACAAAACAAAATAAAGACATTTCATTCTGAGAATCTATTTTTTTCAATCAAAACCTCCTCTAAATTAAAATGGTTTTTCTTCTTCCACAAATATTCCAGTTTCATACATCTGACTGGGAGTTTTATGCAAATTAATTTCTTTCAATATGGGAAATTCAGAGATACAAGAATTGCACAAACACAGGACTATCACAGATCCACCAATAGGATCTTCATTATGAATTACAAGGTTATTTTTATAGTAGAGGAAGTGACAAAGTGATTGATTTGACATACATTTATAAAAAGATACAGGGAAATGTCCACACTTCATGTCATGTTCCAGAGAAACTGAAGACTTGATAGCATGGCTCTCTTTACAGTAAGCTTGAGCAGTGCTTTTCTAGTCAAGACAAGAAACTACAGATTTTAAAAGAAAAAGAATTAAAAAACCCCAGAAATCTCACTGTTTCTTGGGAGGATTTTCCTAAACTTCCCTAACTAATTATGACTATTCCTTGGTATTTTTAAGCTTTATATTTTATGATCTTTTTTTTCTTGAATTGAGCAATAGGATAATCTTAACAAGCAGAAAGGCATTACTTTAATATAAAAGGTCACATAAGCAGAACAAATAAAAAAGTGAAACAAGAATCAGTCACTGATATCAAAAAAAGAAAAAAAAAGGCAAACAAAAAAAACCAAACCAAACCAAAAAAAACCACCACCCACAGCTGTTCCAGGTGATATTTTGGCACATTGATAACCAATTACAGTATTGTGAATAGGAGAATATCTGGGATGCTATTTTCCATCAAAAGCACCTGCTAATATCATGTTCTCAATTAAGAAAATACATCACTGCTTTACACAATTTTATGATTTTCAGAATGCAGTCAACAATTCCGTGATGAAGAAGGTATATTTCATAGGATATTTTACAACCTCCCTGACTGTGCCACACCTGGACAAATCAAAATTTGTCACACTTTGGTGTTTGGGTGGGAATTTACTTCTTAAGGGGTAAAAAGATGTCTTTCAAGCACACTGTAAGGAGTGTAAACCAATACCACATTCTGCCTCACTGAACTCATCAACTGTTCTCTCAGCCCAAGTAAAAAGCCTTCTAATAGCTTAAGTAAAAGTCTTTGGCATGGTCTCCCACAACATCCTTCTCTTTAAATTGGAGAAAAATTGATTCAATGGGTAGACTGTTAGATGGATAAGGAGTTGGTTGCATAGTCACATCCTTAGGGTCGTGGTCAACAGCTCAGAGTCCCAATGGACACCAGCAACAAGCAGTGTCCCTCACGGGTCCTCACTGGGAACAGGTTAGTATCTTCAATGATGACATAGATAAAGGGATCAAGTACACCCTCAACAAATTTCCAGATTACACCAAGCTGAGTGCTGTGGTTCGGACACCTGGAGGATGGAATGACATCCAGAGGGACTTGGACAAGCTTGTGAAATGGCAAGGTGCTGGACCTACGCTTTGCTGGATTCAAACCTTAATTTTTAAGTACTGGAAGAGGAGGAGTCCTGATTTTTAACTTCAAGCTAGAGTTCTTAAAACTGTAGCATTCAATGTGTAGGAGAATTGGTTTAAGCTAGAGTTCTTAAAACTAAACACATTATGCAAAATTAGTTAGTATAACCAACTTTGATATTAAAAGCAACATCACAAATACTATTTGCAACCGTCAAATCTGTTTTAAATTAGCTGAAATGATGATTCTAGCTATTATTGGTAGTACTAAACTTCCATGCCTTAAATCCTTTTTTTGTATGGTCCATCATCAGTACAATGATCAACACTAATTAAATAATCACCTAAGAGTTCATTGTTATCTGTAATCTATATCACCTGTAAACAGCAATTAGACCAAGTACTTAAAAAAGAAAGTCAGTTGCTAATCATGGATATTTGACTGAAACCCACAACTTCTAAAGGCAAGCTCAGATTGCCAGCTCCATCTCACAGACAGTTTCTGATGTAAATAACAAGTCAGGTACATAGAGCACAGTGTTCTACCTGGAACTGAGCAACAGAAAGATACACACTTGTGCCCAAAACATCACCTAATCTGCTAAGCTGTAGTGTCACTATGCAGGTTCAAAAAGAGACAGAAAAACATATTTTAAAGAAGTATTCATAAGAAAAACAGGCTTCTCAAAAAAAAGTCAAATTAGGGTGGGGATTTTTTTTCTTTTTTTTTATATGGCTTCAAAAGGAAATAAAGTATCATGGCAAAAACAGAAGTCAAGCATAAAGAGAGAGCCATGTATTTCAGGAATTGAGGGTTAATTTTATCAGATAAATTTGTCAGTGGTTCATTTCCATGAAAAAGGTTATCTTTCAGTAAGTTAATTACTAATCATTGCAAGGATAGCATTATTATTCCTCACAGAGATGATAAGGAGAGAGCCCTTTGTGAATTCCTAGTCTTAGGACAACTCCTAATACAGACAGTGTACTTTCAAAAAGAAAGAACAAAAAAAAAAAAATCAGGATCAGAAACCAATATCTAATTTATTTTCTACAGCAAAATGGAATAATATGTATTTAAATATGAGTCTTAATACATAGGTATTAAGGTATTATTTTTTTCCTGAATTTATACAAGCACCACTGGTGTCTTTTTTTCATACTTCTACAGGTGTGGATCTTAAAGCTTTGTATTACAAAGATCATTTTTCCATATGAAAAATGGTCAGTTTAGTATTGCAGGATTCTCTGTAATTAAAACAAAAAAAGAAACCTACTAATCCCAGAGACAATGATTTAATAAATTCTAAATGTTAGAAGCATCTGGACAATTATGGAGGGAAGTTTTGTGTTGGCATATGTGCATCCTGCTTATGCCAAGGACTTTTTGAAGAGGCAAATGCCAAGTGGAGGTCTGATGATAATTGGGAATGTCTTGAGGACACTGCCATCTTGGTCACATGGCTTAAAAAGGTACCACAGAACAGGCGAAGAATTTGACCTCAGAAGCATGGAGTTCTCTCCTAAGTACTATAAGGATGATCTGTAAGGCTCCTGTCCACATTTGAAACAGTTATCAGGGATTCAGTTTGTCCTGAGAGGACCTACGTAAGTATGGGGATGGAACCTAAGGCTGTGAAGTAATCATTTGGTCAGAGAGAAAGATGCTGCCAAGAGATGAGGTGCTGCAGGAAATCATGAGGAATGAACAGCTGTGAGTAAGGAGCAGGCCTGAGGGACCTGGTTCATGGATCAGTCTGCTGTAATATTTCATCTACTTTAATCTGTAGCAGCCATTTCCTTATTAAACACATTTATTAAACAGGGCTTTCTGGTTTCAGCATCAGAGAATTTAGGAACTACACAAGAATGTGCCAAGAACTTGGAGCTTCTGATCTCTACAGTTGACAGGAGTGTCAACTTCACTCATTTCTATTCCTTCTTACACTTACCCATGGAGGACTAAGGTCTGCAACAACACATTTCTACTTCTTTTCTTCCAAGGTAATAAAATGCAGGACTTAAGCACACATAGACTGTGCAGATTTTCCCACACGTCAGTAAATGCATTTCATCCCTGTGTGATTCTAAACCTATCCCAAACAGACACCAGCAGAAAATATCAGCCTTTACAAAGACAATGAGTGACCAAGTCAAGGGATGCCAAAACAGAAATCTTTTGAAATCAGTAAATTGCAATTTGTTAAAATGAAACTATTTCACAAAAACAAGCCTAAAAACAATCTACAACATTTGTTGGAAATTCACCTGGCTTCTTATAGAATTGCTTAATTTCTTTCCATGCTTCTATAGCGGCCTACTGCAAGGCTTATGAGGAGTCTCCCCAAGCTAGTGGTTGCTGACCCAAGCTAGTGGTTGCTGAGTCTCCCAGAATCAGGTCCCTCAAAAATTCCCATCTTCACAGGTAGCTGGCTCCTAATTTACTTTAAAACATTTTGATTCTACAGAGCCACAGAGAATTACCAGAATCCTATTACACACAGAACATAATGCATCTTCATATATAAAATGGTGATATTTGCATTTATGTAACACATATAACTAAGAAACAGACTGTTACCGTGATTGTAGTATGTCTTAAAATAAACTGAGCTGCATGGATTATAACCAGGACCAGGCAGTCCAAAAGTGGTGTCAGAATCCCAGGGAAGCAGTAGACCATATGGCACTTGAATTGAAAAATAAGGAAAAAACAGAGATCAAGCAGGTAGGATTTCTAGAAAAAAACCTAATACTGTCATATTACTTGACACATTACATCCACTTTCCTGAAAATACCTGCATGAGTTGTACAAATCCATGAGGAGAAAACACATAAACTACTGCCAGCAACTGCTTCCTGACAAAATTTTCAAGTGCCAGGAACTGAATCTTTCTTTTTCTTTTTATAAGCAGTGAGAAATTTAACAAGAGATGGGGAAAAAAGTTCTGTCTACACCATGGTAATCAAAATGCACTACCTATGCATGGTAATCAAAATGCATAGGTTGTACTATACCTATTTGCAGTACAACCCCTCCATATCCAGTACTATGTTAAATACTGGTTTATATATGTGTATAAATTGACAGATAGGAACTAATGACCTGTACTTTGGGAGTACAGGTGTACTCCTTGTGTGCAGTGTCAGAGACAAGCACAACAGAAATCTTGTAAAAATAATGGAAGGTTTAAGTGCATAAAGACCATTAGAGGCCATTAGAAACGAGAAACCAACATAGCAGTTCAGCCATTCGATGGCTTTACCGGTCACAATGGACTGAGGTGAACTCAGAGATCACTATGAGGATGGCCTGTCCAAGGGTTAGCACACGTCTGAATTTTCCTATACTCAAGCTCTCCCTGAAATACTGACCCTAGAATATTTTGAAAATACATATTTGTTCAGAGTATCCAAAAATTGGATACCCTTGAAAAACTGATGCTGTAAACTTTCTCCTGCATGACAGTCAGTTTTGGACATGACCACAGCACACACAACCATGACCTTATGGTTCAGGACAACTCTGTGGTATGTACTGTATGTGTACTTGCTGCGTACACATTAATGATGATGTTAGAGTTTCAGGTCTGTTTGTAATCTCAGGCAACTTTGTGGGAGCCAGTCATAGAGCATAAAACCTGGCAACATCTGCAGAGTAGTCAGTGGACCCCTTAACGCACTGTGTGTGATGGATCTGTTACTGTCACCATTCTCCACTGATATGCATGGGGTTTGCATAAACAAATACTTTGCGTCTTTTCTTTTCTGGTCCCAAATTTGGCCCCTTAATTTCTCTATTTTTATGTGTTACAGACCACCCTTATGACCACAAAAAGTATACAGAAGTTTGCAAACAGGTACTTCTGCTTTGCTTCCGTTGCCACTTGCAAATGTCAGGCAGCGAGACCATCTCGTACAAATTCTGTTAACAATGATCAATGGCTTCGATTAACTAACTACAGAAAGTGAGCTAAAAGAATAACTGAAGTTCTCTTCAAGATCACTGATTCTGAGGATGCTTGAGAAACAATATATCTTAGTAATGTATCCAATTCAAGATGTAGGCAGAATGGCTGAGATTTTTTTTTTGTGCTATGATCTGAAATACATGTGGGATGATAGTCTAATCAAGGCTCAGGAAATAACTTAATCACAGGCCTTTGTTAGAAAATAAAACTAACAAAAGATGAGATTGATTAAATTTTAGAAACTCTGTGGAAAATTAAGGCTATTCAAAGTAATTTGGACACAGAACTCTTGAGATTGTAAATGTCAGTTTAAGAAAAGTTTCTGTTGCTAGGAGACTATAACAACAAGATGTCTATGTATTAAAAGTATCTCTGATATATCAAGGAAAAAATGTCTTGATTAAATTAAAAATAAATGCTAATTAATATACCTAACAGCAAATAAAACTACATTAATTCAAGTCGTAACAGTGCCAGAAACTTGTCCTGATGGCAAGCTGGCTGCAGTCTTAGTTTTCTTCAGAGTAGATTCTCTAGCTGCCATTCATTCCCACCCCCAGTAAGCCTAGCACTTGTTCATATATATATATATGTACATATAAAGGTCATCCTTCTCTTCTGCCAGCCAAGGAAGCTCTCATATAATTGTTTTCAGGAGAGTCATTTATACTTCAAAGTAATACTTGGAAGAAATTTCAGAACATGCAAAGAAATTCTTCTCCTTTTTTACAGCTGCAAGATATTTTTAAACTTTATCTATCTCAGAACTGTGATAAGGTAACAGCCTTCCCTTCAATCCATCAGCCTTATCCTCTGCAGCCCCAAGGACCTTGGGCAGTGAAATTAATAGAAACCAAGTAATTCTTTCCTAGCACAGGCCACGTTTAAAGCCAAGAAGTAAACTGTAAGAGGATTTAGTTCCTTGACACTGACCTGGAATTCCAAAACTAACTACTACAAACCTGTTCTGCTGTATAGGAAGATAGGTGTTTAAGAAGGCAGATACAAAAAATCCTTTCCCAAATTTATGAATGTAACTTAAGATGCTAAATTTTAGTGTACTGTTTGAGTAAGAACATACACACTACCATTTACTAAAGCCCAGCAGTAACTGAGTTGAGCCATAGGAATGCTAGTAATTTTTATATTTCCCACATCTTATAGACTTCTTCAGATGAGTTACCTCTCTTTCAAAAGGTCAACCCACAATAATATAATACAACAAAATTGTGCTATCCCATGAAGCAGGTGAAAAAGTTAATTTTTTCTGTGTTGGAAAGTCAATGAAGAGAGACTATTAAAACCAGGTAAATGTTTATTAAAGACATGAATTAACATAGATGTTTATTAATTGCTTGACTGTTCATAGACACTTGCCAACCCCATGAACAGAGGCATTCTCAAGTGATTCCAGCACATTAATCCTTTTTTCAATTATTGTTATTGATTTAAAGGGTACTTCTGTAGAGGTTAAAGATTTATACAGCTGTATCATGCAAGAGGTGTTGAACCAAGTCAGTCTAATGACAGGGACACTGAAGTGTCTTTTGTGTTAATGGATATCATTCCAGTTCTCTGCTTTTCAAAAACCATAAAATATATAGTGACATAAAAGATGGACTTTGATAAAAAGGGTATCAGTTCTAGTATGAACAGATATATAGAGCATGCCAAATGGACCATAAAATGTACCCATTCAGGTCTAGTCTATGGAAACTCCACAAGAAAATGGGTGCATCATATTGCATTACTTTCAGTCAGCACAAGTAAAAGTAGCATAGATTGTATTTTTCTCCTGCATTTTCTCTTCATAGAGAGAAAATTGATCAATGAACTATTTATCAAGCCTGAACAATATAAATCTGCTGAATTCAAGAGAGCCGTTGCGAAAGACATTTGAATAGGACAAATGACTGAGATAAAGATTCTCTGGCTGGTCACCAAGGACCTCCCATATCAGAAGCAATAATGACTTATCACAGATAAACACCTTGCTAAATGTTTCAAGTAAGCCTGTGAGAGAACTGTCTGTTGATCTGGGAATGCAGCTAGAGCTGTAATATAGCTCAACATAATAGTGCTTCGAATTAAAGCTCTCAACAGGTCCCACGAAACCAACTATCAAGACCTGTCAGACCTAACTATAATGGTTTTCTACAAAGTGAAGTTCTCTACAGAACTTTATTCATGTGAGAACAGTTACTCTTAAAGAGCAATTGTATGTATCTAAAACCTATGAGACATATATATTCTTTACATGAGACAGATAGCTAGATAAATAGATAGAAAGAGACACACACACACATAACTGTTGTATCTTCATCTCATGTAAAGGACTCAAGTTCATGAGAGACACATTTCAGCTTTGATTTTGGTGCTGATTAGCACTCCCTTTTGTTTCAAACACATATTACTCCTTTGCATTCCCATTTGTATTTGCAGTGTTTCTGTCATGTGGTAAAGTAAATAACAGAAGAGCCTGATTGCAAATGTTAAGCCTATAAACTGTGTCTGTGAGTTATTTATGCTACCCACAGCGCATGGCAGTGCATGAGGAGAATGTGCAACAGCAACTGCTCTAATATGTAGCACCAGAGGAATAAAAAGAAGACAGGAACAACTGGCTGGAGAAAAAATGCTTGAGGAAGCATCAAGAAATAACGATAGAGAAAAAGATAAGCAGAATATATGTAGAAAGAGTAGTCTCCAGCTCGAGTTACAAATAAATCCTGGAAAGCAGAGGCTTGTTCATAAAAGCAATAAATATTCTCTATCTTACACTACTGCTAAGAGCAGGCCAGGAGGAGCTCCAAAACAGAAACCTCAAAGCAGATTGGAAGCTGATTATGCCGTTATTGGGGAGAGCTGAAACTACATAAAAAGAAGTTTTATAAAGAACTTTCTTATTTTCAAAGATCAAGTTAGTATCCCAATAATAATTTCGCTTTTTGCAGTATTCTCTTCTAATCACAAAGGGGCAGAATGCCCCAAAGTAAATGAATACATATGAAAGAGTTCTATTCTCTTCAATACAATACTGTACAACTCAACAAGCACCACAGATGTAATGCCTTTAATTATTGAGGTTTCCACTAAATCTCTCTCACATAGTCTGAAAAATGTATTCCTCGATGAAATTTTTCTTTACACAGCAAGTTCCTTCCATATATTTGGTATTTCCATTACCTCCAAAGGCAATGACTCATATCACAATCATTAAAACTCTAGTTCTCAAATTTTCTTAACCTGGGAAATTTTATGGTTTTGAACAATGGAAATATATTGTACTCTTAACTAGCATTCCTCTTCAGCACCCTACCTACCTTTCAGCAACCCACACACACTCCTCATAAACAAAGCAATTTATCATCTTCTCTTCCTTACAAAACAGTTCCCTAATTGAGTTGTGCAAGTCATGAAAGGCAGCTCTTGCAAGAGTATCCAACAGATGGGCAGAGAGTTCTTGATAGAAGCAAGTTTGAAATCTGAGTATTGGCATATTCATGTTGTAGTTGAAAATTAGAGGTGAATATTAGGAACTCTTTCCCAAGCTACTTGTCAATTTCTTGATTATTCTTTCCTTTAAAAGATGTGGTACCATTTGATGAGTAGCTCTTAGTTCATTGTGCAACTGAGGACTGTGTTATAAGGAGAAGAAAAATCCTATACACATATTTCAAAAATCAAGAGTAGGATTCAATAGCATGCGTAGAATCAGAAATTAATGTAAAGTGATGTTAAGTAAATTTAATCTCTTTTAATCATGTGAAGAGAGACAGTGAAGCAGAAAGAAAGCATTATTTGTTATGTAAAATTAAGGTTTTATCCAGTGGAATGTAGCCTGGAGCCACACTGACAAAATAACAAATAGCTCTAAAATTGTAGATGCCATCTTTTTGGCACCCAGATACCACATAAAAGCTCAGTTGTCTTTTGTGTATCTATGTTGTTAATTCGCCTATGAAAACATAATAGATCTGCTTGCATTAGAATAAGCTAGCTCTATTCAACATTCCTTACTGGTTCTTTTAATCATGAAAATGCCTATTGAACTCAATGGGTGTTTGAGTGAAGAATGCTGATCAGTCTTTGGAGACAGTTAAAATGGTCTCTACAAAAAATAATTATAAGTTATATTCTGCTGAAAGGCCATGCAAAAGATTGGTTTTCTATCAATATAAATTGTCTTATAAAAAAATTTATGCAGCAAGGACCTTTAAAAGGAAAAAAGAAAGGCCCACATAATTGCTTGCAGCAGCAGAAATACACCTATCATATTTATTAGCTCATGAATGGCCTTCTCAAGGTACCTCACTGCATTTTTTAAGAGAAATACTTTCCAAAAATATTTGAAATGTAGAGTAAGGTGCAGTAAATCAGAATTATGCTGAATACCTTTTGAGTATAAGCACCTCTATGTCAGTGCCCACTACTGCAGGGTACGACTTTAAAACATCAAGCTTGGATCACTGTGGAAATTTTTCCCTTCTTCCTCTGATTTCCTCATTGTAGGAGGTGTATTGCATAAAGCTAATACTGTGATAAATTGACTCTATTCAAGTGCTAAATGTCGATATTGACTTCAGTGATGTGAGAATTTTATCTCGTGCTTACCACAGGATAAAACTTTTAATGAAGATAGATCTGTGCACGCAAGGCAAGGAAGTGGAATAAGAAAGTCAATGGCTGTGAGAGCCCTAGTGCCTGTTTCATAAGGAGGGCAACAGATTACTCACATTAAACTTTTTAAAATGTCTTCATGTGTTGCTTGTATATATGTTTGCTCACATATGCAATACAGAGAGGTTCTGATTATTATGCCAGGGAACAAGATCTTGGAGCTATCTGCCAGAATTTGAACAACTGTGACTGCTCCTGTACCACCACCAGCCAGACTTTCAGATATGGCAAGAAGCTCTCTTTTTGAAATCACTAAGCTATTGTAGGCAACAAAAACAAATTACCAGCATGGTCAACCACGGGAAAAGACATACTTTCTGGACAAAACTATACAACTTCTATTGAGTAAGGGCCATTTTTAGGCTTTGATCTATGCTAGCCTCCTCCATCTTATAAAACTACAGAAATAGAACACAATTAAACGATCAGGCAGTGACTGTAGTTATCTGAGGGCTGAACAACTGTGTCTGGTAATATGTAGTAATGGGCAAGCAAACAAAAATAAAACAGAGTATAAATATTTTCTTGATTAATTATATCACATACTGCTAATGCTTCAAGCTACGGTTCTTGGAAATCAAAAGAGCAGAGTTGTTGACAAGTGTGGCTGGAGTTAATGTGATTCTATAAATATGAAATAGTGCTGAGTTACATCTATCAACAGTTACCTCTGCTTGAATATTTCAGAATGTCAAAGAGTATACTAGTAACACTCGGGAGAAAAAAAAAGCAATAAAACTTGGCATTTAAAAAACTTACACACTATCTGCGTACATTTCACTAAGAATTGCTTTAGAAATCTTGAACTACTGGTGTACCAGGCAGAAAACTGTTGTCGTCTCTACCCTATTAAATAAAAAAAAGAAAATTAAAAAAAAAAAAAAGTATTCCTACAGAACTGTTTCAGCTGAGTTACCAGTATTTTTCCTAAGTCAATATCGTATTCCTTATATCCCAGAAGAGAAGCTTAAGTATGTGTTTGAAGACAAAGAGAAAGACCAGAAACATGCATAATAGATAAGACAACAAAAAATTTAAAGTGGATTACATTTGCTGATGATGAGCAGCAATGATTAGAAAGTTCACAGACCTAGCATACAGTAATCCTTTAATGACTGTCAACATTTATCATGTTCATTCTTCATATATGAAAACATGTATGTCCTGCATGAGTTACCATTCATCAATCTGCCAGATACAAATTTAAACTGCAAAAGGGCTATCTCTAAGGCTAATTTACATTTACTATTTATTCTGCAGTGTTTATAGGAAATATTATGAGCCTAGAGTTTTCTGAAAAATTCTAACAGTAATGATGGTATAGTCTTATTTTTTAAAAAATACTATTCTATGTATCCATAACAATATTTACACACTAATGGCCATGACACAAAAAACTATCAAAATGCTGAGTCAAATTTAATCTGATGCAAATAGCTAGTGTATACTAAAGAAAGTATAAATCCATTTGCTAAACTTGAGGTTTTCTCAACAAACATGCTCAATTTTCTTTAATGTTTACTTTAAATGAATGAAATACAGAGTAAATCATTTACTGGCAATTTAAGTATAGAAGGTTAGTGCAATATAGTGGTCAAAGTAAGGCTCCCAGACTGATGCATTTTGTTGCATACAGATATACAAGGACATCATTAAATATTATTACATTTCATGACAGGAAGTATGATTGTGTTGAAAATTCAATCAGGTTTCTTTGTCAGTCTAATAACAAGAATTTTAACATGCTGCTGCCAAAAATCAGTGAAGCATAGTATTGCATTCAAGAAACAGCTAGATTCTAATTCTCTGTCTGGCTGAGAACAACTGAAAATATCTCAACTGTCACACGTTACTTTATTTTTCTCTGCACCCCATACAGAATAAATCAAGAAAAATGACATTAAAAATATATTAATGAAAGAAAACCACCTTTTTTCAAATTCCTGCACTTTTCTTTTTATAGTCTCACACATTAACTTACCCAGCAGCATTGCACTCACTGCTAATGAAAAGAAAGCAGGCAGTACAAATCTTCTTAAGCCTCCTGTGGCAAGAAAACTATTACAGAATGAACAGAAGAAAGTCTCTGGAGCCTTCCCCTTGTCTGCTTGTTTTACAAAAGGCGGTAAGGATCACACTGAGAAGTGTCAAAGCTGAATAAACCACTAGCAATCGGGTTTAAACCCTTTGGGTAGTTAGTCCTTCATAGATGATGATTCGACTTTGTCCAAAAAACAGTATGTGAGAAACAATGCAGAATCTACAAGAGGCTGTAGCCAAGTTTAAAATGTAGACAAAGAAACAGTTTGCTTCTAAAGGTTTGCAAGGGAGGGCTTGTCACAGGACATTAATTCAAGCAAGCTGCTGTTACATCAAACCAGTGCATCTAAATACAGTTAATCCAAAGCTTTTCATGTTGCATTCAAGGTGTTTGGCTGCAGCGGACTGGAGCCCCTGGATGTGGTGTCACTGAAGAATAGGAGAGCTCTCTTCTCTTCCCATTTACATTAAAATGCATATTTAGCATCTAGAAACCACGTGGTAAATGGTGGGATTTTTTTCTCAAGCTTTATCATGATCTGCAATTGACATCTACTATGGCACATTTGAATAAAACTACTCTCCTTGCCTTTGTTGTAGGTAAACTTACATATTAAGGAGTTTTAAACGAGAAAATATGGAGGATTTTCTTCTAAAGTCATCACAAACAGTAGGGGGAGAACTTGACAATAAGTAGGAAACATTGGATTTTAATGACTACTTTAGGAAATAAGCAAGAATAATGATGGTAAATCCATATTTCTTTTTTTTTTTTTTCCGTAACCTTGNAACTTGACAATAAGTAGGAAACATTGGATTTTAATGACTACTTTAGGAAATAAGCAAGAATAATGATGGTAAATCCATATTTTTTTTTTTTTTTTCCGTAACCTTGTATTCACTGTTGACAGCTGATGAAAAACCCTGATATACAGAATTAGCATTTGTCTTTGACAATTTCCTGCACAGAAATATTGAGCATCTTACATTCTTTTGAACTATGCAATGACAACTTTTTATAAGAGCTTAAACATTTATCTGCAATGCCTGAGAACTTCCTTTACAACAGGACTTTACTTATTGAAGGCTTTGTTTACTCAAAAACAAAGTATGAATAACTATGAAAATGAATGCAATACACCCTACGTACTATTAACAAGTCTTGTTAATAATGAGTTTTAGTCTCATCACTAACTTTCATTTTTTCCCTCAAAAGTACATATATTTTGATTGTATTCCAACATGATGCGATCTGATCCAAAGATGATATTGACAAGAGTAGCCCATTTTTTCCTCCCAACTTACCATAAAATACACTGAAAATGCTTCTTAGTGTTAGGTTAGACACTTCCTGCTCCTGCGCATATCTCCTGCTGTGCCTGACCCTCAGCTATCCATGTAATACTTTCTGTTGATAGTAATTGTACTTGTCTGTGCAAATAATCATGGCACTATTCACAATTTCCATTTCTGTTCATTCTTTGACATGTTTATAGAACAGGCCTGTGCCTTTACCTGCCACACTGTCTTACCACAAAACCATGTTTTACCATGGTTTTATGAATATTTAGAGCGGGAGCAGAAACTGGGTCATGCATGGATATTTTTCTAATTTAGTACTGGTCTCTCTGAAGAGTTCTTTACAATAGGTCTCATCTCGCAAAGTTTTGATGTAATTCCTGAATCCTTCATTTTTAGTCAATTATGTTACGTATGAAAAACTCAGAGAGGAATGAGTTTCTCCAAAACACAAGGGCAACAGAATTACCTAGTTGCTAGCAAAGAGGAAAAAAGAGGACTACCAGTCTGGCCCACAGGAATACTGTGGCAAGAAACAGCATTTGACCACCCAAACAGTGGTCAAAATGCCAATTAGTGCAAGAATATTTTATGATGACAACTGATGGACTACAAATAGGAAACCCTTCCATCATAAATCACAGCCAACTGAGTGCCAGACAAATAGTAATTACGTTTCAGTCATTATTTAATGTCTTCATAGCAAAGCATGAGTGACAGAGCTTACTGCAAAGGAAGTTGAACTATGCTGCACTACAGCAGAAAGTGCTAGGGAGCAGATTCCAGCACCTTTGCACTGTTAAAATAGCAATTTACTCTGAGCTATACCAGTCACTTAAGCCCTTCAAAGAAAGTCACTAGTGACGATATCTCCTTGGTGCTAGAACAGCACAATTCCCTTTCTGTTACTTCCTACATAACTCCTTGTGATGGACAATCTACAGAACATGTATTCCCTAGTGACAACTGATAATAAAAACATTGAAGGGAATATAGAAAATAAGTCAATCATGCTATTCTGTTACATTAAATATGATTAAACATACAACATATTGTACCACAAATGTTTGTAAGTGAATAAAACATCAACCTAAAATGCAGACAAAGAATATTTAAAAATACAAATTCCATCATCAATTCATGCTACTGCACTGGACTTATTTTGGATGCAGTTTGAGTTAGGAAATAAAGGAAGTTTTAGACCTTATTCTTCCTTAGTGTAATTAACAACAATATGAGACATATGAGTAGGAATGGGGAGTCCTTCTAAGACTATTCCACCTCATGGAATAGGGCTTGAAAGAAAAATAAGAGGATTTTTTTACTAGGACTTGAAAAAATCAGCTATGAGTTGTCTCTTAACCTCATCCTGAAGATACCCCGATGAAAGAATAAACTAATTCATATGGCTTTTCTGTGCAATCTTCCTGTAGCTAATTCATTCTGGCTGCTGGCTTCCCAAAAGTAGCACAGTGACACTCCAAGAAGGACTCATTCTTGTAAACCTAAAGCTCCATGTGCTTAGTGAATGAACTACTTCCCCCAGCTCTTCACAGTAGGAAAATTTAGATCCTTCTGTGAACATTATGTTAAACTGTTCTGCTGTTTGGGAAAGAACCCATAAGGACCCTGGGGAGAAGAAAAAAAGAAAGGACAACAACAGAAAATAGTAGAAAATAGCTTAAGTGCTTTCCATTATTATTATGTTCATTATTGTAAGCAGGGCTTGCATGGATGGCATCAAGGTCTTTTCTGCTTCTCACACCACCCCACCAGTGAGTGGGTTGGGTGTGCACAAGAAACTGGGAGGGGACACAGCTGGGACAGCTGCCCTCAACCGACTCAAGGGAAATTCCATACCATATGGCATCATGCTCATTGTATATAAGCTGGGGAAGAAGGAGGAAGGGAAGGACATGCAGAGGAATTGCTTTTGTCTTCCAAGTAGCCACGACATGCGATGGGGCCCTGCTCTCCCGGAGATGGCTGAACATCAGCCTGCCCACGGGAAGTGGTGAAGGAATTTCTTGTTTTGCTTTGCTTATGGGTGCAGGTTTTGCTTTACCTATAAAACTCTTTTTATCTCAACCCATGAGTCTTTTCACTGATATTCTGATTCTGTCTCCACCCTACTGCAGAGGAGTGAACAAGCAGCTGTGCAGTGCTTAGTCACCCCCTGGGGTTAAACCACAATATTTAGTAAGAAGTTTGTAGTATAGTGAAGATGATGGCTTATACCCATAATTTGCCATTGTGTGTAATTTTTGTTCGCACATCTGTGAACGTTATTTTAGTATAAATATGCAGAACGTATTTGACTTAAATCCATATACAGGAAATTTATTATTTTTGTCAGCAGGTGGTACCACATGCTTAGATTTACTTTTTAGATCTTTGAACTTTTAGATCAGTTATATAGTTAGTGCACAGACTCCATCACTAAGGAGGAACACAACTTTTCTTTAGCATTATATTTAAAACTGGAATCAGATTTCAGGAGTCTAACCATTGAAGAAGTCTTGTCCCACACAAAACTCTGAAAGGATATTAGGTCCAGCAGCTACATTTTAAGAAGTGCAAACCTTGCTTGGAATAATGCATTTAATAACATGGTGAGATTCACTGTCGCTAGTCTACATACCAGTAGATCTCCATTATTCACCCATCACTTAAGATTATTCAGAGATGGGCTGAATTTTCTAGTAAGAGCTACATCCCAAAAAGTTAAACACAATCATCAAATGGAAAGCCACAGAGGGCCAGATGTTCAATTGACTCAAATAGGTGAGGAGTATTAAATCAGCAAAGGTGTGCCGCTGTATCACAAGGAGGGAGAGAGAAGGAACATGGACTCGATCCANTGCAGTTTGAGTTAGGAAATAACGGAAGTTTTAGACCTTATTCTTCCTTAGTGTAATTAACAACAATATGAGACATATGAGTAGGAATGGGGAGTCCTTCTAAGACTATTCCACCTCATGGAATAGGGCTTGAAAGAAAAATAAGAGGATTTTTTTACTAGGACTTGAAAAAATCAGCTATGAGTTGTCTCTTAACCTCATCCTGAAGATACCCCGATGAAAGAATAAACTAATTCATATGGCTTTTCTGTGCAATCTTCCTGTAGCTAATTCATTCTGGCTGCTGGCTTCCCAAAAGTAGCACAGTGACACTCCAAGAAGGACTCATTCTTGTAAACCTAAAGCTCTATGTGCTTAGTGAATGAACTACTTCCCCCAGCTCTTCACAGTAGGAAAATTTAGATCCTTCTGTGAACATTATGTTAAACTGTTCTGCTGTTTGGGAAAGAACCCATAAGGACCCTGGGGAGAAGAAAAAAAGAAAGGACAACAAAAGAAAATAGTAGAAAATAGCTTAAGTGCTTTCCATTATTATTATGTTCATTATTGTAAGCAGGGCTTGCATGGATGGCATCAAGGTCTTTTCTGCTTCTCACACCACCCCACCAGTGAGTGGGTTGGGTGTGCACAAGAAACTGGGAGGGGACACAGCTGGGACAGCTGCCCTCAACCGACTCAAGGGAAATTCCATACCATATGGCATCATGCTCATTGTATATAAGCTGGGGAAGAAGGAGGAAGGGAAGGACATGCAGAGGAATTGCTTTTGTCTTCCAAGTAGCCACGACATGCGATGGAGCCCTGCTCTCCCGGAGATGGCTGAACATCAGCCTGCCCACGGGAAGTGGTGAAGGAATTTCTTGTTTTGCTTTGCTTATGGGTGCAGGTTTTGCTTTACCTATAAAACTCTTTTTATCTCAACCCATGAGTCTTTTCACTGATATTCTGATTCTGTCTCCACCCTACTGCAGAGGAGTGAACAAGCAGCTGTGCAGTGCTTAGTCACCCCCTGGGGTTAAACCACAATATTTAGTAAGAAGTTTGTAGTATAGTGAAGATGATGGCTTATACCCATAATTTGCCATTGTGTGTAATTTTTGTTCGCACATCTGTGAACGTTATTTTAGTATAAATATGCAGAACGTATTTGACTTAAATCCATATACAGGAAATTTATTATTTTTGTCAGCAGGTGGTACCACATGCTTAGATTTACTTTTTAGATCTTTGAACTTTTAGATCAGTTATATAGTTAGTGCATAGACTCCATCACTAAGGAGGAACACAACTTTTCTTTAGCATTATATTTAAAACTGGAATCAGATTTCAGGAGTCTAACCATTGAAGAAGTCTTGTCCCACACAAAACTCTGAAAGGATATTAGGTCCAGCAGCTACATTTTAAGAAGTGCAAACCTTGCTTGGAATAATGCATTTAATAACATGGTGAGATTCACTGTCGCTAGTCTACATACCAGTAGATCTCCATTATTCACCCATCACTTAAGATTATTCAGAGATGGGCTGAATTTTCTAGTAAGAGCTACATCCCAAAAAGTTAAACACAATCATCAAATGGAAAGCCACAGAGGGCCAGATGTTCAATTGACTCAAATAGGTGAGGAGTATTAAATCAGCAAAGGTGTGCCGCTGTATCACAAGGAGGGAGAGAGAAGGAACATGGACTCGATCCAGGAAGTAGAGAGAAGAAGCCTCTTTTTAAATTATTTATTACCTCTTTTATACCTTAGTGCTCTGGCATGCTGTAAGTTCATTGGACCTCTAGTTACTCACCTCTTAGGGTGACTGGTCAAATTCTACAACCACCATTTCAAAAAATATTTGTCTAGTCAGTATCTTAACAATTCTACAAACAACTGCAGGTGCAAAATAGTTTACAGAAAACCACAATACTGTTTTGAATAGCTTATATGGGAAAGACAGGGCTCCCACGAAGTGTTACAGTCTCACAGAATACTGCAGAAAGCTGGAAAATTTCTCTGCTGAAAGCTTTTCAGCATCCACAAAGGTGCTATTCCCTTTGAGACTATTTATTCAAAGTAACTCAAATATCCCTTCACAGCCAGCACCAATAAACAGGAAGTTAATGGGACTTAAAAAGCAAGCCTCTCCTGTTTTAAAAATGCAAATAATTTACCAGCAGTTAGAGCTGGAAGACTGTCTTTCCAAGATGAATCTCACAGGGGACAAATTAAATAAATACTTTTGTATGCATTGGTCAGCATTTTATATTCAGTATGTATTTATCAAAATTAAGCAAGAGTTTTAATAAGAAAATGAGAGAGAAAGGTGTGGTGAAAAATCAATGTTCATTCTCTAATGAAGATTTAAATGAAATAACTAATTACATCATTTTGCAATTTTTATCACCTTTCATGTGAAAAACACAATATGAATAAAACCAGTTTTGAATAAATTCCTGAGTGGGTATTAACCATCAGATTACATATTTGCTATACATTTCTTGAAATGTACTTACTAATCCATGTTTTTTCATCTATGACTCTTGAGAAAACCAGCCTGCTTTCTAGCAATAAACTAGATAATGAATCAAGTCCTCACAGTTTTTAGCAACTTGAAACTATTGTAGAGCAGCTGTTAGGACACACCATTTCTTTGATCTTGCCCCTGCCTCCCCCCGCCACACACACACAAGACCAGTGAACAAAACTAGCAATATCAAAGTAATCTTTAAAATATTTGTATATTGCCCAGCTCAGGTGGCTATTTGGACTTTGTGTCCCAGTTACAATTTCAGAAAAAATAAATTCAAGGGCAAAGAAAACAGAGAGACAAAGGGAAATGGTTTCTTCACCATGAGAACATCCCACCACAAAATGTACTTTCCAGGCCTTTCAGTTTACATCTTATACTCTAAGTTAACAGCAAAAGTAAAACCTGTTCTTCTGTTCAAGTGGCCATGTAGACGGAGCTGGTAAAGACAGCATAGCTTTTACTAAATCCCAAAAATTCTTATGCGCATTTTGGCCTAACATTTACACTGGTATTACTGATGCTCTCTCATTCTTGGAAGATGATTTTTTTTTTTAAGTTTCAGAAAAGACACATCAATCACTTCCAACCACAACAGCTGTTAGGTTACTGAAATAATTTGACTATTTCTTTCCTCAAACTGTATCTACTTCCTTGCATTTTGATTGACTATACATGTCTGATTTGCACAAGTTAATTTTTAAATAACTGCATAATGTGCTATTCCCTTTACTGTGATTGCCTAAAACCTATCATTAGCCAATCAAAGAGCAAGGATCTGCACAATCACTCTGGGATATTTTTCAGTAACTGCTCTGTGAATACGTAATTTTCTTCAACTATGCAAATTTCACAAACATATTCCTAAGGCTCTGATTGGACCCGTGGTTCAGAATTTTAAAGTTCTTATGCATGGTTCCATACAAACTTTCTTATTCCTCAAAATTCTAAGAGCTTTAGAATATGAAAAAAAAGGATAAATAACAGGGAAAAAACCAAAACAAAACATAAAAAGAAGACTTTCATGCTCAAATATTAGAAGACTCCATTAGAAGAACTCTAAGTTCAGGCTCTCAGTTACCAAGGATAACCACCAGACAACCACCATGGTGCCTGCACAGTGAACACTAGTGCACATGAGAGAACAGAACACAACCCCTCCTAATGCTGATTCTCTTTAGAACAAAAACAAAAGAAAAATTAAAACAGTCTACAGAGAAACATTTTTAAAACATCTGAGGTATCTTCAGGTCCAAAGTGTATGTAGACTTTGCAAATGACTTAAACAGAAAGATTGCTATATCTTTTCCTTCATTTTCTTTACTCTACAAATCAGCTACCTAACTGGCCCAAAGCAACTGTCCAACTATGCCAACTTAACTGAATTTTTAGCAGAATATACAAGACTGTGTGGTACCAATTTACTTGTTATTTCTCTGTAGGAGAGAGAATATCTCTAATGCTATTCTGTCAGTTGTCACCAGTTTTTGTAATGACCATGGATACTGACCAGAACTTAAAAGCAGTATTATTTTGGTATTGGGTAGTTACATGAATTTGACAAAAATCTCAAAACTCTCTCAAGTGCAAATATTTTACTGTAGCATAAATAACATCACATATTTATAAAGCATGTTTAATTTGGCATTACCCTAAACTTACATTAGAACTATTAGGCAGGTGGTTTGATAAAATGATGGAAGAAATAGATAGGAAATCCTCAATATTAATGTCAGCGTTGATGCCTACAAGAGAACAAACTGATAAAACATATGGATTAACAACTCCAGATCTCCTGGGGATTTTACAGATGGTCCCAGGCATATACAGTCACAAACAACATTAACAGTTGGAAATATGTGAACATGAGCATTTTTGTATCAAGCCATAAGCATTTTGAGCACTGTTTACAGGAAACACCATGGCGACCTAGAGTACTGTAGTAACTGTTTCCAAATGCATGGTAACCATGCCATTTCACAGGGAGAACATCCAAACTGGAAGAGTGTTATAAATCATACTACTTTTAAGATAAAAATAATGAAAAGCATATTCCTGGTTTTATGAGATATTCTCCTTTCAGAACTAAGAACAAGCACAATCTATTATACCTCAGAGCCACAAACACTGACAAATGTGCAAGAACTTTGGAGCTTAATATCACAACACACAGATACATCCATCCTAGCAGCAAAAAATAATGTCTGCTTACACTCATGGTGAGCACTCAGTCCAGATGAGATACTGACAAGAAGCCTCGTAAGATGAGAATAAAAGGTTTGAGATTAAATTCAAAGTTTTGTGATTACGAATGCAAAGCTAGAAATTGCAGCTCAACCTAAATATATGTCATCTTAGAAAAAAAGAAAGATGGACCCAGCAGCATATTATAACAGATCAGTACAAAGATAGGTTGATAGAGATGTCTTAATTTGAAAGTGTTAGCAGGTCTGAAGGGAAATCATCGATAATATTTAATAACCATCCCATATGTTACCAGCCACTGAAAATGAAGACAGAAGGTTTTGACCTACATGTAGAGAAGAATCAAATGCTAGAAAATATCGAAGCTATTTGTGCTAATTTCTTCTCCAGATGAAACATTACAGCTAAAGCAGAGTTGGAATACTCATTAAATTTCTGTGGAATGCATTTTGGTCTCTAATTTCATTCTAATCTGGAGTCCAACATTCACATTCTGATTTTTTTCTATTAAGTAGAAGCTGTGTTTTTCATCCAAGTCTCACATGGTTCTGCTTGCCTTAGGGACTGTCCAGAATAATGCTGTTCATTATGAAAGAGTCAAGTGTTCGAAAGTCAAGTTAAACTGGAAGTTACACCATTTAAATAATTACATCTTCAACTCACTGAAATAGTCAAGTACTTACTGAGGTTTAAAATGAAAAAAAACCAGTTGTTTTTACAATCTTTTTACTGGAAATCAATTTAACAGCTTCACTTGCACCAGCTGCAGTTTAATTTGTCATATCTTAAGTTTCTCAAAAAAGGAATTATTCATTATGTTGGCTATCTATGCTTAAAACACCACTTCTGCAGAGTGTCTGCAAGATACAACACAGCCTTTAAACACTCTTCTCTATGTCTTCAGCTTCATCTAGTTTTCTAGTGAAAATGTGATTTAGCAAAGACTGTCTGACATTGCACAGAAGAAAACTTGTTTCAAATCTCTCAAAGAATTTTTGCTAGATATCCTGCACATCATATGAAATAAGGAATAGCCTCTCAGCAATAATTTTGAGCTTTATTAGTTAGGAAAAGAAGAATATGTATGTGTGCTTAGACTCTATTCGGCATAGAGGGCCAGAGGCTGACTATCATAGTTAAAATAGTTTCAGATATTAAAGAGCCCTGCTGGTACAGTCAAAAACCCTTAGGTAAGATAAAACCTGTTTGTCAGGATGATTTTAGCTCTTTGAAGAAGACTTGAGAAAAACTCACAGTCTTGAAACCTTTTGTGGCAAAATCTTAACTACTTGCTGTGGTAACTACACAAAAGGAGAGAAGACTTGTGTTCAGTTTTGGGCCCCTCAGTACAAGAAAGACTTTGAGGTGTTAGAATGTGTCCAAAGAAGGGCAATGGAGGTGGTGAAGGGTGTGGAGCACAAGTTTTATAAGGAGTGGCTGAGGGAGGTTTAGCATGGAGAAAAGGAGGCTCAGTGGGTGTTGCTGTTGTAGCGGGGACGGAGATAAATCACGACACAGATTCAAGTCCAGGAAGAAAAGGGAATTATTTAATAATATACAGACTCATTTTATACCTTAGTATTCGTACATGGTGTAAGGTCATTGGGCCTTTGGTCACCCACCTCTCAGGGTGACTGGCTGAACCCTACAACACCCATTTCAAAATATTTCTCTAGTCAGTATCGTAACAATACTACATAACACGGTGCAGGTGTAGATAGAAAGAAATAATTTACAAAAACCACAGCACTGTTTTTAATAGCTTGCATGGGAAAAGCAGGGCTCTCACAGAATGCTGCAGAAAGCTGTAAAATTTCTCTGCTAAAAGCTTTTCAGCATCCACAAGTGGGGACCTCATTGCTCTGTACAACTGTCTGAAAGGAGGGTGTAAGAAGATGGGGCTTAGTCCCTTCCCTGAAGTAACAAGCGGTAGGACAAGAGGGAATGCTCTCAAGTTGTGCCAGGTTTAGACTGGATATTCAGAAAAATTTCTTCACTGAACAGGTTGTCAAGCATTGGAACAGGCTGCCCAGGGAAGTGGTTGAGTCACCATCCCTGGAATTTCAAAAACACCATGTGGCACTTAGGGACATGGTTCAGTCCACCACTAGGTGGACTTGGCAGTGTTAGGTTAATGGCTGGACTTGATGATCTTAGAGGTCTTTTGGAACCTCAAGGATTCTGATTGCATGAAAGTAAGGCAGCACTGACATATGAATTGCACAGCACAGCTTATACTGCCTATATAGCAAAAAATATTTAGACTGGTCAGTCAGTTACTTTTATGTGAGCTTTTCTGATACTCATGAAAAACTATGTTCTGTGATGTTTACAAACCAAAGCAAAGCTCTTTGTAATGCATACCCTAACTACACAGTACACAGAGGCTTTGCCAGGGATACCTTTATTTACATCTCTAAGAGCATGAAAAACTTCTTCTTTTAATCACTGCAGGTGGGTGAGTTCCCAATGTACAAGGCAGAAAATATGATAGCACATAATACAAGAACACAAGTAACATTTAGACCAAATGCAAAAAAATCCCAGAGCACAAGGAAAATTCTTCTTTTCCTCTAGTAAACAGCTGAAATAAATTTTCTTTATTTTAAGGCAGAGGGATATAGTAGAGGAGGTGACCTTGTGTTCTGGCAATGACAATAGATAGAATGACATCAGAGGTCTTTTCTATTATATTATCTGTGGTCATCTGTACATATTCATAACCTCATCTGGTCCACAAGGTTAATGGCAGTCTATCTAATTCATCCCATTGCATCCTCCAGCCACATTCAATCTGAACTTGAGTTCACAGCATGTAAACTTTACTTTTATATTTTTAATGTACATGGAAAAGTGTGTGTATTCTGGAGAAAAGGTACTCTTAGTGCTTGATCAATAAACATAAACTATGAATTTTGCCAGCAACACTAGCAGCATCCCAGCACTTGATAAACTAATGGAAACATTAAGCCATCTTGTATTTTTATCTCCTCCACCAGATGTGCTAATTTATAAAAGGTGTAATTTAATATTTTCTCTCTTTTTATGTTGCTATGATTATGTAAATCCTATTTAGACAAAATGAAAATCCTGCAACGGTGTTAAAACAACATTATTAGATTTTAAAACTATTCTATCCAAAAGAAAATTTAAGAAACAACCACATGTAGGATTTTTTTCCTTCAAATATGAGTCTAATATTCTCTGCCAAGTTGTCAAAAACACTACATGAAGTAAGCATTGCAAATTTCTTGTAAATTAAAGGTCTTTCTTTCTTGTAGCTGCACTACATTGCCTTCACTATTATTGCTTAAATAACAATGAGTGTCTCTCCCTTTTCTGGCTCAACTCTCGTCACTTCTTGTGATGAAATCTGTCAAACTCCTCAAACAGGAACATGTTTTTGCTGCCACTGAGACCAGAAAAAGCATTTGCTGGTTTAGTTAGAACATTACAAACGACCTTTCAGGTATCTGATGAAATTATCTTCAAATTTTTATCTTTATATTTTCATTTCAAATTCAAAATTATTCGTAGAGGTTAAGTACTGAAGCNTATTCTCCTTTCAGAACTAAGAACAAGCACAATCTATTATACCTCAGAGCCACAAACACTGACAAATGTGCAAGAACTTTGGAGCTTAATATCACAACACACAGATACATCCATCCTAGCAGCAAAAAATAATGTCTGCTTACACTCATGGTGAGCACTCAGTCCAGATGAGATACTGACAAGAAGCCTCGTAAGATGAGAATAAAAGGTTTGAGACTAAATTCAAAGTTTTGTGATTACGAATGCAAAGCTAGAAATTGCAGCTCAACCTAAATATATGTCATCTTAGAAAAAAAGAAAGATGGACCCAGCAGCATATTATAACAGATCAGTACAAAGATAGGTTGATAGAGATGTCTTAATTTGAAAGTGTTAGCAGGTCTGAAGGGAAATCATCGATAATATTTAATAACCATCCCATATGTTACCAGCCACTGAAAATGAAGACAGAAGGTTTTGACCTACATGTAGAGAAGAATCAAATGCTAGAAAATATCGAAGCTATTTGTGCTAATTTCTTCTCCAGATGAAACATTACAGCTAAAGCAGAGTTGGAATACTCATTAAATTTCTGTGGAATGCATTTTGGTCTCTAATTTCATTCTAATCTGGAGTCCAACATTCACATTCTGATTTTTTTCTATTAAGTAGAAGCTGTGTTTTTCATCCAAGTCTCACATGGTTCTGCTTGCCTTAGGGACTGTCCAGAATAATGCTGTTCATTATGAAAGAGTCAAGTGTTCGAAAGTCAAGTTAAACTGGAAGTTACACCATTTAAATAATTACATCTTCAACTCACTGAAATAGTCAAGTACTTACTGAGGTTTAAAATGAAAAAAAACCAGTTGTTTTTACAATCTTTTTACAGGAAATCAATTTAACAGCTTCACTTGCACCAGCTGCAGTTTAATTTGTCATATCTTAAGTTTCTCAAAAAAGGAATTATTCATTATGTTGGCTATCTATGCTTAAAACACCACTTCTGCAGTGTCTGCAAGATACAACACAGCCTTTAAACACTCTTCTCTATGTCTTCAGCTTCATCTAGTTTTCTAGTGAAAATGTGATTTAGCAAAGACTGTCTGACATTGCACAGAAGAAAACTTGTTTCAAATCTCTCAAAGAATTTTTGCTAGATATCCTGCACATCATATGAAATAAGGAATAGCCTCTCAGCAATAATTTTGAGCTTTATTAGTTAGGAAAAGAAGAATATGTATGTGTGCTTAGACTCTATTCGGCATAGAGGGCCAGAGGCTGACTATCATAGTTAAAATAGTTTCAGATATTAAAGAGCCCTGCTGGTACAGTCAAAAACCCTTAGGTAAGATAAAACCTGTTTGTCAGGATGATTTTAGCTCTTTGAAGAAGACTTGAGAAAAACTCACAGTCTTGAAACCTTTTGTGGCAAAATCTTAACTACTTGCTGTGGTAACTACACAAAAGGAGAGAAGACTTGTGTTCAGTTTTGGGCCCCTCAGTACAAGAAAGACTTTGAGGTGTTAGAATGTGTCCAAAGAAGGGCAATGGAGGTGGTGAAGGGTGTGGAGCACAAGTTTTATAAGGAGTGGCTGAGGGAGGTTTAGCATGGAGAAAAGGAGGCTCAGTGGGTGTTGCTGTTGTAGCGGGGACGGAGATAAATCACGACACAGATTCAAGTCCAGGAAGAAAAGGGAATTATTTAATAATATACAGACTCATTTTATACCTTAGTATTCGTACATGGTGTAAGGTCATTGGGCCTTTGGTCACCCACCTCTCAGGGTGACTGGCTGAACCCTACAACACCCATTTCAAAATATTTCTCTAGTCAGTATCGTAACAATACTACATAACACGGTGCAGGTGTAGATAGAAAGAAATAATTTACAAAAACCACAGCACTGTTTTTAATAGCTTGCATGGGAAAAGCAGGGCTCTCACAGAATGCTGCAGAAAGCTGTAAAATTTCTCTGCTAAAAGCTTTTCAGCATCCACAAGTGGGGACCTCATTGCTCTGTACAACTGTCTGAAAGGAGGGTGTAAGAAGATGGGGCTTAGTCCCTTCCCTGAAGTAACAAGCGGTAGGACAAGAGGGAATGCTCTCAAGTTGTGCCAGGTTTAGACTGGATATTCAGAAAAATTTCTTCACTGAACAGGTTGTCAAGCATTGGAACAGGCTGCCCAGGGAAGTGGTTGAGTCACCATCCCTGGAATTTCAAAAACACCATGTGGCACTTAGGGACATGGTTCAGTCCACCACTAGGTGGACTTGGCAGTGTTAGGTTAATGGCTGGACTTGATGATCTTAGAGGTCTTTTGGAACCTCAAGGATTCTGATTGCATGAAAGTAAGGCAGCACTGACATATGAATTGCACAGCACAGCTTATACTGCCTATATAGCAAACAATATTTAGACTGGTCAGTCAGTTACTTTTATGTGAGCTTTTCTGATACTCATGAAAAACTATGTTCTGTGATGTTTACAAACCAAAGCAAAGCTCTTTGTAATGCATACCCTAACTACGCAGTACACAGAGGCTTTGCCAGGGATACCTTTATTTACATCTCTAAGAGCATGAAAAACTTCTTCTTTTAATCACTGCAGGTGGGTGAGTTCCCAATGTACAAGGCAGAAAATATGATAGCACATAATACAAGAACACAAGTAACATTTAGACCAAATGCAAAAAAATCCCAGAGCACAAGGAAAATTCTTCTTTTCCTCTAGTAAACAGCTGAAATAAATTTTCTTTATTTTAAGGCAGAGGGATATAGTAGAGGAGGTGACCTTGTGTTCTGGCAATGACAATAGATAGAATGACATCAGAGGTCTTTTCTATTATATTATCTGTGGTCATCTGTACATATTCATAACCTCATCTGGTCCACAAGGTTAATGGCAGTCTACCTAATTCATCCCATTGCATCCTCCAGCCACATTCAATCTGAACTTGAGTTCACAGCATGTAAACTTTACTTTTATATTTTTAATGTACATGGAAAAGTGTGTGTATTCTGGAGAAAAGGTACTCTTAGTGCTTGATCAATAAACATAAACTATGAATTTTGCCAGCAACACTAGCAGCATCCCAGCACTTGATAAACTAATGGAAACATTAAGCCATCTTGTATTTTTATCTCCTCCACCAGATGTGCTAATTTATAAAAGGTGTAATTTAATATTTTCTCTCTTTTTATGTTGCTATGATTATGTAAATCCTATTTAGACAAAATGAAAATCCTGCAACGGTGTTAAAACAACATTATTAGATTTTAAAACTATTCTATCCAAAAGAAAATTTAAGAAACAACCACATGTAGGATTTTTTTCCTTCAAATATGAGTCTAATATTCTCTGCCAAGTTGTCAAAAACACTACATGAAGTAAGCATTGCAAATTTCTTGTAAATTAAAGGTCTTTCTTTCTTGTAGCTGCACTACATTGCCTTCACTATTATTGCTTAAATAACAATGAGTGTCTCTCCCTTTTCTGGCTCAACTCTCGTCACTTCTTGTGATGAAATCTGTCAAACTCCTCAAACAGGAACATGTTTTTGCTGCCACTGAGACCAGAAAAAGCATTTGCTGGTTTAGTTAGAACATTACAAACGACCTTTCAGGTATCTGATGAAATTATCTTCAAATTTTTATCTTTATATTTTCATTTCAAATTCAAAATTATTCGTAGAGGTTAAGTACTGAAGCATTAAGAAGATGCACTGTAATCTATCACTCTGCACTATGCTGCAATTTTCTCTGCAAATATGCCATCTTAAAATTACTCCCTTGGATTTTTATTTTTTTTAAAATGTGACCATTATTCTCCTTCCCTCCTGCATCGGTGCTACAGATATTCTGGCACCTCCTATGTAAAAATCACTCCTATTTCAACATGACAAGTCTACTAGAATATGATTTTCAGGCCTTGTAGGATTATCTGAAAACAAAAATAAAAACAAGGCTCCTCTCTTCTCTGTTGTGGTGAAGAGTTCTGCCAGGTGCAGTCGGGAGGAGCAGCAATAAGCTGCAGAAAGCTCATACCCTTGCAGGACTGAATCTGTAATGTGGCAGAAAGGATAAGTGCAAAAGACTTGGCTATGGAGTAGAATCTTCCCTCTAAGAAGCTGTTTCAGGACCTTCACTTTAACTGCAATTACTATTTATATGGTTGTACTGTCCAGTGCCTTTAATTAAGGCTATGGGTCTCTTGGGAGTGAGTCTCTAAATAAAGTCAGTCTCTGTCCTGAAAAGAGACAAATTATATTCTATAACTTGAGACAAGCATCAACAAGACAGGGATGGAGAGAAGTATGATAGCACAGGAGCGGGAAGAACAAAACTAACTGTGACTGTGTAGCAGAGTAACAGAAATCCATGTTAATTTTGATGGCTTACAACTGTTCAACTCTTATTCTTTGAAAGAAATTTCTTATAAACAAGCCTGCCTGCCTCCAATAGGCTGTTAAATTTAGACATCTCCCTGGTAGTCAACTTATTTCAGAACTCCAGATGGTGTTAAGGAAAAAGATGGAGGAGGATCAGAGTAAATGTTGTAACTCTGAGATTACACTTCAAGATGAAGCACTTTTTGCAATTAGATGCAGATGTAAGTCTAAAATGGATAGAGCCATCCAAGGTGAGTAGAATTTATGCAAATGAATAGGCAAATAACAGACAAGAACAGATACACAATAAGCATATCTAATTGTTAAAAAACCTCCATAATGACAATGAAGAGCATGAACAGGAATAAGACCAGGAAATCAGGTTCTTGATTAAAACAGAGGAAGACATGCAGCAGCTGAAGGAAAGGGTGTTAATATTTGTAACTGGAAATGAAAGGTCACAATATTAAATTAAAAGATAATAAGGAAGGCATGTAGGGACAGAAATAAAGGCCAGAATTTAGAATCTTTAGAGTCAGAAACCAGATAGTAGAATAGTCTCAAAATATACATAGTAAACATGTAAGTAAGTACAGTGAATGTTTAGGGAGGAAAAAGAGGTTTCCAAGAAGCACACAGATTCTCACTGTGCAGCTCTGTTGGAGAGATGATTTAGGCTCAAATCAATGTACAGGAGCATAGAAGGACAAAATTTCAATATATCTTTAATGAAGTTATGTCATAATTTCCTATTTAACTTGTGCCTGAAATGCACCAGTGCTTTCTTTATTTAAACCAGCCTAGGATGCAAAGTATTTGGTGCAGGACTCTTAATTTGTCCCAGGACATTTATTGCAAAAGTGTTTGTCTCCCACATCTCTCCAAACTCCCTTCCTCCAGATCCCACTTGATGGATCAAGCATTACTGCAGTGTCTCAGGAGACACTAAAACCCCTGGACCTGAAGACTTATAAGGCACAAGATTTAGAATCTTTATCTTCTGTATCCCATTTTCGATGTGCAATGTCTTTGTAATAAGGTGAACACTGTTACACGCTGTGCTGTGCTAGACCACTGTGGATGCTATCATTTGCAAACAATAACATTCCAAGCATTTTCTGATTATTCTGATTTTTTCTTTCAACAGGGACTTTGTAACTTTTAGCCCTATTAATATCTCCGTCTCACTGCAGCTGTATTTTGTTTTGATATTAAATTAGGTCTGTTTGTGTGTTTGCGGTGCATGTTTATATTTAACAAATATTTGAGACGCAAGCATAGAAAGCAAGCTGAGATTTATCAACTTCCACCATGAAAAAATAACCTGCTTACTTAAAGAAATACAACATAAGCCCCCGAGCCTCCTTTCCAAAGCAGTGTGTCATGCCAAATAACAAGAAACCAACAAACAAACAGTTTCATGGGGTAGACTGAATTTAGTATATTAATTACTCTCTCTAGTAGTATATTAACTACTCTATCTAGGCCAGCAGGTATAGCATGGAGGACTTGATGAACACAAATTATGATACAGATAAAAATTATTAAAACACCAATAATGTTATATTATTACAACCGTCAACTAAAAATGTAAAACATTCAGTGCAAAACAAGCTTGTGTAATTATGAAACTTTAAATATAATTTATTTTATGAAGACTCATTTTCTTTTTCTTTAGTGCCTTATGCACAGGTGTCCAGGGTGGATATGGACAAATATCAAATCAAAGTTTAGAAAGGAATAGTCACCCATTTATTAGAGTCCATGCAGTTGTAAAAAATCATTAAACATTTTAGAATGTAGGATTCCAACTTTCTGTAAGTGACAGCACTGAGTTTAGGCAAGGACTATGGCAAATGCATGTAAGTTTATCAAAACCACAGTAAATACAACTATAAAATGCTCTAGTGTGGTTTCTTGCACAAGTTAGACTTTAACATCCCGAATTTTTACCACTGCGGTTACAATTAAATCCTCAAGTGTCATTTATGTTGCATGAAGATATTTATGTCTCTAACGTGTGATTATTTTAAAAACATTTATTGGTATATAAATGTCAGCTGCCTCCTTTACAGTTTGAATTATCAGCCTTCACACAAACTATTTAAAAGAGGAGGCTAAATTTTGAAAAATACTTTCTTGAATTTGAGTGGGCTATTGGCACAGTTGTACTTACTTGCAGCTGTAAAGATGACTCAATTATTTGCAAAAGAGCAAATTTATACATAGATTCACAATTACTGTGCTATAAATAATATCATCTTAATGGGCCGTTTTGCACTGCTTCCTCATTCATTGAAGGTGGTGGACAGCAGAACAGAGAAGTTCAGGGAACACTTAGTTCTGCAGCTGAAATATTTTAGTTTAGCTAATGCTTAAATTATAATAAATTTTCATTGGAAGAAAAACTAAAAAAAACTATATGGCCCACTTGAAAAGACTAATTAATTCTTTACAACAGCAAAACAAATTGTCGTCTTCTTTCAACAGTACCAATTTTTTTTGTTACTCTACACAAAGTGTACGAATAAAAGAGATAAGGAAATATGTCTAGTATAATGTTAAAGAGAAAGGTCAAGCAAATTACATCAGGGGCCCTAAAGAAAGCAGGCAGTTTAAATAGGAAAATTTGTGGAGTTCTGAGAAAATACATCATATGATTTTTCTTTTTGCATTAAGATGCAGTTCATCTGACAAAAAAAAACCCCTCCCTTTTTTTCCCATGTGACAGATATTCTACTTAATTTCTGAGTATGGGCTTGTTAAGGATTTAAATTATTAGCAGCTTTGTTCACTTTTTTTTAAGGAATGACACCATGCATTTCTTTTTATGATCACGCAAGGGAACCTTCCTTTGCCTTTCATTACTCAAATGGACTGTATGATTTGAGGTTGTGCAAAGCTTCAACATCAATATAATCTTTAAAAATATTTCAAAGAAGACTGTAAATCAACCCTATTTTTGAAGGAAATTATTTCCTACCATTTGAAAGACATAAACTGCTGAATATATTAACTATTGATTTTTGTAGATGATTAAACCTGTCATTTTAGTTACAATAAATATCATTTTTCACCCACCATAAAATGACAGTAAAAAGGACTGCAATAATTTCAGTGAAAATACTTAGGTTTGCCTTTATAATACAATTGTCAACATGACCATACTGCCATAAATTCTGAAGCTGTCAACATTCATGACTGAAACATTAGGCCCTGTCACTAAGTGGCTTTAAGCACTTTTTTTTTTTTGACACAATCTAATCTGCAGATTTTCCATATCTCTGTGAGAGTTTTCTTTCTCATGGAATATTCTCCTAACTACGCTGATTGTGACTCCTGATCTGGCTTGTTTACCAGAAATGCATTTGTAATATTGATTTTCCTCTCAAAAGAATTGCATGCAAAATAATTTGCAATTCTGAGATATTAAAGCTGAAATGATTAAAGAAACCCTTACTTCAAGTTTTGTATATCAGTACCTGGAATATTTCAAAGCTAAATAAACTATCTCAACCTTGCCAGATAATCATGTCACATTTAAAGCCTTCTCTGAACAAGAAATTGTCAAGGATTTCTCATCAGTAGTTTTCTTCTTGTTCTATTTTCCTTCTACACTTCCCCCTTATTTTCTAAATCTGGGCCACAAATTTCAATAAGATTTAACACCCCCTTTTTAAATGAAGAAGCACAGCAAAAAAAAAAAAAAAAAGGCATGTGATATTCTCCATGAAGCAGCCAAAAAGCACACTAGCTTAAAGAAATATTAAACACTTATCAAAGATTTATCACACCATGATGAGAAATTAGAAATCTCACTCTTTGTAAAAATAAATAAGGGATTTAACTCACTCTCTCAATGCTTTTCCCCTTTCTTACAGTTGGCTGAGGGGTTGGGGCTTTTTTCAGTTACACACCTTAAAAAGCAAATGGCATGTGTTCCACTTCCCAATCAGTACAGCTACAGAAATTGCGTGGCAATTTGATGATAAGAAAAGATCCTTTATGTGTTGTGGATTATAATGAAAATAATCTCATTTAAAGTATTTTCAATCACAAAAGGAAGAAAATAATTTAACTCTAAATTATGGTGGAAACGTAGTGCTCCTGAATATCTCAAGTAATGTGACTTTAGAAAATAATTGTGGCAAACAGAACACCCAGTTCTTCTAGGAAACTGCCTCATCTTAAATGTCATTCTCTAGCCATAAACAGAAGTCCAGCCCTTTAGCACAGCTGCTATCAGAAGACATGCCACTGCACACACCTCAAAAACCAAGCTAAAGATATGGCCAAGACTTTTGCAACAAGCCAGCATGGCTGCTCAGATCTCTTCTCACTATGAATTAAATTACAGTCTTTACATTCTGTGAGAACTCATTTTTTGTCACTTCCTAATGCGCTCCAATGAGTGCACCTTCAAATATATATTCAGTGACTTCTCCTGAAAGTCTTCGTAATATATTTTGTATTTTCACCTGATGTATGTTTATAGGTGAGATAGGACTTACAAGAAAGCCTAACAGTGACCTCAGCAGCTACAGAGGAAATTATTTCCCCCAGATCTGTGATCACATTGGTACACAACAGCAATTTTGACAAATAGAAAATCAGTTTGATTAATGTGAGCTATCCTGAATTACTGGGTCATTCATTCAACTCCACCCACTGCTCCATACCTTTTGGAAATTACTCTAGCGTTTCTAACAGCTGAAAAGCATTCCAAAGGTGTCCCACTCCCAAGCCAATGCAAAAATACACTGACTTCCAGAGCAAGGCTCTGCCCTTTGCTTAAACATAGATCAGTCATGGCTTTCAGACCAAATACTTTGATACCTTTCATGGCTCTTCTGTCAGCAAACAAATGTGAAAACTGTCATTGTCTATTCTTTCCAAGATTTGGACAGAAAACTGAGCTCAGTTGAAGAGTAGAAAGATATTTGGGACAGGACCAGCTGTATTTTTTGGCTCCCTTCTCCCACAAACTGCATGAAACCCCACAGCACTGGGCTGCTGTGGTGCCCATTCATCTTCACCAAACAACCTGCTGACAGTTCTCCTCGTGACCCTGCCTGACTTAGTGCAAGCAAAACTCCACGTTATGCTTACCAGTCTCTCATGCTTCCTCTATGTCAACTACATATAATTTTGACATGCCGTTATAATGCAAAAAATTCCTTATTTAAAGCATGACATTTTTGTTAAAATTTCAATCATATCCTATAATTTTTTTAAGCTGTGTAAGTATTTTTAAGAGGTTGTCACAGTAACGAGTGCACAAAGGTGGGGGTTTTTTTAAACTTGGAAATACAATCACAATAGTCCTTATTACATGTTACAGGAAAAGTGTTTCATGTTTTTTGTTACTAAATATGTACATAAAATATGGGACATGTACATGTGTGTAAAGGTTAGGACACATGCATATACCCCAAATATGGCATGATAAATACATCATACCGTGTAGATTTTAAACAAAGTGTTGACATTCACACCACCAATACATCATAAGATTATAGCAAATACACAGATTTACATACAGTAGTTACTATGACAACATCTAAAATGAATTTAGCCATATGAACCAGGAAAACACTGCGACTCCTAGAGAAAGAACTACTCTTTTGACATTTTATGTTTAAATTGGGCATCTACAATCATTTCTGAACTCCTAATTGTGAAAGTTTCTCAGAAGCAGTATCAGCAAAATATGAAAACAAACTTCTAGAATACAGTAATTGTTCTAAAGTATTAATATTTTTTAAGATTGGAATACTTGTTTAGTTTTATTTTAGACTTTTATAGAAAAATCACAGAACTTTATTAAAAACACAGCTGAAATAAATTAATATCTATGGATAATTCAGTACAAGCCCTGACTGAGGTAGACACAATGGCAAAAATATGAATCCCAAAGTACCAGTATGAATGCTAATAAATAGTGTGAAAGAAAAATCTCATGTCTCTTTCCTACTCTGTTTCTTATCCTGTTTTTTATGTCAGCAGCATATCACTGTATTCTAGCTCGTTTCATTTGTTTCCTGAGAATGCCTGCTCCAGCACCAACAACATGCCTATGCACCACTGTAAATTGCAGCTAGTGATGTTTTCCTCATATCTAACTCAAAAAAAAAACAAAAAACAAAAACAAACAAAAAAAAAGAATACAGATCTCACTATTCAGTAAAAGGTTTCATATTCAGGACCATACTTAAGCACATCTCTTAACTTACAGTAAGACTTCCAATATCATTCCAGCAGTGTCAAAGCCTCTTAGTTCAGTCATATCCTAGTGCTGAGAAAGTTTCATTTTACAACCTCAGCACTGCATGTGTCATATTCTTTATGCCAAATCCTGCATAATTCCAAACTGTTTTAATTCCACTGCTTCCAAGAGAGGTAGATTGATAAGTACCAGCCCAAATCTGACCTTTTGTCTTTAGGGGTTAGAAAATGTATTAAGACTTTAAGATTATAAGACTTTCTAGTCCAAATGGGACTAACAGCAAGCACAGTAGGGAAGAGAGCAAGTTAAAAATGTGTTCCCTGGACACAATAAAAACGAGGTAGTCATCAGTAGATGAATAACTTGGGTTTTAACATATGACATCTATTTCCAGTGAGTCAGAGTTTGGTTTTTTGTTTGTCTTTCTTTTTAAGAGGAAAGTATTTGTCCCTCTATAAAAGGTAAAAGGGGATACAAATGTTAAATAGAATATTTGTGTTTCAAACTTGTACTAAAAAAGATTTAGTCACTAGTACAGTCATAATACTTTGTTTTCCATAGGTTTCAACAGTGAATCACATCCTAACTGTTCCCAGGAGCACACTGAATATTTTTCAAGTTTTGATTTATTCTCACTGGTAACTGCTATAATTTATGATAGATTCCATTTTGTCTATCCATGCTTATAAAACAAGCTCATGTAAGCAAAGAACATCCAATAAGACAGAACATAACAGTGGGAAAATTATTTGGAAAAGACAGTTACTTTATAATGCCTAAACTTTATAAAGGATGAAAAAATATTACAAGAAGAAAAAGAAAAATACAAGTATTGCAATTAGTATTCAAGTCCTCATTTTTGTCTTATTGTCACACAGTCTAACGACATCAGATAGTGGAAATGTTATTTAACTTGAAAGCCCAAATTTCTTCAAACAAGGCATGAGTAAAACACCTTCACAGCAGAAGGTACATACACACTGAATTTGTCAATCAACACGATCAACAAGAGGTCTTTAATGCAGCAGTTACCAAAAGGAAATGAGAAGTAAAGAATTTACTTTAAATCAGGCAGATGCATAGGGAGATAGGAAACACAGAAAGTAAGACAAAGCTTCAGATAAAAGAATAACCATTATCATGCTCCATATGGATCGTCTTCATTCTGCCAATGCATGAGTGCATTAAGCCTCTACCTCAACACCATGTGTCAGACCTTCTAATGGTTTGTTTGACTTGCCCACAGGAAAGCACACCTTCACCACTGACTGAAATGGAAGCCGCCTGACAGCAATTCAGTCTATCCAGCTCAGCCTTCTTTTGCAATCCATACTACTTGGCAGGGTACTTGGCATACTACAGTACACCACAGGTTGCCATCAACATCCGTCTCTCTCTGTTCCATGTGCTAACACAATGCTAATAATCATAGCATTAATTATGTTGGAAGGAACCTCTTAATCATTGTGTTAACCCCTTAACCTGGGATTAGCACAGAGTTTAGAGAAATACCTGTACCACATCTGTGAGCACACTGCTTTCCCTGGCTAATGGCCAAAGGATAAAAGAGTTATCTACTTACAATACAAGACTTTTTTCTAATATCCTCCAGGAAATGCCACCTGTCAGTTCACTTTTGGTCCTGACTTTCCAGGGTTTTAAACAGCCAACTGAAAAAGGCCTTGAAAGGAGCTCCAAAAATGGAAGGAAATTGGCAGAGGAACATAATCTGTCCACCAGGTCCCTGGGCTGCAGAGAAAAGGTGAGGAACAAGTCCAAGTGCACAAGTTGACCTGTCTATGCAGGAAGAATCTCCCCATCCAAAACTGCAGTTAGCACAATGTCCAACACTAAGTAGCCAAAAGCAGCTGGCTATTTGTCCAGTGCCAAAGGAGCAAGAAGAGAAGGGGCAGTCCCATACACAAAAATACCCAGACACCTTCCCCCAGTGCAGGAAAAGAAAACTTAATGGACGGAAGAAATTTTTCCACACTTTCTTTCATGAGTATCAGTTACACTTCTCAGCCATCCAGAAAGCAAGAAATCAAGAAAAATTATGACCAAGCTTTGGCATTTCTTTGTGTCCTGAATCATTATGAAATTATGATCTCAAAACACAGCCAAGAAAGAAAAAGGACACTCAGGAAAGGGAAATCATCTGGGATACAAGTCCATGATTTAATGTTTGAAACATTTTGGACTTGATTTAGCCTCTTTCTGCCATCATTTCTCTTGTAAAATTCAGGTTTCAGTATGCCAGAGGGAGATCTACACTGTCTTCAGTGGCCTGAGGACTGTTTTTTCATTGTTTTCTTGTGGATCAGCGATCACCCACAGATCAAGTCCCATAAGAAAAACAGTTAGTCCGAGGAGGTCAATTTTTTTTTAACTTTGAGGAAAATAAATGGTCTATATAATAAATAAATGGTATGTAGATACACACATTAAATATAGACACCTACTTCACATATACACAGAGTATCTCTCTTCCTAAAAAAAGAAATAATAGCTTAAAAGGTTTTGTGTCTGAGAGATGAGAGAGGAAAATGTTTTTAATCTTCAGTCAGTCATCCTGACATGAACATTGCCAGAGCACCTGGCAGACTACAACAAGCACTGTATGATCAAGGAGTGATAATGAAGCCCGGTGTTAGAGACCCTGCTGCAAGAAACTATTAGCCTGTATGGAATACACCATTCTTAAATACTGCCTTTTTCTCTTTTTTTTTTTTTTAAGTTGTTAGAAAGTACCTTGTCAACAAAGACATTGACTCTGATTATAAATAAAACATTAGAACCTAAGGAACTATTTTTCAAAAGTGCATTTAGATGACAAGTTGAACTTTGTATTTCCATCAATTTTCTGTACTTAAAATTTATTTTCTGTAGAAACTGTATCAGTTGATCACTGACAGTATTGTCAGGGAAAGACACAGACTCACACCTACATGTGTCTTTCAAATTCATTAACCTGCATTTAAGTTATCATAATTATTTTTATTATAACCACCTTGGTGATTTTTTTTTTAAATTTGCTTTTAGAATTTTAATCACATGGATCAGCTATACTTTATTACACTGAACATACAAGAGTACCTCTGGCAAATGGACTTGCAAGCTCACAAGATTTCCAGCATCGTCAACTTTCTCCTGTTCTCACCCAAGAAGTTATAAAAAGTGATGTATTAGTAGGAATTTTACAAAGAGTATCTTCAAAGGTCCTACACAGCAACGTTATTTAGAATACATCAATATTTCTACTTTAGAAACAAATAAGACTTTGTTTTGGGAAGAGGGGGGTGGTGGTGGAACAACAAAAAAGTAAGATTCATTGTACCCCTTTTATTAGTAAAACCTATTTGGAGCAAACATTTCAGAAACATTAATTATAATTTTACAGCAGTGCATCTGAACTCAGACCAAGAAATATCATGGCTGAATAGCCTAAAGTGATTTCCCCAATCAAAGCGTTTTTGGTTTTCTTTTGTATCTTATGACAGAAATCTGTGGGATAACAAAAGGAGGAAGTCAAGCACAACACTAATAACAAGAGAAAAGAAAATCAAAAAGTGAAGGATGAGGGAGAAGACTCATTCAATAACCCTCCAAATGGATATGGTGCTCCAGGAAGAAGAAAATACCACAAAAGAGAGGAAGCACTGGCCATTTAGAATCAAGCGGAGTGCTATATAATTATTCAGCAATATAATAATACTATCTTAGTCCAAGAATTTATCTAAATAAGGAAAAAAACTCACCCTTAATTGTGTTTGTTGGTATATAAAAATTTGACCAGAACATATGGGGCTTTTTAAGTTTTCTGACAAAAATACGAAAGCTTCAGTTCACATCAATCTAAAACAAAAGTCCTTCCAATTTTTATTTCAGCAAGAAAAAAGTGTTTCAGATCAGATTACTTATTTGACCTGAAATGTAACATTTCATACTAGACACCTGTACTAAGAGCAAAGGAAACAGAGGAATAAATTCACATTACTGCTAGAGGAATGAGAGACCATCTTCTCTCCCTTTATCAAAAGATATAAGGCAGGTTGCTCTCAATTTCTTAACTTCCAGCTTTAACTGAAAGCTGTTATGCCTTGATTGGAAGTGTGATCTATGGAACAACAAAAGAAAAACGGAACACCATTGCATATCACATTTTATCCTTCCTAAATGTGGAGCTATGAGAGAATTACATGCTTTTATTTCAGTTAGCTTTTTCTCATGCTGCAACAAAAAAAACCTACTGATTTTTAAGTGGCTCAGAGGATTTGTGTCAGATTCTTTGAAAACTAACTTGCATAAAGTTTTGTCAGTACTTTTCATTGGCTCCTAGCTTGGGAGAGAAGGACAATAGAACTTTCATTCCAATTCGTTTTTAAGTAGAATGATTAACAAAAACTTGTTAAGAAAGAGAATTGCAAGTAATTATGTATGTGCATGTCTGTGACTCAACTGTGAATCATTTTTCATTTAAGTTACTGGTAAACTGCGTGATGAAGATGGCACAAACTGTAGTGCAAAAGCAATACATAGATTACACTTCCAAAGACATTATATTCAATACTCAAGAAGGACTGAAATAAAATCAATGCACTATAGCAACCATATTTCCAAAGAGCTGACAAAATGAAAATTTATTTATTCACACTGCTGGCATGATTCATCTTTCCAAATATATGAAGCTTCAAGTGTTTTATAAAACAAACCAATGGATTCTCATGATCACAAAAAGTTTCGAATTCCATCATCAAGCAGGGTACTTCAGAGCACTCATCTTCCTCAGGGCTCTAGACTTGAAGGAACATATTCTCATTATATGATATGTATATTTTATATAGTCTTGTATAAAATCCACTGTGAAACAAATGGGAGTTTGTGTAATTTCACAATATATATAGAATGGTTAAAGTTTGTATACTGAGAAAACATTTATTTAGTTGATCCAACTACATCCAAAGTAAATCCAACATGTTTTCTGCATTGTAGATTGTTGATACCCCAATGGTCCTGTATTACAAATCAAAATATTTCAGGTTATCCTAATACTTCTACAATCGGCTTTCTATTTTCTTCTGCTGAAAGCCATTCAAGTTCAATTATTGCAAATGCTATAAAAACCTTGCTGATTTATTTCTCTGCTGGGAAACTCAATAAAGTGACTTACAACTTGACATCTAACACATCACTCAGCCAAGAAACTAAAATCCTGACAACCATTCATTTCAGTCCTGAAGGTCTAACTTGTAGAGGTATCTGCTGTGGAACACTATGCTTCTGGACTTACTATTTCATTTAAAAAAATAAATAAAATGGCATAGAAACCAGCATTAATAGAATAGGACAGGACTGTACTGGCTTGGGGCATTGACCACCTCTCTAGAAAGACTGTTCCAGTGTTTGACCACTCTGTTAGTAAAGGAATCCTTCCTCATGTCCATTCTGAACCTCCCCTAGCACCACTTTGTACCATTCCTATGTATCCTCTCCCTGAATCCCACGGAGGAGGAATCAGCACCTTCCCCTCCACAGGAATCTGCAGAGACCAATGAGGTCATGCCTCAGCCTCTGACTCTCCAGACTAGACAATCCCAAAGCCCTCAGCTGCTCCTCACAGGATATTCCTTCCACACCCTTCACCAGCTTTGCTGCCCTCTTCTAGACGTATTCAAGGACCTTCACAACTTTCTTTAGTTCTGGGGCCCAGGACTGCACACAATGTCCGTGGTGACAATGACCAACACTGAATACAGTGGGATGGTCACCCCTAACTGATTGGTGATGCTGTGCCTGATGCACCCCAGCATGGGGTTTGCCCTCTGGGCTGACAGAGCTCACTGCCAACCAGCACCCCCAGATCCTTTTCTGCAGGGCTGCTCTCCAGCCACTCATCTCACGATTTCTATTTGTGCCCCATGTAACTCTGTTCCAGGTGTGGAATCCAGCATTTGGACATAATAAATTTCATCCTATTAATCACTGTCCAGTGCTCCAATCTAACTATATTCCTCTGCAAGGCATTTTGTCCCTCAAGAGAGTAAATAGAACCTCACAATCTGGTGTCATCAGCAACTTGCTAACGGTGCTTTCAACTCCTTCATCCAGATTGTTGATAAATGGATTAAACAGAACTGGCCCTAGAATTCAACCCTGTGAAATACATACATTCTTATCTGCATGTGAATATGAATTCATATGTTCATTTATTTGAATATGTATTACTATATCAAATATATGAAACTGAATTAATATATTCATTTTCCAATATATGAATATAATGCAGATATCAATTAAGTTTATATTCTAATGCTTACATCCTAGTCAGTCATTTTCACACATAAAGCTCCTTCTATCATAATAGAAAAGCTAAGAGTGTTTGTTTTAATTCTTTCTAATGTCTGTCAAATTCAGCCTAAAGACTGAGCAAAATAAGCGTTCTCCTGGTTAGAATTCAGTTGAAAACTGCTGGACCTTTCAAAATCTGACTTCTCTGCCTATACCCAACTCATGATTTTTACATGACATAAAACTACTCCTTAAAGACAAACTTCTGTGCAGAAAAAGGCTGTGCAGACTCTGCAGTAAAGTGGAGATACCCAATTCATGATCTTGTGCAGTTTCACTGGCCGATATCCAATAATACATTTTTCTACTCTTGGATATAAATTTTTAATAGCCTTAAATAATTATATTAATTATTAATTATTATTTTAACTATTTGATAACCATAATCAATTACCTTAGTTTTTAATAAGACATCTGAAATTTATGCCTGAGACCTCAAACAGAAGTTAAATTTACTGTTTTAATTTACTCTGGATCTGTTTCAACTTAGTAGCAATCTGTTAGCAAGAAAACCAGTATTTGAAGACTCCTTATAAAAGACTTACAATGTAATATACTCATTATGTGGCAGACAGAAGAAAAAGCATATGTATACATTTACACAAAAAACAAACACAAGCAGTGCTTCACTGGGACATGGGATACATCAAACTCCAATGCATTCTAGCATTGTTCCAGGGAAAGAATAAGAATTCAATGTCCAGATACAGGAAGGTAATAAACATCTTTTCAGAGAGATGTGAATAATCTTTTTGCTCTCATGAGCTTCTGGACAATGTTGGGATTACTTTTCTAATTTAGGACTGAAAACTGGTCACCAGCTTGAGCATTAACTTCTATCACAATCGTCCCAAACAAGGAATATAGAATAATTTAAATATTAAGTATTTTCTCTGTAAGACATATTTTTCAGTCTTACAGCAAAAATCTTCTTTTCAAAGTCCTCTATCACTGTTAACTGAGCTGAAAAACCAGGAGAAAAAGACCTTGCTTTAAGTCAGTGTACAGTAGGCAATTTTTTGGATGAAATTATGAGTTAATATAAAATGGTTTCAGGTTATATTAAATACCTCATCCGATTCAAAATCAAAACCTTCCAACTTTTTTTTTTTTCTCTTCCATTCAGGTAACTAAATGTAGATGGTGGGGGAAAGTTTTCTTTTCCTGATTATGTATTCCCCCCTTATGGCTTCAATAACCCTATTTAAAATCACAAGAACAGTTCACTGGTTTTCAGACAGAAGTATATGCTAAATTCTACACAAATTCATAAATATATGTAGTGAACCTGAAATAATATCTTTGGACAACTAAACCATTTGTTCAAGGAATTATATAGTCAGCCCTAGTCTAGTGATCAGTACATCAATGTTTCCTCCAGCAGCCTCACTTTTACCACTTAAAATGACAAAATCCAGATCCAAGTCTGGTTTCTGATTATTAGAAATATATTTTCCACCTTTTTTTTCATCTCTTTCTCTTTCTGCTATCAGATTACATGATTAAATGCTAACTTTTTCTTTTTTCCTTTTTTTTTTTTTTTTTTTTTTTATTTTCATTTATGGCTCTTCATATATTATCACTTCCTATTTAATGCTGAAGGAAAAATACCTGTTTCACATCAAGTGATGTTTTTTTCCTTCATCCACTGCTTTAAACTAGAAGCATGCACCTTTGTCATCCTAGTATGCTCAACTTTCAAATTACTTCTTGAACTCTGCTTTAATACCTAAAACAGAAAGTTACTTGATCAACTCATCTGCTGAGCCACAAACTGATCCTTAAATGTGTTTTCCAAGGAGCATTACTTTCAAGTGTTGCTCCCTTTATTCCTATAGAACAGCTTCCTGCTAAGAAGGTCCTAGGGGAGTGGGTTATGTTAATTTCTCTGGATTTCATGAAACACCATATGTGAAGTACACCGACAGAAGGACAACATAGATCCTTTCCCTTAAACAGGGGCGTAAAAAGGCAGATCAAATAATAAAAGTGAAACATTTTTCACCACCTATCAGGAGGGACACCTCTGAAGAGAAGACTAATGCATCATTTAAAAAAAAAATGCAATTTGTTGTTTCCGGCTTGCACTGCTAGAAATATACATAATGCATTATTATATATTCCATTTTAACAGGAAAAAAATATTTCTTTCATGGTCACTTTGTGGCTAAAAAAAAAACCTAAGGGACTTTTCTGAGAATGTACAAGTTTAATGCCTAAAGAGATTTAAAATCTAAAGAAATTTTGCGTGGGCAAAGATATTAGGACAACACAGCCATACGTCTAGAGACCTTTAAAAAGAACCAGAGATGATGATAAAGCTGTGCATAAAAAGGCAAATCTTGTGTGAGAGAGCTTAACCTGAGAAAGATATTATAACAACAGAGTAAAGGCAGATTACAGTGACACTGAAAACTGTAGTTAAAGAAAATCAGGAATGTGAAGATTCTCTACAATAGCAAAATCATACACACACAAGCTTAATTTTGCTCACAGTAAAGCATTTTCAGTATTACAAGGAGCTAATCAAGCAACCTCAAGTTCATGCTCTTCAGTGCTATAACAATAAGCAAAAAATAAAAATTAATACATATGTTTCCAGAGAAGATTTTACCACTTCTTACAAATCCAAACCTAGGGAGCCAAACTCATTCATATAGAACAGGCACTCACACAAGTTCCATGTCAAGCACAGAGGAGGCAGTTTTGTGCTTTCAACCCCACCGGATGAAGTTTCAGGCCTTTATTTACAGGAAGCCCAGGTGTCTTGGTTTTAAAAGACAGGTGTCTGTAAGGAAGGCAGGAACCTCCCTTGGAATGGAAAATGCAACCCCCTTCCCTTCCGATTACTATAATTTTGAAATTAAGGGGCTTTCAGGAAAATGTATGAGGAATAGGAATAACAGTTCTTTACTAATATATATATATATATA